>CAWUFW010012271.1:0-553400 GCA_963921515.1 Calotriton arnoldi | reverse complement strand
GTGTTGTTGCTCACAGTGTGTCGTGCGCTTAATTGACTTCTGGCACATGGTTGGTCATGGGCATGTGTCTTAAGCGTGACTGCTGTATGTGTGGCAGCTGTGCGGATGACATGCCTTTCATGAGACTGGGGCTGACGGATGGGATGGATGGTATGTTGTATGTGCATGGTGTGTCTGTGAGTTTGATGGGTTCAGTGGTGTTCGTGTGCATTTATGTTGTTCCGCTCTGTTGCGTCTAGTGTTGTTTGTCTTACATAGGCGTAGTTGTGGGGTGTGGGGTTGACAGGCAGTGGGGGCTACATGGACAGGACTTCAATGGTGTTTCGGTTGTGTGTGATGAGTTGCACAGTGGCTGCCGTGTGGGACTATATTCAGTGTGGCTTGTGCATGCAGACGTGGCTCCTTGGGTGTTGCTATGTCTGTGATGGGTCATGTGGGGTGTGAGTCTGTTGTTCATGTCCGTGTGCACATTGTTCACTTGTTCGTGACGGTGGGCGGTGCTGCGTGTTCGTCTGCTACGTGACATGTCCCATGTGTTGGTGGTGTTATGGTCCTCATGCCTCCAGTAATCCAGCCCTGTCCAGTTTCCCACCTGCAAGTTGTTCGTGCGTGCACTGTACTGGATGCCACATGGCTCTAAGCGGGGGTGCTCCATGTTGCAGGTCTGTGGGGGTGGGGGGGTGTAGTGGGTCGTGGGGTGGCTGTACACCCACTGACACCGATTGCTGTGGACCGTGATGTCTGCCTTTCGGCTGTCGTTGTGCACTGCGGTGGCTGACACGTGGCTGTGGGGTGTGGGGGATGCTCCTCCTTGCTGTGCTGTGGGACTGGGGCCTGGTGTGTGTTGTACTTGGGCTGTCCACCGTCCCACCCACTGCACTTTGTGTTCCTGCCACTTACCTGTTACTTGTCGGTTAGTGCAGCTGTGGCGGACACATGGGTGTGGTGGGTGCTCGTTGTGGCGCTTCTGGCATATTTGGGGACCTGTTGGTGGTTACGTGGCTGGCTTAGTGTACACATGTCCCCACGCATCTTACAGTTGTTCGGTTTGGGCTGTGTGTGGTAGTGTCTGTTGCATGTGTGTGTGATGTGTTGTGTATTGTGTGCTGGACATGGGGGTGTTTGTCCCTGGGAGCTGTGGCATGGTAGTTGCGCATGTGAGTACATAGCGGTGTGCTGGTATACATTAGTTTGTACTTACCAGCCTCCACTCCCCTGCTAATCCGGCGAGGATCTCCGGATGGATTACGACTCGCACCTTCTCCTCCCACGCTTTGAAGGTCTTAAAGAGCGCGGGATTCCCTCCGCCAGTGACGGCAGCCAGCTCTCTGTTTTTGCCCTCCTTCTTCTTGACCAGGCTCTTTACGTCATTCCAACGTTTGTTTATCTCGACTCTGTTTCTGGGCAGGGTCCCGACTGCATTGACCTGGTCTACGATCCGGTTCCACATTCTGTTTCTGGTGGCTAGTGGTGTGTGCTGGACCATGTTCCCATAGATTTGTGGGTACACCTTGATGATCTCGTCGACCATGACCGTCAGCTCCATGGGCGTGAACTTGGGCATCCTTTGTGGTGCCATGGTGTTTGTGGTGCTGGTGCGGTGTGTGTTGTGTAATGTGCAGGGGTTTGTGGTGCCGGTGTTTGGTGGTGGTGGTGGTGGTTGTGATGTGTGCGTTTCTGTGGTGTGCTGTTGTCCTCGCTGTGTCACTGTGTCCTCTCCTCTCCTCTCTGGTTTGCAATGTAGCAAGGGGTTGTGGTCTGTGGGAGTGCTGCTTTTGTACTCACCTATGTGGGTGTGTCCTCATGGTCTGTTGTTTTCAGGTGTGTTGTGTCTGGGGTTCTGGCCTTTGTATTTTTGTTTGTCCGGGGGGTGTTTTCGGGATGTGTACTGTGCTTGTGTATTTGTGTGTGCCTTGCTGTGTGGACTTGTTGGCCATGTTGTGTGCTATTGGTTTTGTGTGCGGATGGTTTCTGTGCAGGTACGTTGGCGCCATGGCTTCTGCCGTGTCGATTCTCATCGGCGTTGTTTGCGCTGGCGGGCGGTATATTTGTTGTTTTTCCGCGCTCATGGCGGTGCGATCGTAATTTCACGTGCGGTGTGTCGGCCGTGAGGGCGGGCGGTTTTGTGTTGTCGTGCGTGTTTCCGTCCGTGGCGGGCGGTTTGACTCCGACTCGGACGATGGCGGGCGGTATTTTGTGTGATTTTTCCGCCGATGGCGGTTTTCGGTTTGTGTACTCATAATGGCGTGGTCGGTGTTCAGGCGGTGTGTGCGGGCGGATTTATGCCGCTTCCATGCCTGGCGGATTTATTTACGCCGGGTATCGTAATGGGCCCCTTAATAATCAGTTTTAATAATTATTTTCATAAATTATAAATTAATAAAAATATTATAAATTACAAATACATCTGTACACATAAAACAATAACATAAATAAAAATTAAATAATTATGTATAACAAATTAAAAAAATTAAATTTACTTTTAATATTTTAAAATTAATTATATACTACATTAACTAAAATAATACAAAAAATATTAAATAGCGGAGGGAATAAAACTACTATTTCAACTCCCAAAAAAACAACAGTAAGAAAAATGTTGGATAGCGTAGAGGTTAAAATTACTATTCCCACTCTAGAGAGTGCAACAGTAGAGAAAGTATTGGATAGCGTAGGGGTAAAAATTACTATTCCCACTCCAGGTAGCGCAACAGTAGGGAAAACGTTGGATAGCGAGAGGGTAAAAATTAATATTCCCACTCCAGTGAGTGCAACCGTAGGGAAAGCGTTGGATAGCGTAAGGGTAAAAATTACTATTCCCACTCCAGGGAGTGCAACAGTAGGGAAAGCGTTGGATAGCGGGAGGGTTAAAATGAATATTCCCACTCCAGTGAGTGCAACAGTAGGGAAAGTGTTGGATAGCGTAGGGGTAAAAATTACTATTCCAACTCCAGAGAGTGCAACAGTAGGGAAAGTGTTGGATAGGGTAGGGGTAGAAATTACTATTCCCACTCCATGGAGTGCAACAGTAGGGAAAGTGTTGGATAGCGTAGGGGTAAAAATTACTATTCCAACTCCAGAGAGTGCAACAGTAGGGAAAGTGTTGGATAGCGTAGGGGTAAAAATTACTAGTCCAACTCCAGAGAGTGCAACAGTAGGGAAAGTGTTGGATAGCGTAGGGGTAAAAATTACTATTCCAACTCCAGAGAGTGCAACAGTAGGGAAAGTGTTGGATAGCGTAGGGGTAGAAATTACTATTCCCACTCCAGGGAGTGCAACAGTACGGAAAGCGTTGGATAGCGTGAGGGTAAAAATTACTATTCCCACTCCAGTGAGTGCAACAGTAGGGGAAAGTGTTGGATAGCGTAGGGGTAAAAATTACTATTCCAACTCCAGAGAGTGCAACAGTAGGGAAAGTGTTGGATAGCGTAAGGGTAAAAATTACTAGTCCAACTCCAGAGAGTGCAACAGTAGGGAAAGTGTTGGATAGCGTAGAAGTTACAAATAACATACTTATAAATAAAATAATTTTTTAAAATAATTAATGTATTATTAAACAACTGTAAACTATTTACCAATACCAATAAATAATTATTAAAAACATAATTACCAATAGAAAATTTATTAACAATAAATTAATAATAAATACCAATAAATAATAATTAATAAATATTAATTACTAAATAATAAATATTGAACAATAACATATTTTTAATAACAAAGAACATATAAATTATTAAAACTTAATTACCAATTAACTAATATTGAACAATTAAATGTTTTTTATATTAAAAATAATAATAATTAAACATTAATTATCAATTAATAATTACTTCTTAATAAATTAATTACATTTATCAATAAATAATATTTAATAATATTTAATTACCAATTGATGATAAAACAACAATAAATTAATTTTTAGAACCAAAAAATTCTAATTAAAAAAATTACCAATTAATAATTAATGTCCAATAAATTAATTATCAATACCCAAAAATAAATTTAATAATTACTTAATTAGCTTTCAATTACTTCCAAAAGTATTCCCCTATAAACGCACAACACACTCCAATAATAAAATAATACACTTAACATAATGATCAATTAACCAATTAATACAAATTAATTACCAATTAATAAAAATTAATGACCAATTATTAATTAATTAACAATAATATAATTATCAATACCAATTAATTAAAATAAATTATAACTTAATTACAAGTAAATTACATAATGATCAATTAATCAATTAATAAAAATTAATAACTAATTAATAAAAATGAATTACCAATTATTAATTAATTAACAATAATATAATTATCAATACCAATTAATTAAAATAAATTATAACTTAATTACAATTAAATTACTTCCCACCCTATTCCCCTATAAACCCACAACCCGCTACAGAACTTAAACGCAAAAAATAATTAAAATTAATTTATAATTCCTAAAAATTAATAATTAATTTAGTATAATTAAATTACTTCCCACCCTATTCCCTATAAACCCACAACCCGCTACGGTACAAAAAAAAACAATAACTTAAAAAAAACATTATTAACATATAAAAATTGTATACATATATTTTTAGACAAGTAGAAGACTTAACAAAAACACATATAACACATACATATTAAAAACATAACAAAATACATAACAATAATACAAATATCGATATTAGTAACATCGATATTAGTAACATCGATATATTTGATTTCGATATTACTAACTTCTATATTACTTACATCGATATAAAAAAATTCGATATTACTTACCTTAGAGTCGATATTCTGTCCATCGATATTCTTAACATCGATATTCTGTCCCTTCGATATTGTGACTTCGATATTAGTGTATGTCGATATTTTATTTTCGATATTTTGACTGCTCACCTTCAGAGTCTATGAAACCTTATTGACTATTTAAAAACAAGCATTTGCAATGCAACCGGTCTCGCATTTGTGAAAGTTAGAGCTATTGGAAATGTCAATGACAGTGTCTTTAACCCATGTGTTTTGTTTTGGAGTGGGAGGAAACAAAAAAACATTATTGCAACGTAGCATTGTCCACATGTATTTTTAGCATAACGACATCCCCAGCTGAAGATAATTACCACAACATAGGGAACACACAAAGGGGCATATTCTCAAGGACTCATCGCCGAGTTAACAGCACTTTAGCGCAGCAAAAGTGGCGAAAGAATTATTGCCCCATTCACAAGCTGGTGCAAACTCCCCACATCACCAGTATGCCGCAAAAAACATCGCCACGGATGAGAGAGACAACTAACGCTAATGACATGCAGAGTAGGCGTTTCCGTGCAAAAACACACGAAAACCCCACTTCGCGATATTCTCAATGACCAGCCAGAACTGCGATGCGACCCAAAAACAGGCGATAAGGCGCGATAGCAGCAGGGATTTAACACCTGCCTTTTACTGGTGGTAAGCAGGACGACAACCTGCAGTGCAAAGGGAGCCCAGCCCAGAGCCACATCGGCAGACAAACACATGTCATGGAGCTACTGATCATGCAGCTCGGAGCCCCAAGAGGCCCACAACACCCACCGCCACCGCCCCCCAGGACCCCCCCCCGGACTACCACCGGGGCAGCGCAGAATGAGACAGTGGTCCTTCCGAAAACGCACCAGCCTCGGAGACTTAACGCCAGAGGAAGTCATTGCTCACTACAAGCTCAAAAGGACGACCATCCTCCGCATCCTGACCCACATTGCCCACAGGCTGACGGTACCAACACAACGGAGAACCAACATCCCTCCGCAGACAAAGCTGCTGGCTGTGCTGCACCTGTTGGCCTCTGGTACCTTCCAACCAACAGCTGCCAGAGTCGGAGGAGTCTCACAGCCAGCCCTATCAAAGTTCCTCACACCTGTCTTGGATACCATCATCAGCTTGATGCCCCAGTACCTTCACTTCCCCCACACTGCGCAGGAACAGCTGGAGACCAAGCAAGGCTTCCACGCCATTGCTGGCTTCCTGCACGTGTTGGGGGCAATTGACTGCACACATGTCCTATTTGTGCCCCCTGCCGACACTGCACACAATTACTGCAACAGGAAGCACACGCATTCCATCAATGTGCAGGCAATAGTGGACCACCGGGGACTCTTCACCAACGTCGTTGCCAACTACCCAGGCAGTGTGCATGATTCCTACATCTTCCGACAGTCCATCATCAACCAGTGCTTCCAGGATGGCACCTACGGAAATGCACTGCTCGTCGGTAAGTACCAACGGAACACACCACACACCTCAACTCCACAATCAGACAACTCACAACTGTGGGAATGCACACGTTACAACATCACATACGACATGCCAAACAACATGCCCACCTACCAGACACGACAACACATGGAAATGTGGTAACAGGGGCCAGACATCCAGACAAGCCATCCACGAAATGGCACCTCTGCCACACAATAGCAGGATGTGGTGAGAGGCGGGAACCAAGTATTTGCGAGGGAGGCAAGTGACCCATGAATCAGAATGTACACAATGCCAAGTGTGGAGGGGATGTGCTGGACAGACTTAAGTATGCAGAGGACAGACATGTCCATGTGGACATATACTGCTGGTGTTTGTAGTGTCGTACACAGTGGGCGCTACCATGTTACCTCAGGCAGTGGGGTAGACCCTGGACATGTAGCCATGTCATCCCTCCCCGTAAGCGTAAGCGGCGTGGGCTGGGCCAGCGTAGGAGTGGCAATCAATAGCTCAGGGCGTGGTTCACTTCTGGGATGGCCACCAAGGCAACTACTGCATGTGTCTCTGTTCCTGCCATATCCTGACCATAGGCCTACACACACGTGGCCGACCACCTTCAACGGCCAATATCACAGTGTAGTTGTCAGGCTTGTAGACATGCGCAGACAGTCATGACAATGGTGTGTCCTAGGAGTGCAAGTGTTGCAACCGCGCAGCGCACACAAGTAAATAGGCTCGGGGGGAGTGAGGAGCAGCTGTGAGGCAACGTACTACACATGGATGCTGCTCATTTGCCACATGCAAGACATGACAGACATGTATCCCAAAGTCCCACACATCACACACCAGTATACTAATAAGCCTGCTAACACAGAATGCTGAACCACCGATTGACACATCTCTCTCCCCTGTCACAGGTGATCAAGGATATGTGCTCTGCCCGTGGTTGATGACACCCCTCCGAGCCCCGAACACCCAGGCCCAGAGGCAGTACAATGCGGCCCACATACGCACCAGGGGCATTGTGGAGCGATCATTTGGCGTGTTGAAGTCACGTTTCAGGTGCCTGGACATCACAGGTGGAAGACTCCTGTACAGCCCGCAAATAGTGTGCAAGATGATCATTGCATGTTGTGTGTTGCACAACATGTGTGTACGCACCAATGCCCCATGGATCCAAGTGCCTGATGCACCGGACGATGATGATGAAGATGAGGCAGGTGGACCACACCCCAGTGCAGCAGCAGCTGGAATAGCCCGAAGGGACACTATCATTCACAATTTCTTCACATAGGCACGTCACATGGGGACTGTCCTTGTCAATCATGGGACAGGTGAAAATGACCACAGGCACAACATGTGCACATAAATTCATTCCTAGACACATTCCCTGTGTGCATGTCACTCCTCTGCATTGGCACATCGCTCGGACATGTGTATGTGCAACATTTAGTGCTGTCAATTACACCAATGGCAATTGGATGGTGGGAGTGTCACCTCCGTTAACGGGATCCTGTTTTCCTGCAGACTGAACCGCGTCTTCCTCTTCTTCTTCTTCTTCTCCTTGCCCTTCCCTGGCCCCGAGGTCCCAGGCTGGTCCTCCGTGGGGCTTGTGGGGTTCGGGTTGTCCTCTGTACTTGCTCCAGCTCCCTCCATTGTGCTTCGCAGTTGTTATGTATTTTTTATTTCTTTCTGGTTTTTTTGCTGCTTTTATGGTGATTTTACCCGCCTGACGTGGGAATTGCAAGCCTGCCGCTGCTTGTCGCCGATTTTTTTATCGCGGTTGGGCCCATCGCAACTTTTTTCACGTTTGGGTTTGGATTTTCATCGCCATCCCGGTGATGTTATCGCGGACATTTGAGGCGTTATCGGGGGACTATCGCATGTTACCGCCGTGTTGAGAATACGACGTTAACACAGAGTTATTTTCCCGCGATAGACGGCGATATGAAAACTTGCGTTAACCTATTTTGGCGATGTTTATCGCACATTCTTGAGAATATCCCCCAAAGACTTTTGATGATTATTATATATCAACTTGCCTTTCCGTGCAGTGATGCGGGAACATGCATTGGAATGTGTTTTTTTAACCCGTTATCACGTTGTGATTCAGATAGTGCTTTCAGCTTAGTCTTGTTAGAGTGCCAGAGATGTACATGTGATGTTGGTATGTCACAGTTATACATGCCATGTTAGTGTGCCAGAGATGTGCATGATATGTAGGTATGTCATAGTTATACATATAATGTTAATGTGCCAGAAATGTGCATGCTTGCTATGTTGGTGTGTCACAGCTATTTATGTTATTTTATTGCAAGTGAGCTATTATACTATGTTGGTGTGTCCCAATTAAGAATGCCATGTTCTTGTGTCACTGCCAAGCATACCATGTTTGTGCACTATGGCTTTCTTTGCACTATGGACGTTGTGTTTGCAAGATCCTCGAATCGTCTCAGTTAGAAAACCAACAAATGTCACATGTGTAGAACTTGTGATGGATATCTGATTCGCACAAATATGTAATAGTCCGTAAACAATTGTCAAAGAGCTAAGAGATACCATGAGGTAGTCAGAACCATGGAAGAGGGCAGTTCTCAACAAGAGTAAAAGGCTCTTCAGAGAAAGATCACTGGTAACAGACAGCCTAACAAATTATGTCTGATGTATTGCTTATATCATGGTGATCAAAGTAAGCCAGAGAACTCAACAATGTCACTTCTGCAGGTTTGAGCTTCACATGCTCACATTAACAATGTAGTAACCATAAGATGATTAATAGGTTTACCATGTGTTAGGACATTAGATAAGTGGTCTGATTCATTTACTTGACACTGCTAATGAGCACTGGCAAAACTAACAGGTGTGGCGCGGAGACTAACTATGTCCATTGACTAACAAAACTACTAGGTGCGGTGGCCGACATGGGCCAGAATTTATTCTTGAGGAATCAGACTACAACAATGGATTGGTAATCAACATTTATACCATTAAGATCAAAATCCTGTGACCTGACTTATAGAGAAGATACAGTGCATCATAAATAAGGAAATCAATATATAAGATCAAGCCCTGAAGAAGTCCCAAGACGGGACGAAACGCGTTGGCTACTCTTGGAGGACCTAATTTTTGTAAAGAATAAAGAATTTCAGAACTTACAAAAATGTCTCCATGAATCTAATTGTGATCTATCAAATGTGATATCTTAATTTTGATGCATTATTGAAATCGCTTGAGAATAGTGGGTGCTGATCATCCTTTTGCTTATGTATGTGTGCCAAGTTACTTTCCCTCACTCGACTCTTTCAATAGTGGCAGAAAACAGCTCCCCGCAGTAAGGGACTGTCCTCTGGGGCACTCAGGGAGCAGCTATCTTGCAATAAGCCAAGCTCCATCCCTTTTACTAAATTTTAATAATAAAGGAAATTTGCTTCAAATGCTTCTTAGAGGGAGAGATTTTTAGTTTTTTTTTGTAAATCACCATGAGTTTTTGTTTCGCTTTTGCACCGTTGTCCTGGATTTGTACCTTCATCAGTTTGTTGCTGTTCATGAAGTGAATGCCTGTTTGTCTAGGTCATGAGCTCAACAGTATTACTGTATGTTGAATCAGCAATGTAATTTCTTTAAAACTGTTTCATAGTGTTTTTCTCATGCACACGATTGATTATGGATTTAGTTGACTGAAATGTGGTTAACTTTTGCTTACTTTATAATATACAATGTGCAAGCTTTTTTCAATTTAGATATTTCACTTGCTGCAGGTGCCTCTCACATTTACATATTTTCTATTGCTGGAATGTCTTATGAATCATTTTAAACAGATTGTCTATGTTTGAAGAGTAACGCCTGCAGACAGCTCCTCCGTAATTTGTAACCATTATCTGCGCAGACAGCATTTTAACCGTATGATTATCATTTGTGTAGTCTGCAGTTTTATGTCTTTAGAAATATTTTTTAATTACGTGACTTCCCTTTAATCCTGCACTTTACAGTGATGCTCGTAATACTGAACCTCAGTTGAAGGCATCTGTCCTTGTTCTAGTACGCTGAGTTAACAGTACCGCAGTGTTATGACAGATCTCCCCTAAAACGACACTATTAATGTTTCATTTTTTGCACATCACATCTCCACGTGTCTCCCGTGGACTGTTTTCCCCATGGTAGAAACTGGAGCCTGCCCTATCTCTTTTAGCCCATGGGGCCCAGCAATTGACTCAGAGTTGCCGGTAATGGAACTTCATTGCATACAGTATCGTCATGTTACCACAAGGTCCACGGCCACGCGAGATTTCATTTCAGCGTGAGGATAGGTTGCCAGATGTTTTGTATGGGTGGTTTATCCTAGCTTCCACCGGCCATTGCTGCTGATCCTCTGGGGCACCCGAGGTGGATCACAGTCTATGATTCGAGTGCCAGGTTTGCGGGGGTGGGCATTAGCACTTGTGTTGTTGCATTTGTATACAGTGGCGGTCCTCCACAATGGCGGAGGAGCGTCACTTCACTCCCTCGCTCAGAGCCAGTAAATGAAAAATAAAATGATGTGACGTGCACTCCGCTCCCTAAGTGCGCATATGTGATTTGGCCGGCCGTCTCAGGCAGACCAAAACACACATGCGCACTTAGGTTTTCTCCAGTCCAGCTGCGTTGAGCAGCTGGGCTGGAGAAACCCCACAGACTCCCTGGTCTGAGTAGGGCCTCTTTCCTGCCCGCTCAGACAAATCCCCAGGCTGCTCGGGGATTGCAGGGAGTCTGCATACATGCCAACATTTCAGAAGAGCAAAGTGTGAGATTAAAAAAAAAAAATCGGGAGAATGGGGCCTTGAATCGGGTTACTGTCAAGTATGGCCTTTCCCGCCCCCCCCCCCCTTTTGTGTGGTAGCCCAGGCTGAAACAGCTTCCTGGGCACACACACAGCCGCACCGAGTACTTCACAGGTCTTTAAAAGGCCATTTGCATGTTAATGAGGCTTTGTTGTTTTTTCACGTTACACGATACCATGCCCTGTCAGCTGAAACCCCTGAGGAATCGGGTTTCTGCTTGCAGGAATCGGGAGGCGGGAGACTAGCCTTGAAATCGGTAGTCTCCCGCCTGAATCGGGAGGGTTGGCATGTATGGGAGTCTGTGACGTGGTCCCAGTGCTTTCTGGGACCAGGAAGGACTGTGCTGAGTGCGACACAGGAGGCGGGAGGCAGCTCCAGGTAAGTTTTTATTAAATCTTTTTTTATTACAACACTAAAAGCCCCCGGGGGGGGGGGG
Source organism: Calotriton arnoldi (assembly GCA_963921515.1). Classification (NCBI taxonomy): domain Eukaryota; kingdom Metazoa; phylum Chordata; class Amphibia; order Caudata; family Salamandridae; genus Calotriton; species Calotriton arnoldi. The sequence continues at coordinate 541,911 of CAWUFW010012271.1, read as the reverse complement.
GTGGAGGTGTTGTAATAAAGAAAGGGTGGCTTTGCGTGGCCTTGTAAATATGGCTCAGCATTGTGTGCCACCGGCGTCAAAAAAAGTGACCCTCCGGTGGCGCAGGGGCCTTGTAAATATGCCCCATGTGTGTGTACCTGTGGTTTATGTTTACACTGCTGAATCGAGTAATTGATATAAATTGTTAAGATGGTGTTGGATCTTGTAGACTGGTATGATGTCATTGACGTGCGTGTGTCATGGATTAGTTTAGGAATGTTCAGTGTTTGTTAGGGAATATTACTTTGTAAATGTACAGGGAGCATTTGCTGTGATCCTGCTTCCCTGCCAGTCACATAATTAGATGCTCCAGTAGTGAGAACGCATGTGTGGCTGTTGGGACCGAGTGCCTGGCTTTTTTGGTGTATCTTGTTTTGTCACACAGTTGAATTGTGAAGAGTGGTTGATGGTGTGTATTGCACTTGTGACGGTGTTCACTGCTCTGGAAAGGGAGTGTTTTTGTGGGCACGAGCAGTTGGAGCGCTTCATGAGGGCCCCTTCAGAGGTGCATATTGGACATTGGCATTTTGACAACCTGCTTTTGTAGAGTGTGCACTGGAATGCATCAGTGACCCTAGTTTTAGCATTTCTCGGAGGAAGATTACTCGTCCTCTCTTGGAAAAGGCAAACCTGCCTTGCTCACTGCTGTCCCGGTGCTGCACCGCTTTCAGGAAGCGGTTTCCGCCCCTGGTCAAGTGTGCTGGATTTTGCATGTTTTGTTTGAACAGAACGTGTTTATGCCTTAATAATTTATTTTTTGAGGATGTGTGAAAGGCATTCAGGACTAGTGTAGGATTGGGACATACCTTCTTACACTCCAGGGATCCCTCTGTCCCCAGTCAAGCAGCAGCCGAGGGATGTTGAGCGGCTTTTAGTTGGCACCTGAGGTGGGGGCATCTTTCGGAAGACTTTGACCTCTGCACCTCACATGCACAGAAAACAAGCATTTGCAATTCAATAGGTCTCGCATTTGCGAGAGTTTAAGCTATTGGCATTGTAAATGGCAATGCCTTTTATTTATCGATTTTGATAATTAACACATAAATAAAAGGCATTGTCATTTACAATGACCGGAAGGAGCAATAAACGAGAAGATATCAGCACCAATGACAAATTGGCCAGAAAAGCAAAACAAGAAGCTGTGGATGGATGGATGGGTAGTTGGATGGATGGATGGATGGACGGACGGATGGCCAGATGAATGGAAATAGGCTGGGACGGATGGATGTGTCAAGATAGCAGAGGGGTAGGTGCTCCTCAATGGAACTCCTCCCACCTTGCTATCCCCAGCACCTCTACTTCACTCCCAAGGAGCCTGCTGCCCCCTGAAAATGGCAGGCCTGGCGGTCATCTAAAGGCTGCTGTAGAGGAGCAGCCTCCATCTCAGGGGAACATGTGGCATGATATGCTGTAACCGGATGCCATAGCGGATGTTACCGGACCCCAGGTCATCTTCGAAGTGAGCGAAGCTCATGCCATGCTCGCACTCGGTGCTTTTGGGCTGTGCAGTTTGTGGTGTTGATCATTAAACCTCCTTCCACCTATGTGGGCCGAGCTTTGATTAGCTCTGCAGCACTGCAATAATGGAATGCCCAACCCCGGGCATCCTTTGAAGCATCCACGTCTATGGACTGAGAGGTTGGCTCATCGCTCACTGGAGAGAGACAGCAGTGGCTCCTCTGTAGCCTCTGTGGAGAGTGTGGGGGGAGGGGGTCATATTGTGGCGGTAAGCCATCTTTACGGCTGCATTCATCTTCGTGGAGCGGAGACGATCCACAGGCAAGGTGGATGTTGACCTCTTGTTTCCCCTCACCATTCCTATATGATTCCCATAGAGGCCATCATGATGTGTCCTGATCTCCCTGACAATAACTAGACAGGTAATTCACTGCGACCATCTCTATTCAGTCTTGGGATTGTTATGGCAGCCATGTTAAAAGGAAAAATACCCGCCCACCCATCCTTTTTTTAGTTTTCAGTTTTACAGTCATCAATTCTTCACAGTAAAAACTATAATGATCCGTATAAACATGTTTTTTGTGAGAGTTCTGTGTAAACTAATGTTACTGTGTAACTTGTTTTATGCATTGTTACCTATGAAACTGTTCTTTTGTAAACTGCTTGCATGTATTAGTATCTGTTCTTATGTAAAGTGCTTTGATACCCCGTGAGTCTTGGTCACACTATATAAAACTGCAAAAATAAATAAATAAAATGGATGGATGGATGGCTCTTTGCACTTGTTACCTGCTATGCGGGCAGGTACTTATGCCGTCACCACTCTCAGAGATAGCTAGGTGCCACTGCTAACAATATTTTCAATGACATTTTTTCATATTGACCTTAGGTGTACCTTGTCCCTCAATAAACAAGTCAGTTTGGTCATTAGTGCCTAGAGAGTGAAGCCACACAATCCCTTGCCTGTGGTGTACTCTTGATTCTTGTTACCTATTGTCCACCACATAGCCCTTCCCAATGGAAGGATGATGAGGGTCTATGCAGAGATGTCCCTAAGGGAGAAACATTGCAGCAGGAATAGATGCAGCATACGTTGAGGTCCCCGTCCTAGGACAAGGCCTTCCACAAGAACTGTGATCTTCACTTGCTCCCACGTATGCTCAAGGCACTTATTATTATTTTTAGAAGTATTCAAGGACCAATGCTTAATTTGAGCGGGTGGTTTCCGGTGCTCGGCACCCTCACTTATGACAGTCTGCCACATGATGACACTGTTTGTCTGAACTAGAGGTGAACACCACAACTATTGTTTATTAAGTCGATATACATTAAAATGACTAATATCTGCGGGCCAAGGCATTGTTATTGCTTTGGGGACCTGGAATCAGGGTTGGATTGGGATCAAAAATCGGCCTGGGCACACCAAAAGAAAGTGGCCCACATTTGCATATTGCCTTTCTGCAAAACAGTGCTTCAGCGAAGTTTTATGCAAAGAAAGGGGGTGGGGGCATGTTTTTTTATTAACTTCACTTAGATAAAAAAAAATGCACAGATGAGTTCCCACTTCTGAGCCACACATGAATGCAAGTGAGGCCACTTGTGCTCAGGCCCCCTGCCCCCGCTCAATCAGCATACATTAATGGGCCGGCCCAGCGAGATAAAGGGAGTGATACCTCCGCCCATCTGCCTCCAGAAAGGCCACCCAGGCACCCACTGGGCCGCTGGCGGCATCCTAACAGCACAGACATCCCCCAGGCTGCCCAAAAAAGCAGCCCACAGCTGGAACTCGGCTACCGGCCCTTCGGCCATTTCCCGAGTGCCCGCGTTACCAATCCGACCCTGCCTGGAATACGGTGAGTTGTCAAATTTGTAGGGTGTTATGGTTAGTAGTTGTGTTGGCTCTGCCACTGACGGCGCTGACAGGGGCAATAGGTGGTGCAATCTGCAACGGCCTCCTGACAAGGGCCATGGCACTTATGTTTTTTTTTTTTTACAAATTAAGCACTGTTAAGGACAGAAAGCTGTCAACCAGCAAGACAAGTTTTCATTTATCAATTGAGTAGACAAATCTGCTACTCTGAGCGTGGGCTTCAGACAATGTGGTTTTTATTGCTATTTTTCCCCTATTGAACTCTGAAATATAAATTGTGTGACTCTATGCTGTCTGGTCCCCTAGCGTGAGAGGCGTTTGCATATTGCGAAGGACTGAAGCGTGTGGAAACACTATCCAGAGGAGGGTTCTGACGCAGAGGCCAGCAAGATACCCGCTATTTCCAGAAGTGCCTCGAAAGCTAGCGCCTCAAGTGCGCAGTTTAATGCTTTTTGAAGCACAGGATGGCACGTTCGGCAAAACAGCACACTGACGTGAACTTGGAACATTACAAGGCACTACACAAACTGGAATAATACGCAAAAGGTGTGGCCATTTCTTTCATTTCTAGGCCTACTGCTTGTTTGAACTATATTCTTGTGTTCAGGGCTTCATGATGCAAAAACAACAATTGATGTCATACATTCACCCCAGTACAGAGATCTGGGCCTAAATCCAGGTCCTCCCTGGACTGGAAACAAGAATCCTAGGACCGGTTTCGGGGTTTCACCCCTCTTCAGCCAGGATAGCTTGATTCCAGTGGCATGGAGAGCACGGGTCCCACATCTGGGCATACCCGAAACCGGTCCTAGGATGCTTGTTTCCAGTCCAGGGAGGACCTGGCTTGGCAGTTCGGGCTGGACTGTTCCCATGAGGCACAGGGTCAAGACTGATTTGCATATGTCTGGGTTCAAACTGGAATGGCATGGTGAGCAAAAAAACAATGGATTTAGGCCCAGATCTCTGTACTGGGGTGAATGTATGACATTGTTCTGCATTCTGTCCATCAACTGTTGTTTTTGCATTTGTCACCCCGAGTGGGACGGGTATGCCCAGACGTGGGTCCCTTGCTCACTTTGCCACTGGATTCAAGCTAGCCTGGCTGATGAAGGGTGTTACCCAGAAACCGGTCCCAGGATGCTTGTTTCCGGTTCAGGGAAGACCTGGCTTGGCAGTTCGGGCTGGACTGTTCCCATCAATCAATCAATCAATCAATCAATCAATCACAAGATTTGTAAAGCGCACTACTTACCCGCGAGGGTCTCAAGGCGCTGAGGGAGAGGAGGAGGGTGTTGCCGCTACTGGTTGAATAGCCAGGTCTTGAGTCGTCTCCTGAAGGTCAGCAGGTCTTGGGTCTGTCGTAGGTTGAGGGAAGGGTGTTCCAGATCTTGGCGGCGCGGTGAGAGAAGGATCTTCCTCCGGTGGTGGTTCTCCGGATGCGCGGGACGGTGGCCAGGGAGAGGTCGGCGGAGCGGAGTTGACGGTTGGGAACGTAGAAGGAGAGTCGACTGTTGAGGTAGGCTGGGCCGGTTTTGTGGAGTGCCTTGTGTGCGTGGATAAGGAGTTTGAAGGAGATTCTCTTGTCGACGGGGAGCCAGTGCAGGTTTTTCAGGTGGGGGTGATGTGGCTGTGGCGTGGAATGTCGAGGATCAGGCGTGCAGAGGCGTTTTGGATTCTTTGCAGTCGTTTGATGAGCTTGGTCGGGGCTCCTGCGTGAGGCGTTTCCGTAGTCGAGTCTGCTGCTGACGAGGGCCTGGGTGACTGTTCTTCTCGTGTCTGTCGGGATCCACCTGTAGATCTTGCGGAGCATGCGGAGGGTGTTGAAGCAGGAGGAGGAGACTGCTTTGACTTGCTTGGTCATGGTGAGCGTTGAGTCGAGGATGACTCCCAGGTTGCGTGCGTGGTCGGTTGGTGTCGGGGGTGCCCCTAGTGACGAGGGCCACCAGGAGTCGTCCCATGCTGATGGGTTGGAGCCGAGGATGAGGATCTCCGTCTTGTCTGTGTTCAGCTTAAGTCGACTGCACTTCATCCAGTCGGCGACGGCTTTCATTCCTTCGTGGAGGTTGGATTTGGCGGTGAGGGGTCCTTGGTGAGGAGAGGATCAGTTGAGTGTCGTCGGCGTAGGAGATTATGTTGAGGTCGTGCTGTCGGGCGATGCGTGCGAGTGGAGCCATGTAGATGTTGAACAGTGTCGGGCTGAGGAAGATCCCTGGGGTACGCCGCAGATGATCTCGGAGGCTTCGGATCGGAATGGGGGAGGCGGACGCTCTGGGTTCTGCCGGAAAGGAAGGAAGTGGTCCAATCCAGGGCCTTGTCTTGGATCCCTGCGTCGTGGAGGCGTGTGCGTAGTGTGCGGTGGCAAATAGTGTCGAAGGCGGCGGAGAGGTCCAGGAGGATGAGGGCTGCCGTCTCGCCGTTGTCCAGCAGGATCCTGATGTCGTCTGTGGCGGCGATGAGGGTGGTCTCGGTGCTGTGGTTGCTGAGGAATCCTGACTGGGAGGGGTCCAGGATGCTGTTATCTTTGAGGTAGCGGGTGAGCTGTCTGTTGACGATCTTCTCGATGACCTTAGCTGGGAATGGAAGCAGGGAGATGGGCCGGAAGTTCTTGAGGTCGCTCGGGTCCGCCTTGGGTTTTTTGAGTAGGGCGTTGATCTCGGCGTGTTTCCAGCTCTCTGGGAAGGTCGCGGTCTTGAAGGAGAGGTTGATGACGTTGCGCAGGTGGGGTGCGAAGGAGCTGCCAGCTTTGTTGAAGATGTGGTGTGGAAAAGGGTCTGATGGGGAGCCGGAGTGGATTGTGCCCATGGTCTTGATTGTGTCCTCGGTGTTCACGTTGACCCAGGCTGTCAGGGGGTCATGGTCGATGGGGTGCAGCGGGTCTGATGTGCCGGGGCCTGTTGGGGTCATCCGGGAGTCGAAGCTGTCGTGGATGTCGGCGATCTTGCGGTGGAAGAAGGTGGCGAGGGAATCACACAGGGCTTGCGACGGCGGGATGTCGTTGGCGTTGGAGCTGGTGTTGGAGAGTTCCTTCACGATGCTGAAGAGCTCCTTGCTGTTGTGTGCGTTGTTGTCGAGGCGGTCTTTGAAGGAGGTCCTCTTGGCGGACCTGATGAGGTGATGGTGGTTGCGGATGGCGTCTTTGTGGGCTGCGCGGCTGTCCGGCGTCTTCTCGCTGTGCCATTTGTTCTCCAGTTTCCAGCAGGTGCGCTTGGATGCTAGGAGTTCCGGGGTGAACCAGCTGGCTCTCTTGCTGGTGTCTTTGTAGGTTGGTTTTTTCAGCGGGGCTAAGGTGTTGGCGCAGTCGTCCATCCATTGTCTGAGATTGCGGGCGGCGGCGTCGGGGTTGGAGGGTCGGTGGGTGGGCTGAGTGCGAGGTTTGTCTGGAGTTGGTCTTCGGTGACTTTGCTCCAGCATCTGCGGGGATCTGTAGGGTGCGGTGGTGTGCGGCGGGTTTCCGGAAGGTGAAGTGGATGCAGTGGTGGTCGGTCCAGGTGAGTTCGGAGGTGTGGCTGAAGGAGACGTGGGAGCTTGAGGAGAAGATAGCGTCGAGTGTGTGTCTGGCGATGTGGGTCGGCGTCGTGACGAGCTGTTGCAGTCCGAGGTTGGCGAGGTTGTCGATCAGGGTGGAGGAGTTGCTGTCGTTGTTGTTCTCCAGGTGAAAGTTCAGGTCTCCGAGGAGGATGTAGTCGGTGGAGGTCAGGGCGTGCGTGCTGATGAAGTCGGCGATGGAGTCGCTGAACTGGGGTCGGGGTCCGGGGGGTCTGTAGATGAGGGTGCCTCTTACGGTGGTGTTGGGATCCGTGTGGATCTGGAAGTGCATGTGTTCGGCGGTGCTGAGAGTGTCGTCGGTGCTGTTCGAGACCTTGATGGTGTCTTTGTGGACGATGGCGATTCCTGCTCCGATTCCGTTCGTTCGGTCTCTGCGGGTGATCTTGTAGCCATCGGGGATGGCTATGGCGATGTCGGTGCGGAGGATTCGTTCATCCAGGTCTCTGTCAGGAAGGCGACGTCCGGTGATGAGGTGTCGAGTAGGTCCCAGAGCTCGACGGCGTGTTTGCGTGCGGAGCGGGTGTTTAGTAGGATGCACCGGAGATGGTTGAGGTCCTTCTTGGCGGGAGTCTCGGGCTCTCCGAGGCAGTTGAAGCTGCAGTTCCGGCAGGTGAAGGGACCATGGGTGCGTTTCGGGGCGGCCTTGAAGCAGGTGGAGGTCCGTCCTGGGTTGAGAGCGATGAGGATGCTGGCGTCGTATCGGAGGTGGTCTTCGTGGCGGATGCGGGGGCCTGGGGTTCTGGCGCTGGGCGCGGTCCAGGCGCGGACGGGCGCGGACGGGCTTGCCTTAGGCGCCATATATGGGGAGCTGGGAGGCGGGAGGCAGGGGCAGCGAGTGGTAAGCGAGGGGGGCGGGGCCGCAGGGGACACAGTGGCGGGAAACAGGAGGGCAAGGGGGTACAGAAATCAAAAAGGGCACAGGGGGGCACAGAACGAAAAAACAGTGCACAGCAGTGGGGGCACAGAACGGAAGGGCAAAAACAGTGGAAAAACAGTGGGGGCACAGAGCGAAAAAACAGTCACAGCAGTGGGGGCACAGAACGGAAGGGCAAAAACAGTGGAAAAACAGTGGGGGCACAGAACGAAAAACAGTCACAGCAGTGGGGGCACAGAACAGAAGGGCAAAAACAGTGGAAAAACAGTGGGAGCACACAACGAAAAAACAGTCACAGCAGTGGGGGCACAGAACGGAAGGGCAAAAACAGTGGAAAAACAGTGGGGGCACACAACGAAAAACAGTCACAGCAGTGGGGGCACAGAACGGAAGGAGCAAAAACAGTGGAAAAACAGTGGGGGCACAGAGCGAAAAAGCAGTCACAGCAGTGGGGGCACAGAACGGATGGGCAAAAACAGTGGAAAAACAGTGGGGGCACAGAACGAAAAAACAGTCACAGCAGTGGGGGCACAGAACGGAAGGGGCAAAAACAGTGGAAAAACAGTGGGGGCACAGAACGAAAAACAGTCACAGCAGTGGGGGCACAGAACGGAAGGGCAAAAACAGTGGAAATACAGTGGGGGCACAAATATAGAGGGGAGAGACAGTAACAGTGACGCTCACAACGACAAGAACCTACCTACGGCCTACCACTGGCCACCAGGGATGAGGCGCAGGTGGTAGCCTGCGGGTGGAGGAGGGCCTCAGATCAGCAGCAGCAGGGAGCTGGACGCACAGGTGGCGCTGTGCGGATGGGGGCGACCTACCCAGAGGTCAAGGGTCGCTCACCTCACCGCGCAGCGGCCCGCCATATATGGGGAGGTGGGAGGGAGGAGCAGCTGGGAGGCGGGAGGCAGGGGCAGCGAGTGGTCAGCGAGGGCGGGGCCGCAGGGGACACAGCGGCGGGAAACAGGAGGGCAAGGGGGTACAGAAATCAAAAAGGGCACAGGGGGGGCACAGAACGAAAAAACAGTGCACAGCAGTGGGGGCACAGAACGGAAGGGCAAAAACAGTGGAAAAACAGTGGGGGCACAGAACGAAAAAACAGTCACAGCAGTGGGGGCACAGAACGGAAGGGCAAAAACAGTGGAAAAACAGTGGGGGCACAGAACGAAAAACAGTCACAGCAGTGGGGGCACAGAACGGAAGGGGAAAAACAGTGGGGGCACAAATATAGAGGGGAGAGACAGTAACAGTGACGCTCACAACGACAAGAACCTACCTACGGCCTACCACTGGCCACCAGGGATGAGGTGCAGGTGGTAGCCTGCGGGTGGAGGAGGGCCTCAGATCAGCAGCAGCAGGGAGCTGGACGCACAGGTGGCGCTGTGCGGATGGGGGGCGACCTACCCAGAGGTCAAGGGTTGCTCACCTCACCGCGCAGCGGCCGCCATATATGGGGAGGTGGGAGGGAGGAGCAGCTGGGAGGCGGGAGGCAGGGGCAGCGAGTGGTCAGCGAGGGGGGCGGGGCCGCAGAGGACACAGTGGCAAGAAACAGGAGGGCGAGGGGGTACAGAAATCAAAAAGGGCACAGGGGGGCACAGAACAAAAAAACAGTCACAGCAGTGGGCGCACAGAACGAAAAACAGTCACAGCAGTGGGGGCACAGAACGGAAGGGCAAAAACAGTGGAAAAACAGTGGGGGCACAGAACGAAAAAACAGTCACAGCAGTGGGGGCACAGAACAGATGGGCAAAAACAGTGGAAAAACAGTGGGGGCACAGAACGAGAAAACAGTCACAGCAGTGGGGGCACAGAACGGAAGGGCAAAAACAGTGGAAAAACAGTGGGGGCACAAATATAGAGGGAGAGACAGTAACAGTGACGCTCACAACGACAAGAACCTACCTACGGCCTACCACTGGCCACCAGGGATGAGGTGCAGGTGGTAGCCTCGCGGGTGGAGGAGGGCCTCAGATCAGCAGCAGCAGGGAGCTGGACGCACAGGTGGCGCTGTGCGGATGGGGGGCGACCTACCCAGAGGTCAAGGGTCGCTCACCTCACCGCGCAGCGGCCGCCATATATGGGGAGGTGGGAGGGAGGAGCAGCTGGGAGGCGGGAGGCAGGGGCAGCGAGTGGTCAGCAAGGGGGGCGGGGCCGCAGGGGACACAGCGGTGGGAAACAGGAGGGCGAGGGGTACAGAAATCAAAAGGGCACAGGGGGCACAGAACAGAAAAACAATCACAGCAGTGGGGGCACAGAACGGAAGGGCAAAAACAGTGGAAAAACAGTGGGGGCACAGAACGAAAAAACAGTCACAACAGTGGGGGCACAGAACGGAAGGGCAAAAACAGTGGAAAAACAGTGGGGGCACAGAACGAAAAACAGTCACAGCAGTGGGGGCACAGAACGGAAGGGCAAAAACAGTGGAAAAACAGTGGGGGCACAGAACGAAAAACAGTCACAGCAGTGGGGGCACAGAACGGAAGGGCAAAAACAGTGGGGGTACAGAACGAAAAACAGTCACAGCAGTGGGGGCACAGAACGGAAGGGCAAAAACAGTGGAAATACAGTGGGGGCACAAATATAGAGGGGAGAGACAGTAACAGTGACGCTCACAACGACAAGAACCTACCTACAGCCTACCACTGGCCACCAGGGATGAGGCGCAGGTGGTAGCCTGCGGGTGGAGGAGGGCCTCAGATCAGCAGCAGCAGGGAGCTGGACGCACAGGTGGGTGTTACCCTGAAACCGGTCCCAGGATGCTTGTTTCCGGTTCAGGGAAGACCTGGCTTGGCAGTTCGGGCTGGACTGTTCCCATGAGGCACAGGGTCAAGACTGATTTGCAAATAGCTGGGTCTGAACTGAAGTGGCGAAGTGAGCTAAAGAATGATGATGGATTCAACCTAGATCTGTGACTGGGGGTGAGTGTCTGAAAAGTTTCAGCGCTCCGTCCATCATCTCCTTGTGTTTGCTTTGTTCGCCCTAAGTTGGCAGGGTATGCCCAGACGTGGGTCCCTTGCTCACTTTGCCACTGGATTCAAGCTAGCCTGGCTGATGAAGGGTGTTACCCTGAAACCGGTCCCAGGATGCTTGTTTCCGGTTCAGGGAAGACCTGGCTTGGCAGTTCGGGCTGGACTGTTCCCATGAGGCACAGGGTCAAGACTGATTTGCATATAGCTGGTTCTGAACTGAGGTGGCGAAGTGAGCTAAAGAATGATGATGGATTCAACCCAGATCTGTGACTGGGGGTGAGTGTCTGAAAAGTTTCAGCGCTCCGTCCATCATCTCCTTGTGTTTGCTTTGTTCGCCCTAAGTTGGCAGGGTATGCCCAGACGTGGGTCCCTTGCTCACTTTGCCACTGGATTCAAGCTAGCCTGGCTGATGAAGGGTGTTACCCTGAAACCGGTCCCAGGATGCCTGTTTCCGGTTCAGGGAAGACCTGGCTTGGCAGTTCGGGCTGGGCTGTTCCCATGAGGCACAGGGTCATGACTGATTTGCATATAGCTGGGTCTGAACTGAGGTGGCGAAGTGAGCTAAAGAATGATGATGGATTCAACCCAGATCTGTGACTGGGGGTGAGTGTCTGAAAAGTTTCAGCGCTCCGTCCATCATCTCCTTGTGTTTGCTTTGTTCGCCCTAAGTTGGCAGGGTATGCCCAGATGTGGGTCCGTTGCTCACTTTGCCACTGGATTCAAGCTAGCCTGGCTGATGAAGGGTGTTACCCTGAAACCGGTCCCAGGATGCTTGTTTCCGGTTCAGGGAAGACCTGGCTTGGCAGTTCGGGCTGGACTGTTCCCATGAGGCACAGGGTCAAGACTGATTTGCATATAGCTGGGTCTGAACTGAGGTGGCGAAGAGAGCTAAAGAATGATGATGGATTCAACCCAGGTCTGTGACTGGGGATGAGTGTCTAAAAAGTTTCAGCGCTCCATCCATCATCTCCTTGTGTTTGCTTTGTTCGCCCTAAGTTGGCAGGGTATGCCCAGACGTGGGTCCCTTGCTCACTTTGCCACTGGATTCAAGCTAGCCTGGCTGATGAAGGGTGTTACCCTGAAACCGGTCCCAGGATGCTTGTTTCCGGTTCAGGGAAGACCTGGCTTGGCAGTTCGGGCTGGACTGTTCCCATGAGGCACAGGGTCAAGACTGATTTGCATATAGCTGGGTCTGAACTGAGGTGGCGAAGTGAGCTAAAGAATGATGATGGATTCAACCCAGATCTGGGGGTGAGTGTCTGAAAAGTTTCAGCGCTCCGTCCATCATCTCCTTGTCAGGGCTTCATGATCGCATTAAACATCGTCATATTTCGGAACCAGGTTTAGAATCCGGGCTACCCATTTCCACATTCCATTCGGAAGGGGTCCACAGCGTGAGTTCCTAGATTGGCCCCACTGAATAAAGTGAAATACCGATAACATCCTAATGATAGAATAGGTTTCTACAAACACCTGCCCCGGATTTTGTGATCAAATACTTTGTCATTAATTACAAATCTAAGGCAGTAAACTATTGGAAAACTTTAACTAATGTTACAAAAACCAGAAAAAGTCAACCTCAAATTGAATTATTTCAGGCCTTTCCAGCTCAAGAAATAGTAGATTGTCCTAAAGGGGTATTTTCAATCTCTAATGAAACAGTGCATGTGAGGAATGAGGACAGAAACAGGTGGAAGTGCTCATTACTGACAGGCATTTAAAGTCACAAAGCGCTGGGCCAAAAACCACAGCGCCCACCACGGATTCATCGACACCAGTACAATTTCCATTGTTTATTTCAACAGCTTGACATTTCCCGGCGGTATCAAGAGAGCTACTCAGAATTGGGTGCAATATAAATATTGTAATTCATTCGTATGTGTCGTAAATATAAAATACGTGCTTATAACGACCAGGTGACTCCATGTCAAAGGTGCACTACTTTTCATTTAACAAATCACTGAATTCTGGGAGTTGTATGGTTAGTTCTATTCAATTGATACAATTAGAGTAATGCATCGGGGTTCAAACGGGGCTGGTGATACGGGCCCTCTGGTTATTCTCTGCATGCAGACACATCCAAATGCTTGAACATTGCTGCTACTTGGTGCCAAGTCATACGTGACACCTTCAGCAAGTCCTTTCTTTTTAAGATGTCACGATTGCACATGCGGAGGTTTCAGTCCTTACCTGCACGGTGTAAAAGTAAAACTGCAGCTCCCTGATTTACACGTGCTCTTGGCTGAAAGCAAGGAGGTGATATGACATCTACGCTGTAACCGGAAGCATGGGCACACTTCTAAAAAGCGTTTGTTGGTAAACTGATGACATGAACTTGAGACACAGCAGACCCACCGGGGCCTCTCACAATTGGGGATCATAGTTCCATCGGACCTCGTTTCCAAAGTCTGCCCGAAACAGAGTGACCTATCATTCTTCAAAAGATGTAAACCTTGGCATAAATGTATCTCACTTTAGCTGAGAACGTCACCAATTCGATAATTGTTTTCTTTTCTATTAGTGGTGAGTACCCTTTGGACTTATTTACTCTTAGTGCTTAATTTGAGCCAGTAGTTTCTGGTGCTCGGCACCGGCACTTCATTTTCAGCACCAGCACTTATGGCAGTCTGCACATGGTGGCACTGTCAGTAGAATTTAGAGATAAGGACAACAGCTTTGTATTCATTCAATACACAATAAACAAGCATTTGCAATGCAATCGGTCTCGGCTTTGGGACCTTAAAAGTATTTCGCCATGCAGCACATTATCCTGGGTGTTATATCTATTGCTCTCATTTAGCCTTACACAATGCCCTGTACGTGAAACACTAATGCTGCCAAGGTTTCAAATTGCTATGTGTGATATTTTCATAATTTCACTGTAACTATGAGTGACATTTCAACGACTATGAGTGACACTTTCTCGCGAGCAAAATCAAGCAATGAAGACAAGGGAATCATATAAATATCAGAAATTACACCTATTTGAGCATAGTTGCTAATGTTTCAGATTGCTTATTCGTGACAATTTCATAGATTCAGTGGATTTATGAGAGTCATTCAACGACTAAATGTGTGACATTTCTAGCGACCAAAATCATGCAATGAAGTCCATGGAAACAGATAAATATCAGAAATCACACTTATTTGAGCAACCAAAAAGTCAAACTCTGCAGCAGGTGCTTTTAAAAGTATTATTTAATTTTTAAATAATCAGCACCCTCCACCCCAACCTCAGCTCCAGTTAGTGGCTGAACCACACGTAAAAAAAGGGATCTCTGTGACAAAAGCAGCAACCCACTGAGCTATCCACATACAATACAGTTCAATACAATACAATATGCTGGTAGACTTTCTTTGCAGTAGGTATATTAACCCTCTGCGCTTAATGGTGAGAGTGAATACTGCCAGTAGACAAAACTCTGACCTCTCTCCAGCGGGAACATTAATCACCTGCCTCATCTCTGACTTAGCAAGTCTGACTGTGCTGGGAAAATAAAGGTTGCTGCTTCGTACCTGCTGCCACTGTCAAGCATGAATATTAAAGCCTTTGCACTAATACATCAGCAAAACTGCTAGTTTAGTTAGACAAAACTTTCACCTTAGATGGCCCTGCCTTTACAGCACAGATAGACAACTTTAGTGTGCCCATTTGCAAGGCGCTATGCCGTGTTGGAGCCCCCTCCCCAATCTCGTAACAAACATTTTAAATGTTGGCAGCAGGGCACAAGTCCTAAAAAAAGAAGTGGGGGGACTCTCCGAGTTAGGTAGTATCACAGGAAGTGACATCACGGCGCGTGACATCACATCACAGGAAGTGACATCACAGGCATGCAGTCTCAGCGAAGAGGCCAATGATTGCAGGGGCACAGAGCCTGCAAAACACCCTTTGAGTGACTGGCTCTCCCACCAACTAAATCTCTTGCTTGGTCCAGCTCGGTGATGCCCTCTGTCAGACACACTGGAACTCCATCACCTTTTCATTCACATGGTTACTCAGTCGCCCCTCCCCCTCCTTTACTCTCCAACTCACAAAATATTTTCTGCTTAGAATCACTCACCCCCTCTACTACTGCCGCTCTCTCTTAATCACTGTACACTCTCCCCCCCTTTCCCTTCATCCTCTTCACTCCACTCACCAAGAATCGGCCCAAAACATGCCCTGAGGCGCATTGGGAGAGCAGAAGTACAGTGGTGAGAGGGAGTTGAGGAGGGACTCTGTTGTAGGGATTCTGCACATACACAGAGCTATGCACAGGATAATAGGACCTCAGAGTATAGTGGTGAGCCAACCATACACCTCAGCACCCACAATCCCAATCCGACTAGCTTTAGCGTCTCATGAGCAGCGATGCTACCAATGATTAGACAACCCAGAACACGGTATCTCTCTCTCTCAGGACTCGCAGGAGCAAGAACACCCTTTCATAACTCACTCATACCTGTCCACAACATGCGTAGTAAGAGACACAGTATAGTTTAAATGTTTATTTCAACTATCGTGCTCTAATATACAGTACACGTGCCAGTACTATCAGCATAATGCATAAGGATAAAATAATCAGCATAGTTACGATTCCATAGAATACAAACAGGGAAAGCATTTCATAAAGCAGTGGATTTAGGGCTAAATGACCATACCACCCTCCCCGTGCTATTAGCTAGTTTATTATATAAACAGAAAACCTCTGGGCTTTGTCAGGCGGATCCTCATACCTCAATATCAAGATGCAAGGTTTACATCATCAGACAAGCACAGCTCTTCTCTCTGGAAAGGTTTTTCTCCAAGTGCCTCTAACAGTGAAATCACAATATTAAAAAGCACACAAATTTCTCCAGTGCAGCTGTACGTAGTGTTATGTCTAGGTGCGAGGGACTGGCCAGATCAGCAAGAACAGGGGACGTTGTTTTTCGACCTTGTACATGTTGTGCAGATGTAACCCACATGGAACAGGAGAAAAGGTGAAAGGCAGAAATGCAGACAGTCCTAATATAGCCGGGCACAAGCAGAGGCTGGAAAAACAAAGTCACAAAGTAACGTGTGCAGAAAAGGCATAATGGCAGCCAGGCCTAAGCCAACTTAGCAGGGCAGACCATGAGGCCACAAACCATATGACACCCTCCCCTGGACAGTCCATTGGCCCAGACAGAGGACGAAGACAGAGTTCAAATAGAATGAGCAGAACAGAAACGTCTGTCGCGGAATAGTCCCTTGAAGGTCAGGGAAATGGCCAAAAAAAGAAAAGTGCCGTAGAAAAAATCCAGGGTAGCCGGACGCTGAAAGCGGAGGCCCCCTTCAATCCATTAACGTGTAGGTGCAGTAATACGCCACACTTTCCAAGAGGACATCGTTGGAACCGTCAGAAAAAAGAGACGCCATCCAGTCCAATAAATCAAAACAGCAGTCATGGTCCTCATAAGAGGGAGCAGTGAACAGCATTGCGGGACAACTTGCGTGATACTCAATATAACTTTGTTGTAGGAGATTCTGAGCAGCCGCACAGATATCCTATTGCTCCAAAATCCCAAGTGCAGCCGCACGCGCCATATAGTCAGCACCGGAACAGTCCCGCTCATGGACCTCTAAGGGACCCATTAAGGGGACAAAATCCGGGCGAGACAGAGACGTATTGGAGAGGCAATAATCCAACGACCATGAAAAAGGACATCGGATGCAAGACATCACAGGTTGCACGCAAGGGAAATACCAAAGTATTTCACTGTGGGTACTAGCCACCTGGAGGATGAATGTCTCCCGGGCGGATGTGAGCATAACCTCCTGGTTCAATAATAGCGCCGTTATTCTGCTCAATTTATTGAAATCCGCCTTCAAGGTAGGAATGGAAGGCCAAATGGAACTATCTATGATGTCGTGCGGGGGAGGAAAAAGCACATTTTTGCAGCAGACAACTCTGTGGGAAACGGTTATAATATAGGGTATACCGGCCAGCATGCCACAGCAGTCCTGATTATTCAGAAGCAGATAGCTACCATTTGCAAGCAAGGTGAAAGTAGGAGATATAGCAGGAGCAGGAATACCCTTCAAAACACAAGCAAGATTCGGAGCCGAAACGTTACAAGCGCCGTGTAATTTAATGTGTTTGCAAATAAGGGAATGACCCACAGTAGAATCACAAGACTCGCCTGTGAGAAAAACTTCTTTGCCGTCCCTAAGACATTTACAACATGAAAGGTAGGGACCACAGTTCATGCAAGAAGGCACTGCCCAAAGGCTGAAAACGGCCAACAGGATAATGTTTCATGCAGGAACTGAATTCAAATAAAGAAAAAGGTAAAGCGATAACCCCGTGTAACAAGCCACACTGCAGAATCTAATTCCGCTACAGAGAATGGTAAGGGCTCTATTTTCTCGACATGTAACAGAGTGTATGCTGCATCTTTCATGGACATGAACTGCTGCTTTGTCAGTCAAATTAAAAGGCAAAAATAAGGCAGTGGTGTTCAGAAAATGCCAAGGAACTTTACCCATTTTAAGCGTTTGCAAAGTCCATGCAAACTGCATCACAGAACGCAATTGATTTTGACCATGATATAACACAGAAACATCATCTTGTACAATATCAACAACAGAGGAAACAATATTCTCTAAAGTGTAAATGCGGGAAGACAGGGTATTAATACTATTGTCAACAACAGCAAGCACCTTTTCTAAATTTGCTTGATCAATATCCCGAAGACGGGAGGCAGCTTCAATTTGCGACAGCTTCCATAGTTCATTGTAAGTT
Source organism: Calotriton arnoldi (assembly GCA_963921515.1). Taxonomy (NCBI): domain Eukaryota; kingdom Metazoa; phylum Chordata; class Amphibia; order Caudata; family Salamandridae; genus Calotriton; species Calotriton arnoldi. The sequence continues at coordinate 524,403 of CAWUFW010012271.1, read as the reverse complement.
TCATAAATGAATCTCTTAGGCCGGGGGCCACGAGGCCCCAGAACAAAATCGGACAGATCAATGTTGCCTGAAAGGAGGGATAAATGCTGTTTTACAGAATCTAATGAAGAATGCTGCAACCACTGTTTACATAGTTTACCAACAGAATAAGTTGTAACAGTACGAGAGTCAGAAAACCTCGGGTCAGGCCTATCCTGTTTGTAACCAGGAGCTGACTGATGAAAACGCAGTTGGCAGGCATTTGCCGCTGTTGGCCAAGCCAACCAGGGTGACTGAACAAACGTGGAAACATTAAACGGATTGTTCTGAAACAAAGCTTGCAAATCAGTAAGTGAAATATTGAAATGCAAGCTCTCGTTGGTGGAGGAAGACAACACAGGAAAGGAAGGTGCATTTAATTGTTTGGAAGTAGCCAAACCCCAACACGTGGTCTGATAGATTGAATGATTTATAAACAGAATTTGGGTCGGGATGAGGCAAGCACGGTGCAAGGCTTCTGTGCCTTGTACCTGCCATGATTTGGAGCCCCAAATAGATTTCAAGTCAATGGTGTCCCGCCAGTGCTCATAACCACCCACAGCCAAAGCGGCCAAAAAGGAACCCGAATACAGTAACTTGGTTTGGGTCAACATGATCTTCTGTGTAGAGGAAGTGTTTAACTTAAAATAATAGGACCCAGGGTTCGATCTATTAAAGTCGGTGAAATAGGCAAACTTGTTTCTAAGAGTTTGGGAGCTGCCTGGCAAAGGGGTTGGACAATGTTCCCATTGGGTGTAATTAAGAGAACCCCGAAGGGCACTCGGTTTATGGAGGAAATGGTTGCCCCAATGCTGATAACAATATAAATCGGCATAACTTGCAGAATTCATGTACAAATCTTCAGCATTAAAAGCAGCATAATATTTCAAATCAGTAAATAACGATTCAACTGCATGCACATCCCAATCGTCAGAATGAATATTACTTTTTACGACATCACCCATTGAAACACGGAGGACATTTGGTACATTAATTATCTCGGTAGGTCCATGAATTTGGAAATTTACTGCATCCCATACGATGCCATCAGCGACAGGGAAAGCTGAAATGTTCACAAATGTGTGGTCACGCTTCATGATGTGAGAGGAAGAATGTGGAGCCAAAGTTCCAGCGACACAGTTCACTGCAGAGCGTTCTGGTAAATAGTGACCATTGATGAGTAGAAAAAAACTGTGACAAAGCCAATAGACATGAACAGAAAAATCAGGAAAAGGACTAACCAAAGGTATGTCCAGGGAGGAATCAAAAAATTGTCTCTGAACCAGGATACAAACAAACTGAATTTGGACGGGATAAGTGATGAGGTGGAATCCGAGTCAAAGGAATAACGTGTTGGGCTCAGTGGTGTTGTTGGTAAATGAGCCACCGACTCGTTGGCGGGGTATGTATACTCAGTCTCTTCTTCACAGGGGGAGGCTGGGAAGTCGATTAAGCGATCAGGCAAATCTACCATCTCGATAGCAACATCTGCGACCGTTCGGGCAGGAGGGCCACGAACATATGTCCGAGAAATGACTGGACAAGAGACCGCTGGCGTGACACTATTCAGGATCGGCCAGATGTTGTAGCTTGACATTGTCTACTGAGATGAATCTGTTCTCCTTTCGACCAGGAAGCGGTGGTAAGATGACTGTACGAGTACCCTTCAAGCCAAGGACTGGAACTGGTGCACGATAAGAGGGGCCAAATTCTTTTTTGTTCACCACCTTCTCTCGAACCAGATCTCCAATCTTCGGAAGCCAGCCGGCAACCGGAATCTGCAGCGCAGCGTCCGTGGCTGAAGGCAAATGTTCGTTTGCAAGTCTGTCACGGTCTTCTTGTAAGCCCTGTAACATAGTAGAATGATTATCTACATCAAAGATGGCGGACTGCGCCGCCATGTCTAGACCATCAAGGTCGGGCACAAACATTTGTATGCCAAAGAGCATTTCATATGGGGTCCGCCCACCCAGAGGTCTTCTAGGGAGGTTATTAAGTGCACGTTGTATGGTATACAAGTGGGCCAGCCAGTTCCTGCCAGTACCTAAGACTCTAGCTGTCAAGGATTGCTTTAAGTCACGGTTCATTCGTTCAACAATCGAATTGCCCTCAGGCCGATATGGAGACGAAAATTTCACCCGCACTCCCAGGGAACCCATTGCGTCCTTGTAAGCCTTAGAGGCAAATGCTGAACCTTGGTCCGAATGGAAGGTGCCACACGCGAAAACTCCCACAAAGACACGCAAATCCCTTATGACATTTCGAGCGTCAGCACTCCGTTGTGGCCAGACCCAGATGAACCATGTGCACGAGTCCACTGCAACCAAGATGTACTTATATGCAGTGTCTGAAGAGAATGGACCGCAGTGATCCAGGTAAACACACGCAAAAGGTCTGTTTGAAATGCAGAGCGGTGTTTGCGGTGGGCGTGTAACCGTGGAAGGCTTAATCTGCTGACAAACGTCACAAGAAAGCACATAGGTACGGGGTTGTTTGTATAACCCATGCCACCAGTACCGCTGCTGCAGAATGGAAACCGTCGCAGACACGACCGCATGAGTCGAAGCCATGCCTTTGTGTGCGGCCGTTATCAAGGAAAGTCTGCGGTCCGCGTTGGGAATTAGTCTATCATCAATGTCTGGAATACTTACGAAAGGAGCCTGTTCGGGACCTAATTGATAAGTATATTTGGAAGGGAAACCCCATGGGAATTTAGTACCTTCCTTTGTTGCAGCAATAGCTGCCAGGATAACATTGTCTATTTTAGTCATGGATCGTGTAACTGCTGCGACTGAACACGTGGCTACTGCTGATTTGGCAGCTTCGTCTGCCAAACCGTTACCGACAGCGTGTGCGCCCACACGCTGGTGGCCAAGGGTGTGAATCACCTGTGTGAGCGGCAAACGTTGTTTAAGATCTGCCACTCGAACCCAAAGCAACTTATGCTTAATTGTGCTGCCTTTTGCATCTCTATAGTCATTTTGAGACCAAAAGAGGAGATTGTCATTGAATGACTGAACACAGTAGTATGAATCGCACACAATAAGAGTGGTCACATCCGGATTAGCAAACTCAAGTGCTAGCACCAATGCGCGCAGCTCGGCCAATTGTGCAGTACTGTCTCCTAGTGCCTGAGTGTGCACTACAGTTGATTTGAACTTTGCGTTCACCATGGTACCTGCAACAATAGCACATGCCGCAGAATAAGCATGCTTGGAACCCGTGGCCGGTTGTGCCGAACCATCGGTATAGATAATACATTCGTATTCCTCAAGCGGTAGCAAAGACAGAGGAGGAGGATGAACGAATTCATACTGTAAAAACTCCTGTGTTTGAAGAGAAGAATCAAAAATGAAAGTGACATCCGGGGACGTCAAAGATGTTGCACATTGTATCCAACGGGGGTGCAAAGCTATAGAGTTCGGTACACTTGCTTTTGTCACTGCCTCTAGGGCAGGATATGGTGTTACCACCAAAATGCGTTTTCCCTGTGCCAGTGTGCGTTCTTTCAGAATCGCCATTTGCACTGCAGTCAAAACTTTCTCCACAGAGGAAAAGCACATTTCTGCTGAAGTGTAAAGATGCGACTTGTATGCAACTGGTACTGTGTCACCTTCGTTAAAGGTTAAGTACGTGAAACCCACTGCCACTGGAATTATTCTAATCACCAGGTTTGTGTGGTTGTCACGAGTCAACAAGAATTTAGATTCAAGTAGATCTGACTGCAAAGACTGCAGTATGGAGGAATGCTCAGGAAGCCAGCATGACTTCGAAAAGTTAGGTTGTATCAAGGCATAAAGCGGCTTGATACGCTGGGCATATTCGGGAATGTAAGTACGCCCGAAGTTTAGAAAACCCAGTAATGACTGAAGCTTCTTCAGCGTAGTTGGAGGGCACAAGAGTGCGCATTTCTCCAAGAAATGGGGGCTAAGCCCTTACCTTCATTGTTGAGTTCATAACCCAAAAACAAAACGGTAAATTCAGCAATGTAAGATTTGGCAAAGTTGAATTTGTATCCCAGGACCGAAAATTCAAGAATAATGCGGTCCACTCGGGAAAGATGCGGCCATAGTTCGTCGTCTGTCAGATAGATATCATCGACGTACGAACAGGCATCTGGGTCTATGTTGTCTAACAAAGAGACAACACGGGCGGCGAACACACCTGGACTGTTCTTGTAGCCCATAGGTAAACGCCGGAATTTGAACTGTTTACCACCGGAGGTAAAAGCGCTCCATTGGCTATACTCCGGGGACAAGTTGTGCGTGTAAAATCCATTGGATAAGTCCAGTGTCGTTTTATATTTTTTACGGACAAGACTGTCTACAAGCGCAGAACTATGTGTATTTTGTACCGCAAAGGTCCGACAATGAGAGTTCAAATGTCGGTAATCCAATACTAGGCGGTACGATCCGTCGGGTTTAGAAACAGCGAAAAGGGGATTATTCATCGGTGATACGCATGTTTCAATCACTCCTTGATATTCCAACTGTGTTAGAATTTCGGAGACGGGACCTTTAGCTTCCCGCTTGATGGGATATTGGGGTTGTGGCTGTGGCAGTGACCGCAAAGGAATATCATGGGGGGGAGAGTCTTCATCCCAGCCCACATGGTTGCGGTATAACGCCGGAGCCAGGGACGCAGCCCACTCGGCTGCGAGAGCCTCCGCTTTGTCCTTGGGGACATGACGAGAAAAGCTCGGAAGGATTACCTCCTCCCCTCTACGCGCAGCTAGTACGAACGGGGGCGGCCAATCCGCCTCTGCCAACAGAATGTCGTACGACGAGGTCAGATTTTCCCAAAAATCCCTTTAATAACACGCTGTATGTCACCTTCAATTTGAATGACAACATTATATAGTCTGTCAGGGGGTGCCACTCTGGTGTCTGCTGTCTCAACAGTAATGAATGTATCAGTTGCTGTCGCCTCCACATGAGGACGTAGCGCCTCCCGCACTATGGTAACTTCCGCGGCGCTGTCTAGGAGCGTCACTGCCCACGTCCAATTCAGGAGTCTCGTTCTCACCGTCTGTGGCATATCTCGCTGTAACAGCTGCAACTTTTTTCTTCTGAAACTGTGGGCGAGAACGTGGAAATTCGTCTGGTTTCCCTCGGACTTGTTGTCGAGGTTGGTCTCGTCCCTGAGGAGTCTCACGACCCCTGCCTCTATCCTGGCAATCTCCTCCACCAGCCTGAGAGGTTGTTGGTGCCTGTGAAGAACGAGGAGAACGCGAATCAGGGACTTGAAATCTCTCTGGAGATTTAATTCTCGCCCTATCGCGCAAATCATAAGTGCGTTCAGAAGAGACCAAAACCGGGGATGCGCCTCGTGACCCTGGCTTCTTTTGTTGCTTACCCTGCTTTTTCTGTCTCCAGCTCTTTTTAGTAAAGAATGGCTTCTCATCCTTCTCAGATTGAGATTTCGGTTGAGTTTGTGATTGTGTTTGCGTTTTAGCAAAAGGCTTGACTCCCAGGCTATTACGGCCAATGGTTTTGTAAGCCTGGGCAATAATTTTCGGTAATTCGCGCGGCCTGTCCGGTTCTGGGATCAAAGCCAAAGCATTAGCTACTTGAAAGTTCACTGCATCGCCCTTGACATTCGCAAGGATCAAATCAGCTACTACGTCGAACACTCCCACCAGTCTCATCCCTAATTCCACAGCCGCTTCAGCGCAGTCTCATCCTGCACTCGTTTAATTACAGAGGGGAGAACCGTCATGGAAGGAGTGCCGAAACACTTCGCATATACTGCTGCGAATACCTTACCCCAGTTGTTGCATTTTGTCAACTCGGGTATCAAGTCTTTTGGCAAACTAATTGTCAGAATCCTGTGTTTTTCCACAGGAGAAGTATTTGGAAAAACTGCCTCCAGCTGGTCAAATTTTTCTGCAAGCCAATAAGGCAAATCGTCCTTATTTTGTGGGCGCTTGCCCATCACCGAATTAACCATGACGGGACTTATGGTTACACCGCCCGGCCCAGCTGGATGCGCGGCAACTCCAGGCGGGGCTCCCTGGAGGTTGCCTGTAACAAATTGCACTATAGCTCTATGCACACGTATCAAAGACGAATGCAAATTACGCAGCTCAGCGAATGTAAGCGTCATATAACGCGGATGTGGGGTATACCTGGCCAAAACAGGCCAAGTGGCCCCTTTAATCGATAAGGGGCCTAAACGAAGAGAGGTAACCGGTTGGGGGAGGGCGCCATCAAACCAAACACAGTGTTGCCATGCCGTGAGCGGTACTTCAAGATTCCTATAAGGTCTGTAGAGATTAGGAACAGCGGTGGCGGTATATTCATGGAACAATTTATCAGTTCCATCCACCGCCGGAAAGGTGATCCAAGAGTAAAACACCTCAAAGTGGTAAGCAGGATCCGCTTGTACCACAAAGATCAGATTGACACCCGCGTCAGGCACTCCATACAGTGTCAAGTGTGCCCGGAGCGCTGCACGGCTATGTGCCGCAAATTGGACAGCCATTTAAGGCTAAAATATTCCGACAACCTAATAGGAGGCAGCACAATATAGGGTTATATTTAAAAACCTTTTAACAACTTCAAGTTTGAAAGAACCTATAAAAACGTCAATATAGGAGGTATCACCTTCACATGCGCTTCCGGAAGCGTCTGTGAAGGGGTTGTGGACACGCACAAGTACTACTCAAGCGTCTCGCAGATAAGCAGCCCACTCGTTGGTTGCGCCATGTTGTATGGATTCTGCACATACACAGAGCTATGCACAGGATAATAGGACCTCGGAGTATAGTGGTGAGCCAACCATACCACCCTCCCCATGCTATTAGCTAGTTTATTATATAAACAGAAAACCTCTGGGCTTTGTCAGGCGGACCCTCATACCTCAATATCAAGATGCAAGGTTTACATCATCAGACAAGCACAGCTCTTCTCTCTGGAAAGGTTTTTCTCCAAGTGCCTCTAACAGTGAAATCACAATATTAAAAAGCACACGAATTTCTCCAGTGCAGCTGTACGTAGTGTTATGTCTAGGTGCGAGGGACTGGCCAGATCAGCAAGAACAGGGGACGTTGTTTTTTGACCTTGTACATGTTGTGCAGATGTAACCCACAGGGAACAGGAGAAAAGGTGAAAGGCAGAAATGCAGACAGTCCTAATATAGCCGGGCACAAGCAGAGGCTGGAAAAACAAAGTCACAAAGTAACGTGTGCAGAAAAGGCATAATGGCAGCCAGGCCTAAGCCAACTTAGCAGGGCAGACCATGAGGCCACAAACCATATGACACTCGAGAGAGACGAAGGTGAGGGAGGTGGGGCTGGTGATTGAAAAGCAGGGATATGAAGAGACATGAAGACGGGAGTGGAGATGGACGGTGACCGGCAGTCCGAGAAATTTCCGGATTCAGCCGGAATCACCTGGAAATGCTTGTTTGGTGCGCTCTTATCACGATTTTGATGAGCAGGGTGGACGGCGTTTTGATTAGCAGGGTGGACGGCGTCCGCCCTGTAAAAATAGTGGGGGGACTCCGTCCACCCGCGTGTACGCCCGACTCGTGCCCTGGTTGGCAGCACCAGATTAGTAAATTAATATCTGACTTACCCGAGTCTCTTGATAGTCAGAATGATCCACTGAGAGGAGTTGCTGGTGGGCACTGCGGAAATCGCTAGCCTGTCTGCTTCAGAGTCAGACAGCGAGCCGTGCTTCAGTGCCTCACTCAGCCTGTGTAACCTGCTCTCCCTATGAGACTCACGCTGATGTGGTGAGTCCGCGGCATAAGTTGGGCTCTGCCTGGGCAGGGCACAGCAACAGCACATGTTGAGGTTAGGAGGAAGTGAGCAGGTGGTCGAATTCTCGAACACCGGCTTCCTCCTTTAACCCTGGGCCATGCAGCAGGGGAATTCCTTGGTGCCGTGCGGCCCGACTGGTATGGCATGCGTCGACCAACAAACACACACTGCCGCTCCGAGGCTCATAAATGTAAATTGTAAGCAGTGGGCCGAAGCCATTTTAGGCAGCCTGCTGTGTTTGTGCTCTGCCTGCTTGCGGCAGTGGGGAGAGGTGGAAGAGGCTGCGTTCGCCATGCTGAAATAAAGGTGTGCATGCTATGTCACGAAGCACGTCACTGTAGTCACATTGCAGTGAGGCGCACGGGTGCCGTGCATAATTTATAAGGCACGCAAGTAAACACGGTCTTTAGAAGCACAAACATAAGGGTCTTGTAAATATTGTCCAACATTTTGTCCACCTGAACTACTACTACCAAGCCACATCGCATGAACACAAACAGCCCCAGATGCACTAAGCCCTTGATGGTGCTCAGAGGTGAGGTGAAGCTTGAGTTCTTCTAGAGTTAAGCTCAAATGCTCCATGTTTTGGTTGAGGGGTATTTTCATTTAGGGAGACAAATTAATTTCACGATTATGAAAATTCACATATAAACTCGGGGAACAGTTTTGAATAGTATTCTATTCAATCATTTTAGCTTGGCTACACCATTTCAGAAATAGATGAAATACATGCAAATGAGTTGTGGGCCCATGCCAAAAGACACCGTCCAGTTTCAACTGCTGGCCGTGCCCCAACTGGAAGGGAGCACCAGTAACCCCAGGGTCGGACTAAGATTTTGCATGTGGTTGGCTATCTTCTGTAATGACATAGCTGCCAAATACAATGGGAGGGAGTGCTAGCCAGATGATGTTCCAGTTTGTAAGATTAACTGAAGCATCTTCATCCATCATTATGCAGTGTATTTAAGACCACCCTGATACTGCTGTGGCCACTAAAAAACAGATGGCATATTAGACCTTGCAGACATTGTTCAAAACCCCCAACACAGTCATGTCTTAAGAGACAATCAGCACAAAGCCTACTCGACAAGTCCCTGGACGATGGCCTCCAGTCTCAGAAGGCCTCTGGTCAAGATTGTCTCCCTTTTCTATTCTTAACAGCAGGCCATTCTCATTTCATATGCCGGGGGCAGGCTGTCATTCCAGTGGGCAACTGGTTGTAACAAAGAGCAGTAATCACAGACAGAGCAATAGCCATGAACTAGCAGAGGCGAAGAGCACAGAACATTTGTTGTGGGCGGGCAATATACATTTTATTTTACAAATACACGTTGATGTCAAACAGTCTGTGAAGCTCTGTGATAGCTACAACGTGAGCTCCCACACGAGACGCGTGGCACCACACAGAATGCATCGAAAAATAAATAGTCTGTCAGGGAATTGGCAGTACAACACAATTACCAATATAGGTACACACGTCCACATATACGGAACAGAATTATAAACATGATTTTCATCTTTTTATACATCGGATTAAAAGTGTTAAAAAACAAGGCATTTCTTCGTGCTATGGATCTAAATGCAGACACTTATACCAAACACTCCACGCTTCACTTTGAAGCCTGCCTGAAAAGTTGACAAGTGTGGTGTGTGGAGGATTCTTTCTACTGTCAGCCCTTTCACAGGCGACACAAAACAATCAACACAATCTGGCAGTAAACATTTAATAACACTGCAAAAACAGCTGACCACTGCCTGTGCAAGAATCTTCATCTGTTCCTTTAATGGACTTATTTCCATAAACATAAGGTGAAATGCGTAAATGTAAAAAGCCAGCGAAGCATACATCTGCCGAGTGTAGTGACAGAGCACACACCCGCCAGCTCTTCGTAATGTTGTGATTTTCTGCCTGATATCAGTGCGCTGGATTGCTAAACCTACGTGCTAATTCGGCAGTAGAAAAAAAAAGAAATTATCTCTCATGTGCTGTCAGCCCTTGCACCAATCAGCGGCCTGAGCCTCACAAAGCTCCTCAACCTGGCAGTGTTACCACCAGAGCCTGCTGCTGCAGCCTGCATTTAATGGGGATCCATGTTTTGCCACACGCACCCGGGCAAGCTTGCCCCCTTACCCCCCCGCTCACTCCGCTGTATCTGGTCCGCTGTATCTGGCCACGCTGCTCAGCTTTCATTAGCGGAAAAGGAAAACGCACAGACAAAAATATTTGCAATGCTATAGGTCTCGCATTCAAATGCGAAACCTATGGCATTGCAAACGAGCGGCCACCATTGTCCCGGCTGCCCCGAAAGTGAAAACAGGAATGGCCGCTCAATGTAAACAAAGCACGTCGTCGTGCTTGAGATAGAAGAAACTTAATAAAGAAAATAGAACAGGTCCGGTGTAGCAACCAAGTAAAGGGGCCAGTAGCCATGGGAAGAATTGAATGACGACATGGCTGTACTAAGGAGGGACTAACAAGCCTCATAATGTATCAAAAGACAGCATTTAGGAAGGACAAAGACACAAGCCAATGAAAAAGATGGGCAGAGAGTGGGCGGAGCTTCCACTCCATACTGAATACTGCATGCCTCGCAAAGCGAGCAGCGCATGTGCGCTGCCGCTATAGACTCGACCTAAAAATGACTAATACCTACCACCCTGGCCATTTTAATAGCTTTGGGGGCCTGATATTGTCACACTTTCAAGAGAGTGATGATTAGTTGTGTGTTGGTGCTGTCATTGGCAACTCTGGCAAAGGCAACGGGTGGCCCAAGCTCATGGCGAGGGTCCTTGCACTTATTTTTTTTTACAAATTAAGCACTGACTCTTCAGACAAAATTGCAGCTCTGTAAAAGCAGTCTCTCGAAGGGAAAGCAAACAAGGATGAGCCCCCTTGAAAACGCCTCTCGATGCTCGCATTGTGAAAGGCGCTCCATCAGAATATCTCTTGACAAAACCATCAGGCTAAGGCAATGCAGACTTCATGCTATTGCCTTCTTACCCAACTTTCCATTGCTTCGTTAATTATTTAGCTCTAAATGGGGCTCGTCTGGCACAAAGCCCTATTCGAAATATTTAAGTCCAACTTATGTGTAGAAGTGACTTTATTTACAAATGCCAGGAATGCACAAAACGTGAAATTATGCTCTGGCATAATATTACCCCTCATAGGCCCTGATTATGTGTTAGGCGTAATGGTAATTACCGCACGCAGGGTTAAATAGCATATAACTTGAACAAATCGTCTTATCATGAGTTAAAAACTGCATGTATTATTTAGCACGTGCTAAATACTGCCTGTTTGTAGTCCACGTGGGATATTTAACGCTTGCACTATTTACCTCTTGTGGTATTTATCACACACGACAAATATTACATGTGGTTAATAGCACCCAATTACAAGCATTTGAGGTCATCAAAAATCAGTGGATATTTACCACCTTAAAACACTTCCAGTCAAAAGCAGGTGGTAAAAATTCTTGAAAGTGTAGGAAATAAAAGAAAAGGTGTAAAACAATACAAAAAAAGAAGACAAACACAATAATACAAAAGACAAAAACACAGTACATGCACTGAGTTGAGAAAAATACAATTTCACACCTATGCAAAGGCACAGACCTACATAAACATCCATGGACACGTGAAGCTCTCACATGTTGATTGCAGCATCTCACACTTATATTCTGCAGCACACAATCATGGCTGCAGCACTGCTAGGCCACTAAATCATGCTATGCCAGATACATGTTCTGCTATAACAAACCATGCAGCATGTGGATGGAAACCAGGCCACCAATCAATGACCCCAAATGGTGCAGCAATGTAAGATAAGAGCTAGGATTGACAGAGTAAGGCTGGAACCCATGAACATGAGTTAGCCTGACATCCAGAGGGTACACAGCTTATGCATGGGATGGAATTTAATGAGCAACTCATAATCAGGCCCATAATCAGTGTTATTTAACACGTGCTATTTAGCAAACACTGTGGAATCAGTATTTACCCTCCCTGCACGTTTAGTGGTATTTACCACCAAACCTGTAATTGAAGCCATAGTGTAATATTATGCATGGGTAATCTACAGGTAACGAAGACTTGGAAAGTTTGAGAATACCGAGGATATGTGATGTAGAGGCTAAGCTCCAGTCTTTGGAACAGGGCAGCGGGGTTTTCATCATGGCTTCCATTTGTTCACATGTCACTTAAGCTCCATGTGCCTAAAACTGTACACATGTAATGTAAATCAGCTGGTAATGTGGAATGTAAAAGCATTGCACATTTGAAATACGTAAATTCTTTTTAAATACCCATACATACTTTTTTCCTGACCCATTCCCAATTTGAAAATGGGTAGCCATTTATTTACTCCTGGCAAGGTCTGGGGTAGACCCCTATCCAACATAAGAATAGGAAGGGAACACAAAAAATGTGTGAGGGTGTACGGGAAAGGGGTTTCCTTTCCTCATGAAAATTTAAAAAAAAAAAATTATTGCCCAGCGTAGTAGCATTCCCTCATACACAGATATACATTATTTACAAGCACACAAGGAATGCCTCTGCAGAAAAAGAACCTTTCGCTGCACACTCTTGGAAACCTTAGCGCATTCCAACAATTGGCAAATCTGAACCCACTGAAGGTAATAGAGCAGCCAATGCAGATTTAACAATTGTTATGCATTGAGGGCCTCATTTATGAGGAATTGGCGTAGGGCAGTGCCGCAAGTCTACTTGCTGCGCTGCCCTACACCGATGTGAAAGGGCAGGAATGCACCATATTTATAAAATACGTTGCATTCCTGTTTTTCCCCCTGCACTGGTGCACAATTTGCTGCCTAGTGCAAATGTAGGCACCCTTGCACCAAGCTGCAAGGGTACATCCATTGCAAGCAGGATTGTTTTTGTACAGGAAGGGGCACCTTACTGCACAAAAACAATCCTGAGAGGTGTTTTCCTCTTTCTATGTAAGCTGCAGAATGCAGCACACATGGAAAGAGGAAAAAACAATGAGAGGTACAAATATTTCTCCCCGTTGCACCTGCTCTGGGGAGGGATAAGGTTCTGGCGCTGCCCCAGGTTTATGTGATTAAGTACATCTGGGGCAGCATCAAAATCCATGGGTGTTGAATGGGAAAACCCACAGCAACGCCCATGAAACGCCTTCTTGACACAGAGTACGACAAGGCAGTGACTTGCGCTGCTTTGTCTTACTCCATATCTATGAGACCATGCAAAGCCACACAGAGTGGATTTGCGTCACCTCATTGATAGGTTGAGAGGCTTGTGCCACCGTAGCATCAAAAAAAGTGATGCTCCAGCGGCGCAAGCCTCTCATGAATAAGCCCCTGACGCAGGACGTCTACAGAGAGACCATTGTCACTGTACATCTTCTGCATCCTACCCTAGTGGAAACGGAATAAATGACATGATTCAACACACAAAAAAAGACTTGCACAATTTACATGTTGAACTAAAATGTACTGGAGTATTGAAAACTACATGTAACATTTTTCGGGATATGTTTCTCTGGTTTGAAATATATGCTAGGCATGTACCGCACAGCATTTCAGAATCCTATTCACCTCACTGCTGTTTCATTTTAACCAGTGACTGCTCCTGCCCTGAGGTGGAGGAGCGTCGCCCCACTGCTTTTCGCAGTGTAAAAAAAGGAAAAATAAAATGATTATAACTCAACGTTATTATCATTTCATTTTTTCCTGCCGCGGCAGCTTTATGGGGCAGGGCGGGGCGGGGCTGCTCTGCTCTCGGAGCAGGGGGAGGAATGGTGGGCACACTCTGTAAGTGCACATGAATGTTTGGCTGGCCATCTCGGGCAGGCAAAACAGTCATACGCACTTTGCATGTTCTCCACCCAGGCTACATTACAGCCTGGGTGGAGAACATGCCCAGGCTCCCATTCCCTGGGTGAGTGCCGAACCACGGTGCTCAGATCAATCACAACGCTGCATTGCAGTGTTGTGATTGGCTTAGGGGAGCCTAGGTGCTTCCTGTTTCTGGCCCGACGTGAGAGACGATGGAGGAGAGACACAGCGATAAGGTAAGTTTAAAAAAAAAAAAATTAACATCCCACCCCCCCGCTCCGCCCCCCCGATCCATGCCAGCCACCACTGATGATAACACACTTAAGATGTGTCCTAGTACTCCGTTTATGTTGTACATCCTCGATGTCCCTAGGCCAGTGCATTGTGTGATCCTCATCATACATGCTGCAACAAACCTACCTTCTGTAAACAGTATGTTTATCAGTGGTCTTGAATGTCAAAATCAGAGATATATCTTGTTTATGGAGCTATGCGAACATGTTTTTTATTGAGTTTTATATGCAATAATCATAGATGGGGAGCAAAGGAGAGCTGTACCAAGTGGACAAAGGTTAGTCAAGATGATGTACATGGTTATTATGTCATGGGTTCACCTGGCATGGACTTTTAAATCAATGCAGATGTCACCCAAATCCATCTTTGGCTGAAAGAAAGTTTAAAAACAAGCAGAGACAATACATTATCCAGAGTGAAATTGCTTTAAGTACATCTCTGTACTAATGCAGCAATTACCCAGCTCCTTCAAGTAGGCTCAGTTTATCTTGCATCACTGCAGTGGACGCGGCTTTGCATGCTTGTTAGCACCCGGCTCCTGTTCATGGGGTTCTGTTTGATGTCGAGGAAAAACTAATTTGAGGAAACATGCTCCTCTGAACTTCATCTGCTGAACTCCTTTTCTCAAGGTTTTCAAAATGAGTTACATTTGCCATGAACAAATCTAATCTTACAAATATCTTTTATTTCAAAAATGTTTCCTCAAATTTTATTTTCTGTCGATTACGTTGTTCACCTTGTCTCTTAGACTTTTTAAAATACATTTTAATTTTCTATTTCAATTTTAATTTTCATTATTATTATAATCTCACTAATTGTTTATCCTTCTTCCTACCTCATTGCACGACTCACGGGTTCTCCTGCGTCCTGCCCAAATTAGGCCCAGATTTACTATTATTTGGCATAACACAGCAAGACAACCTGCTGTACTGTGCTGCCTCAAATGAAGAGAGCAAGAATGCACCATCTTTACGAATATATGATGCATTCCTACTCTCTCTCTGGGCTGGCACACACAGTGCGCCTAGCTCCAACACCCGAACCTTACACCATGGTACAAGGGTGCCTGCGTTACAGCCTGGCTTCATTTTGTGCAGGAAGGGACATCTTCCTGCACAAAAACAATCCCCAGAGGCATTTCCTCTTTCTATGTGTGCTGCAGAATGCAGCACATGTAGACAGAGGAAATAACGAGGAGAAATAACCATATTTCTCCTCGTTACACCTCTGTTGGGAAGGTGTAGCATTTTGACACATTCCCAGGTTTACTATTCTTAGTACATCGGTGAATGCATGGGAATACCTTCGTTCCACCCATGGAACACCTTCCCATTGCTCAGTAATGTACTCCGGAATTACTAAGCCACTCAGAGCCACAGAAGGTGGTTTTGCGTGGCTTAGTAAATCTCCTTGAAGAACTTGTGTTAACTTGCACCGCCTTGAGTGACGCAATGGCAATGTAAGGGCTTCGTAAATCTGGGCCCTGATCTGTCTCCTCCTACATGTTCCTTTTTGTTTCTTTTTTAAACCCGCCACCCGTTTCTTGTCTTCTTCTAATATAATTGCATGTATACCCAAAGTTGTCCCTTTCATTAGCTTTTGATCTTCCACCCGCCTTCTACTCTACACTATTTGATTTTTTTTACTACTCTTACATACCCAACACATATCTTTTTCTCGATCCTGGCTAACCCACTGTTGTAATAAAGTAAATCCAGTCCAGGTAGTTTCAAGGAGGTTTATTGAAGATGGATGTTACATCTTAAAGAGAGCCCCACCAGGAGCAGCCTCACTGCTGCTCAGCCCATCACCAACTGACTCTCACACCCATGAACATTCCATTCACCAACATTCTCTCACACAGACACCCAGGCTGAGCCGCAGTATAACACATCTCCTTCCTTTAAGGGAATACAAAAACTCTCAGAACAGTATCAGAACAAATGCAAGAAATAAATCACAAACATAGTTCTGAAAAGTAGCATGAAAATTAATGATGGCGAATTCATTTAGAAAGAATAAAGTAGAAAGAAAGAGACATGGTAATACAACATCTCCCGTCTTATCACAACAGAGCCCACACTCCCACACCAAAACTACCAACAAACCAAAGTACCAAAATCATGCAAGCTGGCCAGGGAAACACGAAGGAAGTACAAGAGTGCCAACAACAAGGTGTAGGAGAGAACAGACCAAAGAAGCAAAGAAAAAAAAAACAGAGAAAGGGTGAAAGCAGCCGCACAGGAAACATGGAACAGAAAATCCACACCAAAAACAACAAAACGATGAGCTCTCAACAAAGAGGAAAGCAGTAGAAGAGGAGAAGCAAACTACATAAAAGCACTACCCCAACACAAGCTGGGGTGGAATGTGTGGGCACACACCACACAACACAATGCAACACACTGAAAATGCAGAACTCCCCCCAGCGCAAACTGGGGTGTGATGTGTCGAAAAAACACTCTACACGGAATCTAAGCAGGTGCACAAGACTTCACTCAACCCATAAAGAACTCCCCCAAATGCAAAATGGGGTGTGATGTGTAGAAAACACTCTACCCAGAATCTAAGCAAGCGCACAAAACTTCACTCAACCCGTAAAGAACTCCCCCCAACACAAAATGGGGTGTGATGTGTAGAAATAGTCTACACGGAACCTAAGCAGGAGCGTAACGCTACACTCAAAAACTACAGCACTTCCCCCAACAACAAGTTGGGGTGTGATGTGTGGAAGGGACTCCACACGGAACCGCAAAAAACCCAAAACACTCCCAACGCAAACCTTGACGTGCGAGGGAAAAGGGGCGTAATGCACACGAACATTGCAAAGGAAAGTAAGTACAATCACATAGTAATATGGAGCACAAGTCAAACACATGCACACAACAGCATAAGTAATATAATGTTGACTATCTTTTTGTGAGACAGCAAGCAATAAGGCATCATAAAACAGCAAAGCAATGAACATCTGAACTATAAAAAACAAAACCCGAAGTATGGCACTGACACCATCCATACATTACTGTAACCTGCTGCAATACTATTGCGAAGACCATCAGGAAGAAAGTGTGTATGTGATAACCACAGAAATCACTGAAGTCAATGTTGAAGCAGCAGTGGCTGAACGCTGGGCCGATAATTTAAAAAAACAATTGGGGATTTAGCACTCTGCTTACTCCAGTAAATGTCTCGGCATGAAGAAAAACAGCGGAACAGACTGTCTTGTAGTTGAAGAATGAAGATTGTAGTTGAAGAACGAAGGTTGTGACTCACCGTAGCAGAACATGCCATACAGCACACCTTGCAGAGGAAACGTTACCTGTCTCCCTATACTTCTAGTTTGAAGCCACAATTCCATTACTTGTATGCTTAACCAAACATAAGATGGCGGCACGCAGAAGGACCCTTGACCTTGCCAGGTAGGTCGCTCCCCCGCCACACAGCTCCGCCTGTGTTGTCCTACCCGCTGCTGCTGCTGGTAAGCTCGCCCCTCTGCTGCTGCCTCGGTGCCCGTTTTGCCTTCTGTTTCCCCTCGTGCCCCCATCTCCTGTGTCCATTTTGCTTTCTGTTTCCCCTCGTGCCCCCATTCTGTGTGTCCATTTTTGCCTTCTGTTTCCCCTCGTTGCCCCCATTTCTTGTGCCCGTTTTGCCTTCTGTTTCCCCTCGTGCCCCCATCTCCTGTGCCCAATTTTGCCTTCTGTTTCCCCTCGTGCCCCCATTCTGTGTGTCCATTTTGCTTTCTGTTTCCCCTCGTGCCCCCATTTTTTGTGCCCGATTTTGCCTTCTGTTTCCCCTCGTGCCCCCATTCTGTGTGTCCATTTTGCTTTCTGTTTCCCCTCGTGCCCCCATTTTTTGTGCCCGATTTTGCCTTCTGTTTCCCCTCGTGCCCCCATTCTGTGTGTCCATTTTGCTTTCTGTTTCCCCTCGTGCCCCCATTTTTTGTGCCCGATTTTGCCTTCTGTACCCCCGTTGCCTCTCTCCACCCCCGCCGCTGTGTCCCCTGCGGCCCCGCCCCCCTGACTGCCCATTCGCTGCCCCTGCCTCCCGCCTCCCAGCTGCTCCTCCCTCCCACCTCCCCATATATGGCGGCCGCTGCGCGGTGAGGAGAGCGACCCTTGACCTTGCCAGATAGGTCGCTCCCCCGCCACACAGCTCCGCCTGTGTTGTCCTGCCCGCTGCTGCTGCTGGTAAGCTCGCCCCTCTGCTGCTGCCTCGGTGCCCGTTTTGCCTTCTGTTTCCCCTCGTGCCCCCATCTCCTGTGTCCATTTTGCTTTCTGTTTCCCCTCGTGCCCCCATTCTGTGTGTCCATTTTTGCCTTCTGTTTCCCCTCGTTGCCCCCATTTCTTGTGCCCGTTTTGCCTTCTGTTTCCCCTCGTGCCGCCATCTCCTGTGCCCAATTTTGCCTTCTGTTTCCCCTCGTGCCCCCATTCTGTGTGTCCATTTTGCTTTCTGTTTCCCCTCGTGCCCCCATTTTTTGTGCCCGATTTTGCCTTGTGTTTCCCCTCGTGCCCCCATTCTGTGTGTCCATTTTGCTTTCTGTTTCCCCTCGTGCCCCCATTTTTTGTGCCCGATTTTGCCTTCTGTTTCCCCTTGTGCCCCCATTCTGTGTGTCCATTTTGCTTTCTGTTTCCCCTCGTGCCCCCATTTTTTGTGCCCTATTTTGCCTTCTGTACCCCCGTTGCTTCTCTCCACCCCCGCCGCTGCGTCCCCTGCGGCCACGCCCCCCTGATTGCCCATTCGCTGCCCCTGCCTCCCGCCTCCCAGCTGCTCCTCCCTCCCACCTCCCCATATATGGCGGCCGCTGTGCGGCCGCGCCGCTGGCGCGCCAAAGGCGCGCCTAAGGCAAGCCCGTCTGCGCCCGTCCGCGCCTGGACCGCGCCCAGTGCCAGAACCCCTGGGCCGCGTGCCCCCCGCTCCAGCCTCGAGGACCAACGCCGTTATGATGCCACCACACTCCACGCTCTCAACCCCGGACGGACACACAACTGCTTCAAGGCCCCCCCGAAACGCACTCATGGCCCCTTCACCTGCCGGAACTGCAGCTACACCAGCCTCAGAGCCACCGAAGCGCCCGCCAAGAAGGACCTCAACCACCTCCGATGCATCCTACTGAACACCCGCTCCGCACGCAAACATGCCGTCGAGCTCTGGGACCTGCTCGACACATCATCACCAGACATCGCCTTCCTGACAGAGACCTGGATGAACGACTCCTCCGCACCCGACATCGCCATAGCCATCCCAGACGGCTATAAGATCACCCGCAGAGACCGCGTCAACGGAGTAGGAGGAGGAATCGCCATCGTCCACAAGAACTCCATCAGGGTCTCGACCAGCACCGATGACCTTCTCTGCACCGCCGAACACATGCACTTCCAGATCCACACGGACCCCAACACCACCCTTAGAGGCACCCTTGTCTACAGACCCCCTGGGCCCCGACCCCAGTTCAGCGACTCCATCGCCGACTAAATCAGCACGCACGCCCTGACCTCTACCGACTACATCCTCCTCGGAGACCTGAACTGTCACCTGGAGAACAACAACGACAGCAACTCCACCACCCTGATCGACAACCTCGCCAACCTCGGACTGAGACAGCTCGTCACAACACCGACTCATTCCGCCGGCCACACGCTCGACCCCGTCTTCTCCTCAAGCTCCCACGGCTCCTTCAGCCACACCACGGAACTCCTCTGGACCGACCACCGCTGCATCCACTTCACCTTCCAGAAACCAACCACACACCACCGCACCCAACAGATCCCACGCCGCTGCTGGAGCAAAGTCACCGAAGACCAACTACGGGCAAACCTCGCTCTCAGCCCTCCCTCCGACCCATCCAACACCGACGACGCTGCCTGCAACCTCAGACGATGGATAGACGACTGTGCCAACTCCTCGCCCCGCTGAAAAACTCACCTACAGCGACACCACCAAAAGAGCCAGCTGGTTCACCCCGGAACTCCTAGCTTCCAAGCGTACCTGCCGGAAACTAGAGAAGAAATGGCACAGTGATAAGACACCGGACTGCCACGCAGCCCACAAAGACGCCATCCGTAACCACCACCACCTCATCAGGTCCGCCAAGAGAATCTCCTTCAAAGACCGCCTCGACAACAATGCACACAACAGCAAGGAGCTCTTCAACATCGTGAAGGAACTCTCCAACCCCAGCTCCAACACCAACGACATCCCCCCGTCGCAAGCCCTGTTCGATTCCCTCGCCACCTTCTTCCACCGCAAGATCGCCGACATCCACGACAGCTTCAACACCCAGACAGCCCCTACTAAGATAGATACACCAGACCCGCCGCACACCATCGACCATGACCCCTTGCCAGCCTGGGCCAGCGTGAACATCGATGACACCATCAAGACCATGAGCACAATACACTCCGGCTCCCCGTCAGACCCTTTCCCGCACCACATCTTCAACAAAGCCAGCAGCTCCATCGCACCCCACCTGTGCAACGTTATCAATCTCTCCTTCGAGACCGAGACCTTCCCAGAGAGCTGGAAACACGCAGAGATCAACGCCCTGCTCAAAAAATCCAAGGCGGACCCGAGAGACCTCAAGAACTTCCGGCCCATCTCCCTGCTTCCGTTCCCAGCCAAGGTCATCGAGAAGATCGTCAACAAACAGCTAACCCGATACCTCGAAGAAAACAGCATCCTGGACCCATCCCAATCAGGGTTCCGCAGCAACCACAGAACAGAGACTGCCCTCATCGCCGCCACCGACGACATCAGGACCCTGCTGGACAACAGTGAGACCGCAGCCCTCATCCTGCTGGACCTCTGCGCCGCCTTCGACACTGTCTGCCACCGCACTCTACGCGCACGCCTCCACGACGCAGGGATCCGAGACAAGGCCCTGGAATGTACCACCTCCTTCCTCGACGGCAGAACCCAGAGAGTCCGCCTCCCACCTTTCCGATCCGAAGCCTCCAAGATCATCTGCGGCGTACCCCAGGGATCTTCCTCAGCCCAACACTGTTCAACATCTACATGGCCCCGCTCGCACGCATCGCCAGACAGCACGACCTCAACATTATCTCCTACGCCGACGACACTCAACTGATCCTCTCCCTCACCAAGGACCCCTCGCCGCCAAATCCAATCTCCATGAAGGAATGAAGGCCGTCGCCGATTGGATGAAGATCAGCCAACTAAAGCTGAACACGGACAAGACAGAGGTCCTCATCCTCGGCTCCAACCCCTCAGCCTGGGACGACTCCTGGTGGCCAACGACGCTGGGAGCAGCCCCGACACCCACCGACCACGCACGCAACCTGGGAGTCATCCTCGACTCAACGCTCTCCATGGCCAAGCAAGTCAACGCAGTCTCCTCCTCCTGCTTCAACACCCTCCGCATGCTTCGCAAGATCTACAGGTGGATCCCGACAGATACAAGAAGAACAGTCACCCAGGCCCTCGTCAGTAGCAGACTTGACTATGGGAACGCCCTCTACGCGGGAGCCCCGGCCAAGCTCATCAAGCGACTGCAACGCATACAAAACGCCTCCGCACGCCTGATCCTAGACGTACCACGCCACAGCCACATCACCCCCACCTGAGGAACCTGCACTGGCTCCCCGTCGACAGGAGAATCTCCTTCAAACTCCTCATCCACGCACACAAGGCACTCCACAAGACTGGCCCAGCCTACCTCAACAGACGACTCTTCTTCTACGTCCCCAACCGCCAGCTCCGCTCCGCCGACCTCTCCCTCGCCACCGTCCCTCGCATTCGAAGTACAACCACCGGCAGCAGATCCTTCTCACACCTTGCCGCCAAGACCTGGAACACCCTTCCACTAAGCCTACGACAGACCCAAGACCTGCTGACCTTCAGGAGGCTACTCAAGACCTGGCTGTTCGACCAGTAGCAGCACCTCCCCCCCCTTTTCTCTCCCCAGCGCCTTGAGACCCTCGTGGGTAAGTAGTGCGCTCTACAAATTCTGTGATTGATTGATTGATTGATTGTAAAGCCGGATGGCTGCAGGCACGTCAATGCAGCACAGCTTAGAAGCAGCCGGGCGCTGCGCGAGGAAAGACACGGCTCGCACTGGCACCAACGAGCGTTGCAGGTAGAAAGTGACTGGTTTTTTTTAATGTAATGCGCAGCAATCAAGAGTCCAGTCAGAGAAAAGAATAATAAAAAAAAAACATGTGAAAGTCACAAACAAACAGTAAAAACCTCCCGCTGATCGCTCCTCTTCAAATCAGGACAAATGAACTCCTCAGTACTGGAACAGGAACAGCGGGTATTCTCCCACACAACGGTCATTGGGTATACTCACACTCACTAGTATGTAGGTGGTATCACTGCACCTCGACTTTCAACACTTAGTCCTCTTGTAAATGCAGATAATGAGTGCTTGCCGTTTGACACAGCCCAAATGTCATAGTTTGCTTTAATCTTTAGACAAAGCACAGTGGGTTAAATCCAAACGGAGTAGAGAGACATAGTCCAAGCAAAGATGGTAAGAGCGCAAAATCACTTAGACAGCGGTTGGAGCAAACTGGCAGCAGTTACAGCTCCAGTACAGTTGAAGCAGACATAGGAGAGTTTGGCCCACCTGGGATAGAGTCAGACCAGGTAGAATCCTTAAAAATCAACTCCTCTTGATGGACACCTCCTTCTGGGTCACAGTAGTGGGGAAGGTAGAAAGTCCAACAAGAACCGGCAGGCAGCAGGACAGGCAGGCAGCAGGGAGAAATAAATTTCAGCAGGTACTGGCACTATCGCGTTGTGACAAGGAAAGCAGTTCCAGCGCAGGAGGATGGAGGAGGAGAAAGACGAAGATAAACTGGCACTCAGGGTTGGGGCGACCGATGGAGTGGTCACTGGTGGGGCTCGGGGTGCCAGATTCTTTAGGTTCCAGTTGAATTTCTTCTGCTTCATTTAAGTTACTTCAGGCTTGATAATGAAAGTCCTTTAAGGTAGCACACGTAGGTTCTTCTCTCTAAGTCGTCACCAAAATATGTTGTAATAAAGTAGATCTAGTCCAAGTAGTTTCAAGTAGGTTTATTGAAGATGGATGTTACATCTTAAAGAGAGCCCCACCAGGAGCAGCCTCACTGCTGCTCAGCCCATCACCAACTGACTCTCACACACATGAACATTCCATTCACCAACATTCTCTCACACAGGCACCCAGGCTGAGCAGCAGTATAACACCCACCTTACCCAGGCCTCCATACCACTTTCTATTTATGTGTTTTCCATTGTGTTAGACCTGTCAGCCCTAGGGTGGTCTTGCCCTGTTTTTTTCCCTTTTGCGCCTCATTTTTGCCACCGTATTTTTACTGGACCTAGGTCTCTGGGCGCCTTACCACTGCTAACCAGTGCTGAGGTGCAGGTGCTCTCTCACTCAAGATGGCTGCCACAGGCCCCTGCTACTGCAGAGGGGCCTTACACACATACACACTAGTAGCCAGGGTCAGGCTGGGACATAGGGATACAGTATCCATTCCGTCCCCGCCTCTGGGCCACATAGCCAGACATGTGGAAGGTTCCAGAACCTTCCGGGCTGTGGGAGGAGTTATGTTTTGCCGCCTTTAGGAGGGTCACCTGACCTAGGGGTATAAGAGGCTTGGAGGGAAATCTTTTAGTCAGTTGGGGCACCACTGATCCTGGGAGAACCTCTGCCGGAGTACAGGCTTTAGGGCCTAGGGGGAGACCTACACTACTGCTGCTGACAAGGCTTAGGCACTGCTGTAGTAAGCTAGCTGAGGAACGCCCACCACCCACTGACCTTGCCCAGCGTGAGGGGACCCAGGGAACCACCTTCAGCGTGCTGGGAAGTATCATCCAGCACTCCCAGAACCACCAACTCATTCCCCCCCCCTCATAAGAAGAAACTCCTGACAAGAAACTCCTGACAAGAAACTCCCAAGAAGAAACTCATAAGAAGCAACCAATCAAGAACAGCCGCAAGAAACCTTAATTTGAGAGGCCTGACCGAGCAGCAAGGCCTGAAACCTGAACTGCCAAACTGGGGATCACCAGGTAAAGCGCCGTGCCCTGAAGCGCTAGACCTTCACCCCCTATCTACTCCTGCCTGCTGCTGGGCTGCCCCCAAGAACCTTTCCAGTCAGCCCTGCCCACAGGCTGCTGGTGCGCCCGCGCTATATCTCCATGAGGGAGAAACTGCCACCCAAGTCACTGACCTCGTGACTGAATCGCCGCCGCGGCCGCCGCCGCGTGAGGAGAAGTGCTGAGGTGAGGGAGGCCCCCCTCGAGTGCGTGTGGTGAGGCGCGCCGTCCGCGCCCTCACCGAAGCCTCCAAATTCCCCCCAAAGGTCACTGCCGGGCCCGGGGCCCCACCGACGAAGTCGCGGCCAAAGGAATCGCCGCCGCAGCCCAAGGGGGCCGCGTGAAGAAGCCGCGGCCTTGCGGGACCAACGAGGCCTCCAGGCCCCGCCGACGCCGTTGCTGGGCGACCGGGGACGCCGGCCGCGCCCCCGGAAAACCCGCGCAGCGATTGGGCGCCGGCTCCCGCCACGCCCCCAGCGCCGACGGAGGCCGAAGAAGAGCTCCGGACCAGCAGAGGGAGACGGGAAGCCGGCCGGAGAGGACTGCCGGCTCCCGCTCCCCTTCCCGCAATCCCCCTACTTGATCCCGGGGGCCGGAGGAGGGTGATACCGGCCCCCGCAACGACCCGCAATTCCGGCCAGAAGGCCGAGGCACCCCGACCGGGCCCTGCCCTTCAGAACACGGGCCGGCCCGGGAGATCGACAGTCGCATGGAAGCGCGACCAACGACCACCACATCAGGTGAGCCCAGGAGGCCCCTAGGGCCCGCAGAGACGCCACTGGGGGCCGGGGGCCACCATTAACCCGTGAAATTATCCCTATGAGGCGAGGCCCCGGAGAGGAGTGGGCCTGGCCTGAGTTAACCCCTGAGGGACACAGAAGCCCCCATTGCCAGGGAAGCCCCAGAATACAGGACATGTTGAGGGGTTCCCCACATTGCTCATTAATCTAATGATGACGCCTACTGTAATTACTGTCTAGGCCTATGCTTATACTTGCAAAGTCGTTACCTAGTGTGAAGGTGATTAATTGAATTGAGCTGAGGTGTACACCGCCAAGAGTTGAAGTGTTTTATGTTGCAGGTGTACCGGAGTTGCGACGCCCACTGTACTGAATGTGGGTGCGCCTAGATTAATGCAGGCCCTGTTTGAAATGTAACGTGAAATGCCCCCTTTTAAGTAATTGAATATTCCTGAAGTGAATTGCATGTTTAGGCCCATGTTTTATTAATGCACCTTGTGATCATTAATGGTGCTACGTTTAGGAGATGATTCCTGCGGCCTTTTAGTGGCCTACAATGTTGATGAGCTATGATGCTTTAATGAGAATGCGCACCAGTTGAGTAATGCAATGATTTTAAATGTAGATCTGAATTAATCTGCCTCATCTGATGCTGCCTGGATTTATATAAAAGATCTTGATTTTAAATACACAAGCCTGGTGTGGTGTCATGTTATTGCGTCCGCATTTCTGAGTCAAAGTAAGAGTGTGCTGCACAACTGCCTTACACATTGCCTTCGCGTGCTTTCCCGCCTCGCGCCATGCTACCGTGACGGACTCGGTAACCCCGTTTCCAACATTGGTGTTCAGCGGTGGGATAAGGACTGGTGTTTGTGCAGCACCTTACAGTGACTCAGTGTGCGCCGCAATTGGACACCTATTGAAATGCAAGCGCTAAGAATTCTTTTGTGATTGCTGATTGTGTACATTCCTGCGTTAGACCTGCTACCTACAGTCTAGAACCCTTTCCCTAAATTGTCTGGGGCCCCACCTAGGAGGATGGAGTTTGAGTTGGCCAACCTAGAAAGGTATACGGTGACACAGCTCAAGGAGTTCTGCCTAGAGAGGGGGTGGCCGTCAAGCGAGGCGCCAGGAAGGAGGTGCTTCAGAAAGCTTTGAGGGCATGGGTAATGGCCCACCCGGAGGGAAGAGGGGACGAGGAGCAGGGGGAGGCAGACAACCCAGGAGAACTGGACCTACTGCACATTGATGTTAGCGAGAATGTGTTGCCAGGAAGACGTTCCAGGGCAGGCAGTAGTGCGTCAGGGGGAGTTTGTCGGCAGAGGAATTTGAGGACAGGAGGGAGGAGAGGCAATTAACATTAGAACTTGCTAGGATGGAAAGGGAAGGAGAACAGGCAAGGCTAGCCATGGAGGAAAGGAAGCTTGCGCATGAGCTTAGCCTGAAGGAACTAGAGCTCCGAGCCTTGCAGATGGAGATGCAGGGCAAAGTGAATGGTGGCAGCGTACCTGCTGGGGTTCCACAGGAGCCCAAATTTTATCTACTAAGAGAGGTGATAGCCAGTTTTAATGTAGGAGATGACATCGATAAGTGGTTGGCGGCGTACGAGGTGGCTTTGGTGGCCCATAGAGTTCCTGAGAGCTACTGGGGGGGAGGTCTCTACAGGTACATACCTCCATCAGTAAGGGACACACTTTTAACCTTGGATAAGGGGGATCAGACCAACTACCCTATCATGAAGGAGGCCCTGCTTAAGAAGTTTGGCCTCACCCCAGAGAAGTACCGCCAAAAGTTCCGCAACAGCCACAAGCTTCACACACAAAACTGGGTGGATTTTTTTGATTATGCCCGGAAGGCATTGGAGGGTTGGGTGCGTGGCAGCAACGTTGATAATTACAAAGGGCTGTACGACCTGTTCTTGAGAGAGCACCTCCTAGAGAAATGTTTTCCGGAGCTGCGCCAGTACTTGGTGGACCGTAAGCTGACCAATCCAAGGGAGCTTGCAGAGGAGGCAGACACGTGGGTCAGCACTCGGGTGTCCCACAAGGGAGCCGGGGCGGACCCCCGAAAGGTGGACAGGGGTTCCCCCAGAAGAAAGAGGGGGAGATAAAAGGAGGGAGTTCTTTAAAGGCCCCCAAAATAGACCGCCTGGGAGAGGGGTAGGTTCCCCATCCCAATCTGGATTCCAGAAACCCACTTATCCTGACAGGAGTCAGCAGCCCAGAACTGTCCGGTGCTACGAGTGCGGGGAGGTTGGACATTACAAGGGGGATCCCCAGTGTCGCAAGAGAACCCCAGCCCCCACAGGAGGTAAGAGCCCCGGGGTGGCCAGTGTAGCGCTTGGGGAGGAGTTGTCCCTAGGTAGGGGAGGTGAGTGGACAGGCTTGACCTTAGTTTCCCTGGGGGATAGAGAGATCATCCCACGGGTTCAGGTACCCTCGAACACTGCCAAGTATCGGCAGAGGGTCCTGGTGAACGGGGAGGAGGTGGAGGCTCTGAGGGACACAGGTGCCAGCATGACGATGGTGAGACGTCAGCTGGTGTCCCCAGAGCAGGTGATTCCTGAGGTATTCCACCCGGTTGTTATGGCTGATAATAGCCTGGGTCATTACCCCGTGGCCCAAGTTCCCTTTGAGTGGGGAGGAGTATCAGGTTGCGGTGAGCCCTGCCATGCCAGTTGACTGTCTGCTGGGTAACGACTTGGAACATACTGCCTGGAGGGAGGTAGAGTTCAATGCCCATGCTGAGATGTTGGGATTACCAGGATGGACTTGCGTCGTCACGCGGTCCATGGCTGCCCGACAAGGAACTCAGCTCGGGTTGGAGCCTGAAATAATGGCCCAGCCCACTGCTGGACGAGGAGATGTCCAGGAGGAGACACCCGGTGAGATGGATGGGGAGCCCGCGGAGGTGACCCCGGAGTCCGCTGAGGTGGATGGTGTTCCCGTGGGGGACCTGCCGACCCCTGCAGAGTGGCAGGTGGAAGGAGGGCCTACCCGGGAGGAATTTTGCCGGGCGCAGAAGGAGTGCCCTACACTTGAAGGCATGCAGCAACAGGCCGAAGCCCAAGCAACTGGAACAGAGACTGGTAACTACCATGTCTACTGGGAGGATGGTCTCCTCTACAGTGAGCCTAAGGCTCCGGTGCATGGGTCATCAAGGGCCTTAGTGGTCCCCCAATGCTACCGAGCCTTTCTGCTAGAGTTGGCACACGAAATACCACTAGCAGGACACCTGGGCCAGGACAAGACGTTTGCGCGTCTGGTCCCACATTTTTACTGGCCCAGGATGCGCGTCACTTCTGACACTTTTTGCAAGACTTGCACCACTTGCCAGGCGAGCGGCAAGACAGGGACTAAAGTGAAGGTCCCTCTAGAACCTCTCCCAGTTGTCGATACCCCTTTTGAGCGGGTAGGGATTGACATTGTCGGGCCATTGGACCCGCCGACTTCTGCAGGACATAGGTTCATTTTGGTGCTGGTAGACCACACCACCCGGTACCCGGAGGCAATCCCTCTGAGGACCATCACTGCACCGGTGGTGGCGCGGGCCCTGATGGGGATTTTTACCCGAGTGGGATTCCCCAAGGTCGTGGTGTCAGATAGGGGCACGAATTTCATGTCGGCCTACATGCAGGCCATGTGGAAGGAGTGTGGAGTGACCTACCGGTTCTCCACTCCTTACCACCCCCAGACGAACGGGCTCGTGGAGCGCTTTAACAAAACCTTGAAGGGGATGATCAGGAGCCTACCCGAGGACTTGAGAAGGAAGTGGGACGTCCTCTTACCCTGTCTGCTCTTCTCCTACCGAGAGGTGCCGCAGAAGGGGTCGGTTTCAGCCCCTTTGAGCTGCTCTATGGCCACCTCGTTCGGGGGCCCTCAGTCTTGTCAAGGAGGGGTGGGAGAAGTCTTCCTCGAAGCTTCCCGTGATGTGGTCAGCTATATGCTGGCATTCTGCAGCCAAGTGGCCAAGCTGTGGAAGGAGGCCTCGGACAACCTAGAGGCTAGTCAGGCCGTCATGAAGAAATGGTATGACCGGAACGCTCGGACGGTAGAGTTGGACGCTGGACAGAAGATGTGGGTCATGGAGCCAGGAGAGCTTAGCGCCCTCCAGGACCGGTGGACTGGACCGTTTGAGATCTTGGAAAGGAAAGGCCAGACCACGTATGTCGTCGATGTGAAGACCCCCGGCAACCCCACAGGGTGTTCCACGTCAACCGCCTGAAGCCACACCAGGAGCGTTCAGAGCTCACTCTCCTGATGATAACAGATGGAAGTGAGGAGGAGGAGAGTGAGCCTCTTCCAGACCTTCTGGCGGCCTATGAGAAGGATGGTTCGGTGGAGGGAGTGGTCCTCGCCCCATCCTTGACCCCAGAGCAACAGAGGGACTGCTGCCAGGTCTTGGGGCAGTACGCCTCGTTGTTCTCCCTCACGCCTGGGATCACGCACCTGTGTACCCATGATGTGGACACAGGGGACAGTCCGCCTGTAAAAACCAAGTCTTACCGGCTGTCCGATAAAGTCAAGGCTAGTATCCAGGGTGAGGTTACCAAGATGCTAGAACTGGGGGTGATTGAGCCTTCCAGTAGCCCTTGGGCTAGTCCGGTGGTGTTGGTGCCGAAAGCGGCCCCACCGGGCACCACACCAGAACTTCGGTTCTGTGTGGATTACCGTGGACTCAACTCAGTCACAAAGACCGACGCTCACCCGATCCCTCAGGCGGATGAGCTCATTGACCGGCTGGGAGCAGCCCGGTATCTGAGTACCATTGATTTGACGTCAGGCTATTGGCAGATCGCCATGGCGGAAGGAGCAAGGGAGAAGACTCCGTTCTCCACCCCCGAGGGCCACTTTCAATTTCGGGTGATGCCCTTCGGGTTGAAAAATGCTCCAGCCACTTTCCAGCGGTTGGTGAACCAGGTGCTGTCTGGCCTAGAGGCCTTCTCTGCTGCCTACCTGGATGACATAGCTCTCTTCAGTAGCAGCTGGGAGGACCATCTGGAGCATCTCCAGGAGGTGCTACAGGCTCTGCAACGGGCTGGTCTAACCATCAAGGCCAGCAAGTGCCAGATTGGACAGGGATCTGTCGTGTACCTGGGACATCTGGTGGGCGGAGGTAAGGTGCAACCCCTCCAAGCCAAGATCGAGACCATCTTGGCCTGTGAGCCCCCCAAGACCCAAACCGAGGTCCGGGCTTTTCTCGGCCTCACGGGATACTACCGCCGGTTCGTCAAGGGATATGGAACCATTGTGGGCCCTTTGACGGAATTAACTTCGAAGAAGCAGCCGCGCAGAGTCATCTGGACGGCTGCCTGCCAGGAAGCCTTTGAGACCCTCAAACGTGCAATGTGCACCGCACCGGTGCTCAGGACTCCAGACTTTGGACGGGAATTTATCGTGCAGACAGACGCTTCTGAGCATGGCATAGGAGCTGTGCTCTCGCAGCTGAATGACGATGGCCAAGACCAGCCAGTGGCCTTCATTTCCCGAATACTACTCCCCCGGGAACAGCGGTGGAGTACCATCGAACGAGAAGCCTTTGCCGTGGTTTGGGCTGTAAAGAAGTTGAGGCCATACCTTTTTGGTTGTCACTTCCTGTTCCAGACCGACCACAGACCCCTTCGCTGGCTCATGCAGATGAGAGGCGAAAACCCCAAATTGTTGAGGTGGTCCATTTCCCTCCAGGGGATGGACTTTCGGGTGGAACATCGACCCGGTGTAGACCACGCCAACGCTGACGGTCTCTCCCGGTTTTTCCGCCTTAGCGACGAGAACTCCCTATAGGTTGGGAAGCTCTCCCCTCTTTCGGCTGGGGGGGACGCGTGTTAGACCTGTCAGCCCTAGGGTGGTCTTGCCCTGTTTTTTTCCCTTTTGCGCCTCATTTTTGCCACCGTATTTTTACTGGACCTAGGTCTCCAGGCGCCTTACCACTGCTAACCAGTGCTGAGGTGCAGGTGCTCTCTCACTCACGATGGCTGCCACAGGCCCCTGCTACTGCAGAGGGGCCTTACACACATACACACTAGTAGCCAGGGTCAGGCTGGGACATAGGGATACAGTATCCATTCCGTCCCCGCCTCTGGGCCACATAGCCAGACATGTGGAAGGTTCCAGAACCTTCCGGGCTGTGGGAGGAGTTATGTTTTGCCGCCTTTAGGAGGGTCACCTGACCTAGGGGTATAAGAGGCTTGGAGGGAAATCTTTTAGTCAGTTGGGGCACCACTGATCCTGGGAGAACCTCTGCCGGAGTACAGGCTTTAGGGCCTAGGGGGAGACCTACACTACTGCTGCTGACAAGGCTTAGGCACTGCTGTAGTAAGCTAGTTGAGGAACGCCCACCACCCACTGACCTTGCCCAGCGTGAGGGGACCCAGGGAACCACCTTCAGCGTGCTGGGAAGTATCATCCAGCACTCCCAGAACCACCAACTCATTCCCCCCCCTCATAAGAAGAAACTCCTGACAAGAAACTCCTGACAAGAAACTCCTGACAAGAAACTCATAAGAAGAAACTCATAAGAAGCAACCAATCAAGAACAGCCGCAAGAAACCTTAATTTGAGAGGCCTGACCGAGCAGCAAGGCCTGAAACCTGAACTGCCAAACTGGGGATCACCAGGTAAAGCGCCGTGCCCTGAAGCGCTAGACCTTCACCCCTATCTACTCCTGCCTGCTGCTGGGCTGCCCCCCAAGAACCTTTCCAGTCAGCCCTGCCCACAGGCTGCTGGTGCGCCCCGCGCTATATCTCCACGAGGGAGAAACTGCCACCCAAGTCACTGACCTCGTGACTGAATCGCCGCCGCGGCCGCCGCCGCGTGAGGAGAAGTGCTGAGGTGAGGGAGGCCCCCCTCGAGTGCGTGTGGTGAGGCGCGCCGTCCGCGCCCTCACCGAAGCCTCCAAATTCCCCCCAAAGGTCACCACCGGGCCCGGGGCCCCACTGACGAAGTCGCGGCCAAAGGAATCGCCGCCGCAGCCCAAGGGGGCCGCGTGAAGAAGCCACGGCCTAGCGGGACCAACGAGGCCTCCAGGCCCCGCCGACGCCGTTGCTGGGCGACCGGGGACGCCGGCCGCGCCCCCGGGAAAGCCGCGCAGCGATTGGGCGCCGGCTCCTGCCACGCCCCCAGCGCCGACGGAGGCCGAAGAAGAGCTCCGGACCAGCAGAGGGAGACGGGAAGCCGGCCGGAGAGGACTGCCGGCTCCTACTCCCCTTCCCGCAATCCCCCTACTTGATCCCGGGGGCCGGAGGAGGGTGATACCGGCCCCCGCAACGACCCGCATTTCCGGCCAGAAGGCCGAGGCACCCCGACCGGGCCCTGCCCTTCAGAACACGGGCCGGCCCGGGAGATCGACAGTCATATGGAAGCGCGACCAACGACCACCACATCAGGTGAGCCCAGGAGGCCCCTAGGGCCCGCAGAGATGCCACTGGGGGCCGGGGGCCACCATTAACCCGTGAAATTATCCCTATGAGGCGAGGCCCCGGAGAGGAGTGGGCCTGGCCTGAGTTAACCCCTGGGGGACACAGAAGCCCCCCATTGCCAGGGAAGCCCCAGAATACAGGACATGTTGAGGGGTTCCCCACATTGCTCATTAATCTAATGATGACGCCTACTGTAATTACTGTCTAGGCCTATGCTTATACTTGCAAAGTCGTTACCTAGTGTGAAGGTGATTAATTGAATTGAGCTGAGGTGTACACTGCCAAGAGTTGAAGTGTTTTATGTTGCAGGTGTACCGGAGTTGCGACGCCCACTGTACTGAATGTGGGTGCGCCTAGATTAATGCAGGCCCTGTTTGAAATGTAACGTGAAGTGCCCCCTTTTAAGTAATTGAATATTCCTGAAGTGAATTGCATGTTTAGGCCCATGTTTTATTAATGCACATTGTGATCATTAATGGTGCTACGTTTAGGAGATGATTCCTGCGGCCTTTTAGTGGCCTACAATGTTGATGAGCTATGATGCTTTAATGAGAATGCGCACCAGTTGAGTAATGCAATGATTTTAAATGTAGATCTGAATTAATCTGCCTCATCTGATGCTGCCTGGATTTATATAAAAGATCTTGATTTTAAATACACAAGCCTGGTGTGGCGTCATGTTATTGCGTCCGCATTTCTGAGTCAAAGTAAGAGTGTGCTGCACAACTGCCTTACACATTGCCTTCGCGTGCTTTCCCGCCTCGCGCCATGCTACCGTGACGGACTTGGTAACCCCGTTTCCAACACATTGTCTGTCTCTCTCCATTCTCTTCCTGTTTCCGTGTTTCTGTTTTATTCTGTAGGTTTCCATAGGCATAGAAAACACATTACCATAATCCTAACCTCTTTGTTTGCACTTCTGTTTTCCCTGTTCTTATTTCTTGCACATACCTTCATATCAACATTTGTGAAAGTTATAAGAAATTTGTGTGTGTTAGAAATGGGAGTCTATAGTTGGTAGTGACTTGCACCCTGTCCAAGTAGGGACCCTTCCTTCTAGTAAGGAGAAGCGAGTTACACACCCCTGCTCACCCATTTGGCAGTTTGGCATGAGCAGTCAGGCTTATCTCAGAGGTAATGTGTAAAGTATTTGTAGATAACACAGAGTAACACAGTGAAAATACTATAAATGGACACCACAACAGTTTAGAAAAATAAAGTATCTTTATCTAAACCAAACTAGACCAAAACGACAAAAATCCAACATACACAACTCAAAATATGACTTTTTAAAGGTTTCCAGCAATTCTGTCTATAGAACTCTATGGATGCGTGATTTTTACAAAAAGTACCTTAAATGCGTCAAAATCCACAAGGCAAAACAGCCGCAGAGGAGGGTAGTGTCGGAAAACATAGTGATGCATCAGTTCCTGAGCCCTTGGGGAGGCAATGCAACAGTTCTACTGCATGCAGGAGGAGTGATGCGTCAAATCCAGACAAAAAAGGGGACAGAGCGAAGCCATCTAGCTACAGGCCAATAAGTCTTATTGATTCCCTACAAAAGATCTTCTGCAAGCAGATCTTAGCTCGGCTGCAGGAATGAATCATAGAGTCTGAAGTTTTGAGTAACCTCCAGGCAGGCTTCCGAGCCAAAACTAGCACCTTAGACCAAACTTTTCGTTTGTTATGTCTATATTGGAAGGAAGTATATATCAAAGGAGGGGAACTCTATGTGACTTTTGTAGACTTACAGTCTGCTTTTGACTTAGTCCCCAGAGCAAAATTGTGGAGGGTTCTTAAGAAGCAAGGTATGCCACAGAAACTTTTAGATATTTTAATCAGACTCCACACACTCAACACAGCACAGGTGAGATGGGGTGGGAACAATCAACTCACTGATACCTTCCCAGTCAAGTGTGGTGTGAGACAGGGCTGTGTCCTTGCCCCCACACTTTTTATTCTTTTTATCAATGATGTCATCAAGTGTTTAGATAGGGATGGATGTGATGCTCCGAAAGTCGGCAGTACGAGAGTTCCAGCTCTCCTCTTTGCCGACGACACCCTTTTAATCGCAAAGACTCCACATGGACTTCAGCAGCTCTTAAATGATTTTATTATGTTTGGTGACGAGCGAGGCCTGGTGCTGAATGAAACTAAAACCAAATATATGATTTTTAGGAAGGGCAAGGCCAAATCAAACAAAAGACAAGTCCTGGCCGGCAGTAGCAAGCTAGAACGCGTCGACACCTTTGACTACCTGGGCATTCGCCTAACTCCAACAGTTAAGTGGGATCAACATATTGAAAAGGTGAAGATGCAACTCATACACCAGACCGTAAACTTGGCCAAAATACATAGAAATACATTTTCAAGGCAGCTAGCACCAGCCCTCGAAATCTACAACACAAAAATCTTATTGGGCACACTTTATGGGGCAGAACTATGGGGCACAGGCTCAACTAATCCCCTTTCACTAGTAGAAAATCGCTTTCTCAAATACCTGACCGATCTTCCTGCAAGCACACCACTGATGCCCCTTTGCCTTGATTTAGCACACAGACAGCTGGCCCACAAGATCAGCTATAAGCTCCTGATGTTTTGGTATAGATTGTGGACCGTGGAAGAGCTCTGCCCCTACCGGGAGCCACTTTTAGAGCTCATGAAAATGCCCTCTATTATAACAATCCCTTGGTTTAGAGCCCTAAAGGTGCTTCTAGGGAGGCTAGGAATGTCGGGGTTTTGGTCTGACCCTGGAAGCATGAACTCCATATCGAGACCCCAGCTAAAGGAAAGGTTTTGGGAAATAACACTTCTGCAAACTGCACTTGACGCCGAGGGCAGTTTGACCACTAATTTCCTCAATTTTAAATGCGTTCCTCGTTTTGAGGACACATTGGATGAAATTGTCCCTCCCTTGGCCCGGAAGCTGTTTTTCCAGTTCCGTTACAAAACACTACCCCTTAAACCTTTTTGTAAAAAATGGAGGAAGGATATAGTGAACGATGATCAATGTCCCGCCTGTAATGCAAGTGCTGAGTCCATCATCCACCTCCCATTCTTTTGTCCGATGTATAAATCTCTGAGGGACAAGTGGATCTTTCCACTTTGCAAAATTGTTGGGACCGGACATTACTTGGAGGTGCTTAGATCTCTGAGCACGGACACGAGCAGAGTTGTGGTTTTTGGTTTGTCTAGATATTGGTATGCGCTGTGGTTGAAAAGGTCCAAATGTTTGCCCTGATGGATGCTGTAAAGTGATGGACAAAATCGATATGTACTTTAGATTAAATCCTATTGAAGCAACATATGATCCTTCTATCCGGACTATATGACGGCCCGCTCGTTTTTCTTATTCTTATTTTATCTTTGTATTTTATCTGTATTTTTTTACCTTTACTTCATATCGATTTTAACTGTATTTCTTACAATGCTGTGTGTACTTTTATGATCCTATGGTCAAAATAAAGTAAATGAAATGGAAAAAATGAAATCCGGACTGTAGGGGGAAGTGATTGCAAGACGGGTCTGGTCTTCGAGTGCTGCATCAGAAAAACGTGGCACACAGGTGTTATGCGTGGAAATCCAGACGCACTGGAGGTCGATGCAGCGGCGGCAAACAGGTGCTGCATCGATTTCTTCAGCTGCGGTCCCACAATACTTAATAGCCGCTCAGCACGGCCTGTGTTGGAGTCAGTGCGGGGGTCTCAGACCTCAGAGACGCAGTGCACTGAACTCGGCGGGCAGCTGATTATTCGGCCACATGGTGGCGGTGCATGGAAATTTCTCCCGCACGTCGGTGCTGCATTGGAAACACAGGCGCTGGAAGGGCAAAGCGTCAATTTTGATGTCTTCAAGCAATTCATTCCAGCCGGAACAACCTCCAGGGGCCCAGAACTGTGTTTGGCCCCACAAGGGAGGTCAGTATTCCCAGCAGTGCAGTACAGGGATGCTGCAGGTGAAGTCTTTCAGTGTCCCTGAGACTTCTTAACAGGAGGCAAGCTCTACTTCCAGCTCTTGGAGAATCTTCTCAAGCTGGATACAGCAAAGTAAAGGCCAGTCCTTTCCACTGGCCATAGACAGAAGAAGCAACTGCAGGCCAACCCAGCAAAGCAACACACAATACAGGGGTAGTACTCCTCCTGACAGCTCTCCAGCTCTTCTTCTTGGCAGTGTCCTCTTGATCCAGCAGTGTTCTAAAAGTCTGGGGTTTTAGGTCCAATACTTATATCCTTTTCGGCCTTTGAAGTCTTTGTAGTTTACCAGTTCCTGCCTTGCCTAGCCTTGGCTGCAGGCACACTCCAGAGAGGTGGAGACAGCATTGTGAGAGGACAGGCACAGCCCTATTCAGGTGCAGGTGACAGCTCCTCCCACCACTATAACTCAGAAAGGCCAATCAGCCTGGTGATGGGCCATCAGCATATGAAGGGCACACCTCAACTCTCCCTTTGTGTGGCTGTCTAGAGTGAATGCACAAACAGATCCCTGTAAGTCTAAACCAGATGTTGATTCCATAGGCAGGCAGGGGCACAAGGATGGTTAAACAAGAAAATGCCCACTTTCTAAAAGTGTCATTTTCAAACACACAATTTAAAAACCACCTTCACTAAAAGATGTGTTATAGAATTCTCAGCTCTGAGAGCCCCAACTCCAAATCTCTAGCTGTTCCCAATTGAAAGTTACACCTGTAAGTTGTTGCAAGGCAGCTCCAATGATAGCCTATGGGAGAGCTAGTCCTTGCAATAGTGAAAAACGAAATTGGCAGTATTTCACTATCAGGACCTGTAAAACCAACCAGTACATGTCCTACCCTTCACATACACTGCACCGTGCCCATGGAGGAACCCTGGGCCTATCTTAGAGGTGACTTACATGTAGAGAAAGGGAAGGTTAGGGCCTGGTAAGTGGGTTCACTTGCCAGGTCAACATGGCAGTTTAAAACTGTGAGCACAGACACTGCAATGGCATGCCTGAGACAAGTTTCAGGGCTGCCCATGTGGTTGGCACAACCAGTGTTGCAGCCCCACTAGTAGCATTTGATTTACAGGCCTTGGGCACACATAGTGCACTTTACTAGTGACTTATCAGTAAATCAAATATGCCAATCATGGAGAACCAATCAGAATTGTAATTGACATAGGAAGCACTTGCACTTTAGCACTGATCAGCAGTGGTAAAGTGCCCAGAGTATCTAAACCAGCAAAAATGAAGTCCAGCACACATTCAAAAATACAGGAGGTGGAGGCAAAAAGACAGGGGAAACCACTCCAAGGATGCCAGGTCTAACAGTGTGTATTCTGTTGAATAGTCAATAGTCATTTTACTATCCGGACATTGAGTTAGATATCTGATCTGCTTTATCTTAAAATATTTTTTCCATCAGTAATATGCAGGGACACTACCTATGAAACTTAAAAGTGAGTGTTATGTGCATAATTTGATAGGTCCCTTTCTGGGTCTTGCCATGTCCAGAATCCCCATCCCAGAAGTGACTCCAACCCCATCTTCTGGCCAGAAAATGACATCAAAAATGGACCCTAGCTCGGATATCCCTACCTGGAAGTGATGTCATCTACGTCGCGCTGACCAAGAAGTGACCTTGCCCAAGGACTCAGAAAAGGTGGTGACGTCACCATGCACCCTGACCCCATAGCAACGTAACCTCTAAGGTGCTGCTGGGCAGTCATGCATTCAATGATTTTTCACAGGAGAGGGGCTTTTTGTGGGCATTAGGCAGGGCCATCCTGCTGACAGTTGATTAAGAGCTGTGAGGACAGCAGAACCCGCATTGGGAAGCACAGTAGAAAGGGAGCACACACACCAATCATTGCATGGAAAGCATATATTTTCCTATTTTACCTCTGACTACATGAACACATTCGTACTCTGGAGGCTTCAAAATGTTTCTCTGGGGCTCTCTTAATTCCCATGGGTGCCACAAGCTCTCAACCTCTGCCCTACATTAAATCTTAAGGCCTGCTCTGCTGACTTAAAATTGCAGGTCATCATCGCCACTGTCTCACGTGACCTTCCAGTGCTCATCCCAGCTGTACTTTTCAGCACTTAACAGTAAGTTAGTCAAAGGGAGTGACTGCATGAATAGTAAATGGGAAAGTAACTGATCGAACAGGAATTATGTGGCACATAAAGGGATGAGTATAGGACACTAATTACATGACACATGAAGGGATGGGTAGACACCAAGTGGTACAGCACCAGATAGAATGACATTCTGTGTCGTAGTAACCTATGGGCAGACCTTCTTTTGTATAGTATGTTATGGCCACCTGTGGTACAGAAATCTATGCACATTCCGTGCTGACGACCTGATGGCCAGACATTCTGTTGTACAGTAAATCTCAGCTTGAATATAAGAACTGCAGCGACTCAACACACACTGAGGCTTTGCCGAATGAGTCTGGATTGCGGTCGCGACCAGCCTGTCCTCTGAGACTAATTCGTAAGCCGGTTTTGAACAAGCGCGGCCAGTTCGGACTATTTATTCAGCCAACTCCGGCACCCCGAGGCACGGAGCCTTCGGAGTCTGCAGTATCTCCATAGATATTTATTGAAAAACATGGCTATGGGAAAAGCCACTCATTTCTACAGCGCTTCGTATTTGGGTGATTCCGGTCCCGTATTGTCCTGAGGAGGCCAAACTTGGATGCCGAAACGTGTCAACTTCTTATCACCAAAGACCAACACTGAACACCCTAAAAGAAAAGAAGAGAACCCATTGGGGATTAGACCATACACCTAATGATGGACTCAATTTATTTGACAGCAGTTGGTCTATAATGCATTAGTGCTGGATCCCTTAGACGGTTTTCTTTCTTTATTTGCGCAAAGGAGGGTACACCATCCGTCATTTGCGGACACCCTATTCACCTAATTGTTGCGTTTGTAGAGTTATAATAACTATGCGCTGAGATTCAGCATGATGTATGTCCAGATACATTCTAACGGATTATTTAAAAGATTTGAATAGCACAGCTCTTACTGAGTCACTGTTTCCTTTCAATTTGCACAGCAATACTTTTAACTAAGAGACCTGACATGAGAATTTGAAAACGATTAAAACACATGAGGCAAGCATCTCTGCCTGAGACCACATATTAATTAGCTGGCTCCTCTAACTACGTTGTTGGTAATCTATTCCGCCGGAGCTCCTTTCCTTTCGACATTTGTCACTTTTGTAGCCTAGGCTCCAGGGGGTTATATGGGCTCACCCCGTTCCTTTATTGTACAGTAACTCTCAGGCACAGTAAATCCTGGGTAGACTGGTAACCTACTCACATTCCGGTCATAGTAACTGATGATGAGCATTCTGTCACTCAGTACTGGGTAAACAGTTAGTCTGTGGAACTGTAACTGATGAGCCAAGACTGTAACTAATGAGCATGTTCACTAGGCACTATTCACAGAGGTTCTGGTTTAGATATTTCAATATACTTATGTTAATTTTACCACAGAACAGTGTCACTGTACTTTTCTCTGGACACCAGAATGCCAGAAATCATATTAATAGAACAGAAATTCAGATTGCCATTTTCAGCGGCATATAGCTAATGGCCCAGCACAGTAAGAGAGCACAAAGTAACTGATGTGGTCTTGCATAGCAACTTTGATTTTAAAACAATAGCAGAGAAATAGCAAGTACATTGTTTTGTGTTATGGTAATATTGGTGAGCCCATTCTCTTGTCACACAACTCATGTACTACACATTCACTGGCATACTAAAACAAAGGGTGATTGTTTCTCCTGGAACATTAGTGCTCATGGTCAATATGGTGTATTTCATTGGAGACATGATTTTTATGGCTGGGGAGTTAGTAATATCTCATGAATAAACAATGACGATGGCTGTAGAGTGAGTAACTAATCCACTCAAAGAACAGTGAAAGAAAAAAGGGATTTGCTGCAGAACCTCCTTATCCGTACAGTATCTCACAATGAGTGTGACAACCTATATCAGGTAAGGACTGGTAAAGTCCCATTGAAACCAGAATTTCTGTATAAGGAAATCTCACCCACTCTTTTATGGCATGCTTCATCATAGAAAACCTTACCCCATACTATTGAATAATACGGCCTGGACAGACTCAGCCTCCTCAGGGAGCGAGTTCTTAATAAAGTAATATTGGATAGAAGAAGGGATCCAGAGTTATAAAATTACCTTAGAGGTAGGCTCAAAGAAATTTGTTTTATTGGTGCAGGTACCCTGGTAAGGATAAAAAGGAGAGAGGGATGTCCAGTGAATACTATGATTCATACATTCTCATCCCTCGTCTACATGTTCCGGCCAATAATGTTGTGCATATGGGTCAGATGGCTTCTTCAGGGCTGAGATAGATCCCTATCTAGCTAGCACATGTGCTGCGCGGAGTGAGTAATATCTGATGAATATATGATGGCAGTGTTGGTGGAATGTTATATATTGCCAAGTGTGTTCTTTTTTGTTAGAACAGGTGTGTGATGTACTGAACACTGTATGCTGAGGGTGGGAGTCAAAGTTGATTTAGTATGATGGGTTTGGACATGAGGTGAAAGTAGAGTCTTAACTTGGGTGTTTCTTAACTTTTTTATGGCTAAACCTCTCTAAAGATATTCGGCATTTAATTATTTTAATGATTATACATATTTTATTAAATAGTCTGATGATAGGACTTGTATAGTTATGATTTATCCCAAGTTTTCATTGAAAAGGCATACAAATGCTTTGTTTATCCTTTGCTTATAACTGTGACATAATTTGACAATCTGCATGAAAGTTTAGAATCAAATTGCAAAAGTAGTGTGTTTCAGCACTACTTTTCACAGAGGTGAGGTAAACGTAAAGAAAGGGTGAAAAAAATAGCTTTTTCTCTTTTAATTGCAATAGGAAATATTTTGCTATCTACTACAGCGAAATGGAATTTCTTGGCATGAATCTAGAACTTCATTGAGAGTCGTGCCTTTGCCTGTTTTTGTGTTAATCTGGCCATTCTCTTTTGAGAAATTATCATTGAAAAAGTTCAGCAGCAGGCTTAGAAGGATAAAATTATAGAGATGCCTTGGCCTTTAGTTCGTGGATAGTTTGCAAATTGCGGTGTGTGGACTGTTCACGCACCCAGAATTAAAAAAGGCAAACAAACCTCATTGATTAAGGGAACTTTTTCTCCTTTCACCAATGATGGTTTCCAAACCCAGGGCAGAGTCCAGAAACTGAAAGGCTCTGATTTGCTAGCCATGGCGGAAAAACATTTGTTGCAACCATCATTACTCGATGCTGTGCTCCTTGCTAGAAAAAAATATTTTATAACCCGTGCTGGGGGCTTACTTCGAAAGTTTGCTTTCACATGGGGGCATATTATCAAGGGCTTTATCGCCGCGTTAGCGTCACTTTTAGGCGATAAAGCGGCGATAATCCCAACGCCCTATCAACAATGCGTCGCTAACCCCTATTAGCGCTAGTTTCCCGCGACAGTACCCAGAAATTTTATCGCCTTGCACGCCAGCGATATTCTCCGCTAATGAGATGCAAAGTAGGCGTTCCTGACTAAAATTCACTGAAAAATGTCGCTAACACAGCTTCGCACTATCAACAACGCTATCGCCGAACCGCGTAGCTACAAAAAATTCGCGCTAACCCACGTTAGCTCCAGTTTTTAACACCTGATACAAACCTGACTTAAATTGCAGATAAGTGGACATATATAAGGGAGACTAGGCCAGAGCTCCCTCAGAACAGCCACAGAAGCCATGGAGGTAGTCATCATGCAGATTGGAGTCCCATGAAGGCAACAACAACCACCGCCAATGCAACCCCCCCCAGGACCACCCCCACTGAGGCAGCGACAAAGAAGACAGCAGGCACTGCGCAGACGTGTCTGCCTTGCTGATTTAAAGCCAGAGGATGTCATAGCCCACTACAGGCTCAAAAGGACATCTATCCAGCATATCCTGACCCTCATTGCCCACAGGCTGACGCCACCAACACAGCGGAGAACAAACATCCCTCCGCAGACCAAACTGCTTGCTGTGCTGCACTTCTTGGCCTCTGGGACATTCCAACCAACAACAGCCAGAGTTGGTGGAGTATCACAGGCAGCCTTCTCAGGCTTCCTCCCCACTGTCTTGGATGGTATACTCAGCCTGATTCCCCAGCACCTTCACTTCCCCAACACCATGCAGGAGCAGATTGCTATCAAGCAAGGATTCTATGCCATCGCTGGCTTCCCGCAGGTGTTGGGTGCAATTGACTGCACACATGTATCATTTGTGCCGCCTGCGAACAGCGCACACATATACCGCAACAGAAAGCACACGTATTCAATGAATGTGCAGGCAATAGTGGATCACCGTGGACTGTTCACAAATGTCATTGCCAAATTTCCAGGGAGTGTGCACGATGCATTCATCTACTGACACTGCGTCATAAACCAGCGCTTCCAGAATCGCATATATGAAAATTCATTGCTTGTCGGTAAGTACCAACTGGACACACCACATGCACAAAATCCACAAGAATGTCGTCCCATCAAGAAGGAGGATTAAAATACGTTGCTCGGTACCGATAGGGGGAGGGGCTGCAAAAGGCATTGGCACACCACCTGGTGTCACATGCTGATGTATTGTGTACGAGCATGAGATCTCCAGGCTCCTCTGCGTACAGTACCCACCAGCTTCTGAACATCCATGTCGCAAATCAAAGTTAACCTCACTGGCATCCCAGTCTGGTGTGTTGGTGTATTGGTGAGGATGAACATAATGTTGGTGTCCTTGTTGCTGGTGACACATGATGGTTGACTAAATGTCGCACAAGTACTCCCCCATGTCTATTCAGTGTGTCAACTCAGAGCTGTGGAGTGACCAGGCTTGTATCAATGCATGTGGAATGTTGGAGTTGCACAGTGTGGCAAATGTGTATGCGCAGGTGGAGAAATGTGTCCTGAAATAACTATCTTGCGCCATCGGTGTTGACTGCAGTGTTGTTGGTGCTGCTGTTGATGGTGGTGTGTAGCATCTCATCTCTAACCCAGCTACACAAAAGTCTCATTGTCCCATCTGTGATATGGTGTGTCATGTGGTTGCACAATGAGTAAGTGGATGTGTCCGTGGTCACAACATGTGTGTAGAATTTGTATTGGCAACTGCAAAAACATATCAAATTACAAGAAGTGTGCAAAGGTGTGCCCTGCCATGTGTATCAGTGTGGTGAAGTGTATGGACAATCAGATGTTGTAAAACAATTCACAGAGTGCAATTGACCTTGAGTATGTGTGGTATGTGAGTTTGTTGCTCTGCTTGCGACAGAGGATGTAGTCCATGAAGTTAACGTTGTGACATGTGATGCTGTAGATGGCGTGTGCAAACCGTCAATGCCCTCAGTGGACCCTGCAAGCGAGGGGTCTGCTGTCTGTTGCTTTGTGTAAGCTCTGGATATTCAATTGCATGTGTTGTGTGGTGTCACAGGTCTGTCGTCAGCACCAGACGCAGATCGGAATGTGAGCTGTGTCAGGCGTGGCCCATGTCAAGAGAACATTCACATGGCGTTGACTGCGAGGAGTGCTGATTAGTGCCATCGCTAGATGGTAGGATGCTACCTTGCAGCACACACCAGCAAACTGGCCGTTTGTAGGATCAACACTGAGGCAATGTACTTAGCATTGATGCTGCTAAATAGCCAGAAGCAACACATGGCCAACCCAAATCAAAAAATCGCTAAAATAAGAAATGTACAATGCCTCTGTCAACACTGCCAACACAGTATGCATAATGAATAATGGACACATCTCCCTCTTACTTGTGACAGGCGATCAAGGATATGCTCTCTGCCCGTGGATGATGACACCCATACGAAACCCCACCACCCAGGCACAGAGGCAGTACAATTCTGCACATAGACGCACCCGTGGCATCGTTGAGTGCACATTTGGCGTGCTGAAGTCACGTTTCCGTTGCCTGGATATCACAGGTGGCAAACTTCTGTACATCCCTGAAATGGTAAACAAAATCATACTAGCATGTTGTGTATTGCACAACATATGTGTGCGCACCAAGGCCCCCTGGATCCAAGTCACTGCAGCACCGGACGATGACCAGGATGATGAGGAAGATCACCGAGGTGGACCACACCCCACAGCCACTGCAGCAGGAATTGCCCGAAGGGACAGGATAATAAACAATTACTTCACTTGAGCACATCACGTTGTGACTGACTACAACAGAGACATGTTTTGGGAACATTACCACAACAACTGTTTGTGACAATAAACAAACTTAACACATATACCCTGTCTGCAAATCACTCTCCTGCATAAGTATATCCCAAATGAAATGTTAACATTGTTCAAAAATAGCTATTATGACCACAAAAGTCAAACAATGGGGTGTATGTCACCTCATTACAGAGATGCCATAGTGTGTCAATTGTGCACAACTTGACTTTACGAGGTGTAAATTATGGCACACAATTACTCAATTAGTGTGTCATACTGTACGTAAATCATGATTTACAGGGTGTACTCGGTCTTAAATCTTGAAATGTATGTGGGCGTATGGGGAAACAATGATTATGAATGTTCAGTCTGTGTGAAAATATCATTACAATGTTGTGAAATGGGGCTCAAATATGGAAATTGGGCGTGAAAAGGGGGTCAAATATCAAAAATGGCTGTGAAATGGGGGTCAA
Source organism: Calotriton arnoldi (assembly GCA_963921515.1). Classification (NCBI taxonomy): domain Eukaryota; kingdom Metazoa; phylum Chordata; class Amphibia; order Caudata; family Salamandridae; genus Calotriton; species Calotriton arnoldi. The sequence continues at coordinate 479,635 of CAWUFW010012271.1, read as the reverse complement.
ATAGGAATATTGGGCGTGAAATGGGGGTCAAATATGAAAAATGGGTGTGAAATGGGGGTCAAATATGAAAATTGGGTGTGAAATGGGGGTCAAATATAAAAAATGGGTGTGAAATGGGGCTCAAATATGAAAATTGGGCGTGAAAAGGGGGTCAAATATGAAAAATGGGTGTGAAATGGGGGTCTAATATGAATATTGGGCGTGAAATGGGGGTCAAATATGAAAAATGGGTGTGAAATGGGGGTCAAATATGAAAATTGGGTGTGAAATGGGGTCAAATATCAAAAATGGGTGTGAAATGTGGGTCAAATATGAAAATTGGGCGTGAAATGGGGGTCAAATAAGATAAAATATACTCACCTTGCCCCCAAGACCATGTATGAGCCATCAGCAGACCCCACATGCGCACCATCCCTGAATACCTTCATGAAGCACATCAAGACCTATCTCATTGTCGAACAAATCTGCGTATCGGCGGAATCACCCGACAGACCTGAAGAACTATTGGACCATCTCCTTCCTACCCTTTGCGGACAAAGTCACCAAGAGACACATAAACCCGCAGATGAGTGCCTTCACTGAAGAAAAATCCATCAGGGCCCCCTCTCAGTCTGGGTACGGCAGCAAGCACAGCACCAAGATCGCACACCTCACCACCAACAACGGCATACGCATGCCACTTGACCAGGGTCAACTAGCGGAACACATCCTATAACACTTCTCTGCAGCCTTCAACCCCGTCTCACAACGCACCACATCCGCCAGAATCCACGACACCGGGATACGAGGAACAGCCCTCTCCTGGATCCACTCCTTCCTCTCCGTAATAAACCACAGGATCAGACTCCCCCCTTCATCCACGAACCCACAGAGATCAACTGCGGAGTACCCCAAGGATCGTCCCTAAGCCCCACAATTTACCACAACTACATGGACACGCTCACCTTCATCGTCAGACAGCATGGGCTCAGCATAGTCTCCTACGCAGACAACACACAGCTCATCCACTCCCTCACGAAGATCAGAAAATACTACAAACTCTGCTCCCAGGAATGAATGTTGGAAAGTGCAGATTGGATGAAATACATCTGCCTAAAGCTCAACTCAGAGAAGACTGACATCCTCATCCTCAGGACATCCCCATCCGCATGGGACAACACCTGGTGGCTCTCCGCCCACGTAAGCCTGCCATCACCGACAGACCACACACGCAACCACGGCATCATCCACGACTCTTCCGTCACCATGACCTTCCAGATCAACTCCATAGCCTTCAACAGCCAGAACTGCCTACGGATCCTACGCAATACATCCAAATGTATAACCCCCAAATGCATCAAAAACCACGCATTTATCACCAGCAGACTGGACTACGGCAACGCCCTCAACTCAGGAATCAACAAAACACTACTACACAAGCACAAAAACATCCTGAAGGGCGCAGACATATCCGTCATCACAACCCCACGTCACAAACACAAAAGACAGAACATACAAAACCTCCACTGGATCAACCTCGAGATAAGAGTTAACTAAAAACCACTCACACACACATACAAATCACTCCACCTCATCATCGGACACAAATATATCAACAAGAGAGTCACCTTCAACCTCCCCAAGAGGAAATGACGCTCAGCAAACCTTGGCCACGCAGACTCACCCCGGACCCGCTAATCCAGAGTGGGAGGAAGAGCATTCTCCTACGTCGCTGGCAAATCCTGGAACAAGATGACAGTCAACATCAAACGCTCTACCACCCTGCATGCTCTCAGGAGGGACAACAAAACATGGCAATTTGCCTGAGACGGAGCTGCACACTTACTCCCCCCAGCGTCTTGTGAGCTTCACGGGTGAGTTGTGCACTTAATTACCCCCCTCATGGACTGATTGATCTGTGCACACCCTCATTGCCTTCCGACCACCACAGGTGAGTAGTGCACTTACAATTCACATCATCAATTCAATGATTGTATGTGCAAATCGCTAGTGATCTGGTGATGAGTCATGTTACGTGACATTAAGTGGCATATCATCAAGGCCCCGAGATAAAATTATCGCCGCTCTAGCGTCCGTTTTCGGGCCAAAAGCGGCGATAATGTAATCGCACTATTAACAAAGTCATGCTATCGTGTGAATCCTTGCCGTAGCGCCCCTTCCCTTAACGCCCAGCTTTGCATCTCTAATGAGATGCAAAGTGGGCGTTCTCACTAAAACAACGTGAGAAATGTCGCTAACCGACATTTCTCCTATCAACAATGTGAACGCTAACCTGCAGAGCGATAAGAAAAGTAGCGCTAACCGTGGTTATCGCTACCTTCCTTACGCCTGCTTTCAGGCTGACTTAGCCATTATATCCAATGGAAGGTGGATATAATGGCTAAGTCTGCCCTGCCCTATCAACAACGTATCGCCAATCGTTGTGCGATTATCGCTGGATTTCCAGCGATAATCGCACATTTGGCAGCTAACTCTGGAATTTGTATCGCCTCGGCGATGCGCGTTGTTGATAACGCGCTAACCGGGCGATAAATTCCAGAGTTAGCCGGCGATAAATATGCAAGCACTAAGCGCGTTTTGCGATATTGATCGCCGGGACTTGATGATATGCCCCTTAGTCTGTCACCTGTCTTGAAATCTAAAATGTAGGCTGCCCTCATTGTGCGAAAGAATCTTCAGCTTGTATTCAATGGCTTTGAGAAGACATTTCCTCTGACTGTCCATCTATGTTTGAAATTGGTCTTACCGTAAAATCTACACGCAAACGCAATGTCTAACTTTACATGTGCCATGTAAAAAACATCGCTAGACACACCCACTGTACAATACAGTACCAACCTAAGCCTATTTGCGGCCTAAGTGCTTGCAGATTTACATAGCATCTCCCAAAACGGCACGCATACACAATTTAGTTCCGACATCAGCACATTTGCGAGCCATTTGCGTGCAGATTAACATCACATTCCCAGAAACTGCCCGCATACACAACATAGTCACAACTAGCCGATTAGCGAGCTGTTTGCGTGCTGATCAACATCGCATTCCCAAAAACGGGCCGCACACACTACATAGTTACAACGAGCAGATTAGCGAGCTGTTTGCGTGCAGATTAACATCGCATTCCCAAAAACGGGCCGCATACACAATTCACTTACAACATGAGCACATTAGCGAGCTATTTGCGTGCAAATAATCATCGCATACTAAAAAACGGGCCGCAAACACACAGGAAGTGATGTATGCATGCTTCCTGTCTACCAGAGGAGTGTCTTTCACTTTCACTTTCACTTTCTGTTCTAAGCACATTGCTGGTTATTGCTCAGATTGAAGGAGGTGTCTGGTGGTTTGTGCTGTTGGTGTGAGATTGTGAGAGTGTTGCTGTGTCCTGTGTCCTGTGAAAAGTGTCTGTTAACTCATTTTAAATTGTTTTAAATTGTTTTACTGTCTCCTGTCCTGAGTCTTGTTGTGTGTTTGTGTTGGGGTATTTCACTTCAGTGGTTTTAGAGGGTTATCATTCTTTGGGTTGAGGGGTTACTGGTGTGCAGGGAGATGCCGGCTGTGGGCAGGTCGGGAAGGATGTCTGAGGGGGCATTGGGGGGCTTCCTTTGGCTGGTAAAATTTAACCTGCCATTGATGTTGGAGAGGGGTGGACGTATCCTGCAAGGGTACAGCGTGGCAGTGCGGAAGGTGCGTTGGGAGCGTGTGCGGGTGCAGATGCTCCGTTGCTTTGGAGTGGACAGGAACGTGCGCCCGTGGAAGCACCGCTGGCAGGACATGCTGGCACGTGAGGCCGACATCCTTGACTTCACCGGAGTAATGACTGGCATACAGGGTGGTAAGTACAAACACTATTTTAACCCTGAATACTGTTACGTACATTGACAATTGACATGTGGGACATGAAGGTATGGGGCCCGGAGCAAGGGTAGGACGATTGTTAGTTGACTGCCTACACCTCAATCGGAGCAACGACGTGCTCTGGTTATTCCCGTCATCCTTAGACTATTTAAATAGGGGTCTACAGCACTCCCCAGTACAAGTCTACTAGGGAATTCCTATCGTATCTGGTAATTTTTGTCACAGAACCTCAATACCAGATGGTAGTGCACTTTTTATACTTAACCTTCTCGGTCCTGATGAAGTGCCATTTGACCCGTTAGGGGCAGACTGGGCACGAAACATGTTGACCACTCACATTTTTATAGCCCTTTAGGAACATTATTCCCACATAGGGGCACACGCACAGTTTTTAACTAGGCTAGAGCTACCTAATACATTAAAACTTTATCTTACTAGGACTGCTCCTGACCTATTTTACTTATTTCACCCCGGTGCACTACCCAGCCCCCACACCCGCACGCACCTAACGGCTTCTTCAAAAGATCCTCGATAAAGAGCCCCGATTCCGGGAGCCCGTCAGGCATTGCAGCGCCGGCCTGACGAGGGGCAAACAGCCCAATGATGAAGCATGACACCCCTCGGGGTGTGTGAGGGCATCATGAAGAAAGACCTGTCTTTCCCCCACATCCAGACAGGAACTGCACACTCCCTTTAGACTTGAGCTTCCTTTGGAGTCCGTGTGCAGGACCTCTAAACTCGGCTCCTTGTCCCCCTTTGTTACAAACATGAAGGTATGATGTCATAATGCTGTCATGATACTGTTGCAACTTGGTTAATACAATGAAAGTCGTCAAAAAGAAATGCGCATGATGCACTGGACTCTTGAATTGCATGATTTAGTCTCCCCACTACAGTGTTTGCAACAGAAGGGAAGGTGTCGGAATACTCAATCCTAATATCCCTTATTGTAGAGCGCAATCCAGCGTAAGTTGTATTATCAATTTCTGTTGTAATGACCGGGTAGAAAACATGTTGCGCTGTAAAGCCCACATTGTAATGTAGGTCACCTGTGGGACACATTCCATCAAGCACATGCTTATTGTGAGCGTCTAATCATTTGTAAGGGTCGCAAGGCACGTGGGGGTGTGTGCATGTTCAAGTCCATCAAGGTGTGTGTATGTGGTCAACCCATTTTCATAAGTCTATGTCTGAAGATGGGGAGCAATGTGGTCTGTCGAGGTGGAAGTTGAGGACTCCCAGTGTGTTGTAGTTGGGGGACGCAATGGCATGCGGGGAGATGATGTTGGTGACGGAGTTTGCGAGAGGTCCACGGGGGCAGCAGCGGTAGCAGAGAAAGGGGCATGGAAGGATGAAAAGTCGGTAGAGAGGGAATACAGAGTAGCCGGATACTGACGAACAATAGATTAGGTATGAGTTTGGAAATAAGTGAAGTAACAAGTTGATAAGAGTGAATGATGGAGCCGAATGCGTGAGTCAGAGCTCCAATTGACCACCAGGGTTGATGCACAGGTGAACCTGCGTGTGGAGGAGGGCTTCAAACGCACACTCCAGAGAGTGCATGTGCTTGGGGGAGGCCTCATTCAATGGTGGAGCTGCGAGGCTGGCAGAGCAATTTCACTGACAGTTAGTCAGTGGCCTTGCTAGTCTGTCCCCACAGCGGACGTCATGAAGGAGGGGTCCAATTCCAGTACATTTGATGAGTGAGGTGCAATGTGTTTACACATGATGTGGTCACATCAGAGGCACAACGCTACACCATGCCGACAAGCATAGGGGGCTATTTTGGGTGACCCACTGCGCTGGATCAACACTTAACAATGTGGTGCCAAAGCTGGCACACTTGTGCCAAACCGGCATGCTGATTAATGTATGTTTGTGTACAGTAAGGGTGACTGTACATGTACAAGCCAAGCCATTGTGCGCGTGAGCTGTGTGCTGGCCAGAATGTAGTGTAAAAATAGCAGTCCTACATAACTTGTGGAACCGTAGCTACGCTGCCCCTGTACATGGTTTATGTGTGAGTATGAATTGGAGAGGTCAAAAAGACACAACGCAAATGGGACATCTCCAGAGTGTCATACCCCAAATATCTCTGGGTAACTGCCCGTTGAAATCTGCAGAGATGCAATTGTACACAGAGCAAGTTTAATCCCATGTCCGTGTAGTAATGGGGCCTTGACATTGTGTCACACGACTCATATGTGCATGTCTGCCAGCAGTAATGTATTGTGTGGTCCGCCTCTGCATTCACAGGTCCTGCGTGAATGTCAGTCTAAGTAGTCACAGTCATGTGGCCAACATGAAAGGCAACACCACAGTTATGTTGCATCATCAGTTACTGTAATGAATTTCATCATGAATATGTGATGTTTGTTTACGTCTGGTAACAACACATGTTAACATTTGTTGTCTCACAGATGGTCATCAGCCTATAACACAGGGGGACATTGACAGATTCAGGGACCCACACGCCACTGGTGAGTATAGACAAAATATAGTGTCATGTAGTATGGGTGTGTATCGCATGTCCCTTACCCACAATGTGAAGATGCATTGTGTAAGTCAGATTAGTGTCCAAATTGGTAGGTGAAGGTGGGGCAATGCATCTGTTTCACAGTTGTGAGTTTGCCCATCAACAGTCAGTGATACCCATTCCAATTGAGGGGCATAATTTTAATACCCAAACGCCGCCACTGCGTCACTTCCACTAAAGTGGTGTTGGCAATCGGGTCATTGGCTTATTGCCGATGTAGAGTTACGCTGCCTTGTCAATAAGGCACACTTACATGCTGTGTTTATCGTAAAAGGTGCGTGCAGTGGGTGTTAAGTTGTGCACAAGGAGGCAGTGCTTTTCAGGGGGTGCAAGCTCAGAGACATGTTTGAACAGTGCTTTCTTATGTATGCTGCATAGCAGCTTCACTGAAGTGGCAGTGTGTAGCTGAGAGTCAAACATATCAATGGCACATTACACAAACACATATCAAAGATGTGCATGTTAACTGCAATTGCATCTTTGTGCACTGCATTGGTGTTGGCAGGCTGTGTCCGTGGGGACATTCCATGCTTGACTATGGATCATGTGTACATACTCCTCTGTCACAATTGGTGACATTACTCCACACACATTTCCAACACACGCTTGAGGTATGCATTATTTGAACTTCCATATATTTCACAATGCAGGGCTCAACGACACTATCTGTGTGTAAACATTAGCCATGACAATGACACGACGCACATGACCCCAGGGTGCAGTAATAATGTTGAATGCATTGGAACAGTTTTCGTTGTAAAGGCATGCGTGCTCTTATTCACTACGGAGTGAGGTCAGCGGTCACAAGACATGCATGTGTGACAATTTGGGTGAAATGATGTCTCCCCCTCTCAGTGGCAGAACATCAGGAATTGTATAGTAATGGTGGAGTGAGGGACAGCGCATCCCATCAATGTAAGCGGTCATACACCAAACATGTTCCCATGTGTGCTGCACGATTGGAAGTGTGAGTAGGGCTGTCCCAGTCTTGTTCCTGTGCATGTAGTGTGACATTACAATAGATTGACAAGCACACCTGCACACAGACACCCTTGCAATCTTGTGCAAGACTGGCTGTTTTGGTGCGGACTTGATGACCTGCACACAGTTGCTGGTGGACACACAGGGGTGCACATGTGCATTGTGCATTAGATGCAGCAGTGTGTCACAGGACAGGATGAGGGTGGTTCTGTACATGGAGGGCTAATGCCTCCCTCCTCCAGGCATTTGTACATGTCAATCGCAGTCAGGGTGTCCAATGGTGCCATGTTTTGACCGTGTCAGTCTCATTTTGTAGTGACAGTACATGTTCCATAACATGCACTGTCATGTCAGTCTCCACAGCATGTAGTGAATCATTCATGCTTAAATATTTGGTTGACCACGTCCGTCTCTGACTTCACATAGTTACACTGGTGTGTTGGCTCACATGTTGATTTAATCTTTGATTAACGATTTAATGGTGAACATTGACATGTTCTGAAGTACTGGAATTGACATTTATTATATGTTACAGACAACATGACACCTGCGGAGCAACATGCCTTCCAGGTGGCCAAGGACTGGTACCTTCATGTAAAGAAGGTTGCCAGAGGTTTCCGACAGATGGCGAGGAGGTATCGGAACGACAGGAAGGCCGGAAAATGGAATGCGTTGCAGGATGTTGGACAACCCAGCAGCCAGGCCCTCCCCGTACCCTCTGGTCCCAGTGTGGGGTCTCAGCCTGTCATTCCCCCTCTGACTACACCCGCACAGGTGCCAATACCACCTGCACCTGCAGCTCACGTGGAGCCTTTTAATGCCACGGACAGGGGGATGCTTGCTGCAAACAATTCCATGCTCATAGACATTCGGAGAGAATTGTTGTACCTCAACAGGAACTTGCATGATATCCGGACACACCTTGGACTGCAGTGATTCCTCCCGGTTTTGTCCCCCATCCCCCTCTTCTCCCTTGCCACGATGTTTATGTTTCAGTGTTGGCTAGTGTTTGTGATGTTTTGTTTGTTTTAGGTAGAGTAGTTTTAGGGTAGGCCTAGTTAGTGCTAGTTTTTAAGTTTATATTTTTTTTCTTCAATTTTTATGGTATTTGGGGATAAGTTTCATTTTCCTTTGGGTGGGGTATTGAGGTGGTTACTGTTTTTGCGTGTTTAGGAATAGTTAGGGTATGGAGTTAAGTTAAGTACATTTTAATAGTTAGTTTAGATTTAGTGTTAGGATTAGTTCTTAGTGGTAGTGTAGGGAATTTAAATATTTTATATTTGTTCAATAAATAATGTTATTTAATTTTGTCAGTTTGCACTTACATCAGGGATGATGTGGGGGAGTGGGGCTTATTCCATTGTATGCAACTCATGCCGTCAATGGCCAAATCATTGAATGTGTAACTATGGTCATGACCTGTTACTTAGCAGGATGGATTGTGTCAGGATACCATATATGTGAGCACAGTGAACTTGCATGGCTGACAGATTGTAAAGTATGGTTTACGGCTTAGTCTAGGGACATTTTTTTGAGACGTTCTACATCTTAAGTGTGACGCACAGGGTTGTACTGCACATTGTTGCAAAATTACAACACAATGTAGGGACATTGAATTGTGAGTACATAGAAGTTGCTACAGTTAGCCATCATGGATATGGATGTATGCACCGAGTAACACATATAGCGTATGACACATGCATATCAGATGCTCCGGGCTCTGAATCCATATACATTGCACAGACCTTGGCACACTTGATGCGTGGTGCCAGGGTATCAGCTTGCTTTGCCTTACCTGTCCCTGTGCATGGCAGCTCAATCTCCATGACATGCAAGATGTAGGTCATTTGTGTGTCCATTGGTAACGTCACATGGCACAACAGTGTTTGTGAATCACATGAGTTACGTGACAATGAGTTATGACTTTACTATTGAGGTTATTCACAAATGTTATTTAGGAGTTGCACTGTAAGGTATACTGACTTAACTTCTACTATCTTCCTTTTCGGACTGCCATAATTAGTTGAGTTATGCTTTGGTCACAGTTGATGTTTGTTTGCATGCACACTGTTCTGCTGCACACAAGTGGTGACATGTTGCATAGCTCCCTGTACCGACAGTGTCATGGGCACTCGTCACAGCTGTTACTTTTGGCATTGACTCATTGTGATGACACCCTTGGAATGTACCCACAGAATCAGACTATATGCTAAGTGCAGTTCGACAGACATCCGTAGACACATTGACCAATATGCTCACAGTGGGCACAGCATGAGAGGGCTCCAAGATTGTTAGGCATTGTTTGTGCACAGGTAGGGGCTGACTGACGCTTAGCACTTTGGCTATAGTCACCATTGTGAACTACACTTCAGTGAGGCAGACTTTGTTGTTCCATATATGTATGTTAGACATGTGCCCTTAGGTCTCCTCATCAATGTGATTCTGGTGTGCAACATCTAGGGTTGTGATATGCAATGCGCAACATCACAACAAGATTTGTACACCATGTTGAGTGTAAGTAGATATGCCAGGAGATTATGGTTTGCTATTGTTCAGGGTGACACTACTTTTGTCCTGAAACAGACTGGTACATTTGTTCACACATGCCTGTCTAATGAATGAACGTGGGTAAAAGTTGGTATATTGCTAAATTGTGGTATCTGATCAAGGTGGGCACAGCAATTTTACACATACAGGCTCATCTCACTGCCTATCCGTGTCAGGTGACACATGTACCTAGCTTGTATTTCCCTTGGTGCTCCTTGTTGTGGATTCACAGGACATGAATTATTGACGAAGTTCAATGCTTGATTGGTCATGTAAACACGCATCTGTGTGAATAGGACATATTTATTTACAGTACAAAGGGGGAAGACAGGAACAGTACTTGCCCATTCAACCCAACATTGCATCTATGTCCGTTAGAGGGGCAGACAGAGTCCTTTGGGAGTGACGGATCAGAGGGAAGAGGCGGAGTTTGCAGTGTCATTGTCACAAAAAAGAGCTGATGTGGAAGTCCATGTCTAGGTCCAAGGTGAGTGTTGGGTGACATTGGAAGACAATGGAAGGGGTCGTTCTGTGGCATGATAGTAAGAAGAATACCAAGGTAAGCCCGGCCTTCTGACGTCAATGTTTGCTCTGTGTTCTCCTTACCATAATGGCAGAATCATCCTTATCTTCGTCCTCTGATGTGTCATGTGGCTCACATGTGGGTGGTGGTATGGTGGGTGCAGCACTGTGAGGCACGGACACATCAGGGGGCGGAGCTGAGGATGTGGAGCCGCCAGCAGCAGCAACTATTGGCGCCAGAGCTTGGGGCAGCACTGAGGTGACGAGCAGATGCAGGGCCTGGTAGAAACCAGCTACATTGCGCTGGTGTTCAGCCGTGGCAGCCATCTGTTGCTCTTCACGCCGCTCCCTGCTCTCCATTATCCGGGCTATCCTGGACAAATCTGCGCTGACACTACTGTAGCCACCCTGCTGAGACAGTTGGTCCAGTCTCTGTGTCAGGACTACAGCAATGTTATCCAGGGAGCGTTGGAGAGCATTGAGCGGGCTGTGGATGTCTGTCATCCTCTGCATGTGGTCCCTGATGGGACTCAGACACCCACGTATGTCGTCCATTTTGGCTGCCAGGCTCTCAAACCCCAACCGCACCTGGTCACGCATCTCCCGCTGGACCTCAAGCACATGGCGGTGAAAGGCCTGATATGTGTCGTCAAGGTCCTGGGAGGCAGCTGTGGTGGGAGGTGCCTGCTGCTGGATGGTTTGTGCAGGGGGTGGGGTTTGCGCAATGCTGCTGGGTTGCCCTTCTCCTGTAGATTGTGTGTCAAGGGAGTCCAGCATCTGCAGGAATTCCTCCTGGTTGATGGTGGTGTAATCGTCCAAGTCAACCGTGAGGGGTGGGTCATTCTGCTGTCCAGGAGGTGTTGTCTCTCCCTCTGCAATTGGAACGGGAGATACAGTTTAACAGTGTGTTACATGTAGGAGCATGCATTAGTTAACTTTGCAAACAGACTGCGGGAGACTGTACATTCTGACAGTTTTGGATGAGATGCTTATTATTAGCAGGATGTTGATTATTTCAAGGGCATCACGGATGTGAGCTTGTACTTGTACATTGTCATCTTACATTTTACCAATATGAGATTTGTTTTAGGACAGTGTCTACACACAGGCGCTACCTGTTGTGTCCTCTGTTCAGTTGTGTGAGTGATGCAGTTCGTAACACCTAGTAGTCAATGTTGATGTACTCAGATTTGTATGTGTGTGCACTGCATTGTGTGATAGTGGCACCTGCTGCTTTTGTTTTACTGCCCCTCGTCCCTTTCAGACAATGACCCTTTGACTTCTGTGAATGTACAATGCAGAGATGTTGTAAGCTGTGGGGACTATGTGTGTTGGCCAGAGTTGTGACACTTGTGCATAGTAGGTCATGAGATGTCTGGGTCACATCAGGGGTTGTGTGTACAGAAGGATGTGTCAGAGTGTGACCTGCTCCTATGAGGAGGTGGTCCACACTCCGCCACACCAGTGAGATGTTCTGCACCATGTAAATATGTTTGTCCAGCAGGGATGCTATTCATCATGCCCTGTCACTTGCCTTGTCAGTGTGGCTCACAGACCTGCAGCTTTGCAGGGTACTGCACATGTGCATGTGTTTTGTGTGAGATTAGTTATGTGTGAGGAGGGCACCCTTTTGGCACATTGGCAATGAGAGCCTACTTTCTTTATTCGACATGGCTGCACTATGTAGGACACATGTGCATCTATGTAGCTAGGGCTATTGTGAATTGTCTTGTGTGCATTCTGTCAGTCAGGTTCAATCTTGCATGTATTGCTTACTGCACTTCTGTTGGATTACCCATTCTGAGTGTGGTGCAGCATGTATTGCAATAGTTGGTACTGTCTGTTCAGACGGTGTCAACACCCATTACCCGCAACTTTGATCCCACATGTGGTGTGTGTGTCGCAGTAGTGTCCCGTATGGGGCATGCTGCCGGGCAGGGACGTGGGGCGGTGGAGGGGCAGGGTGGGGGGTGGTATACACCGGAAAATGGATGTATGCATGTCAGTGGACATTTAAAAAGATAAGAGGGATGTAGTTGGGCGCCCTGCATCGCATTTGGCAATGCAGTGCGCGCAAATGAATCCGTTTGAAGGATTTAACTGTATACTTACCTGCATTCATCCGTATTCCGGTGTTTACTACACCCCACCCTGCCCTTCCCCTGCCCTACGTCACCGCCCGGCAGCACGCCCTATACGGGACACTACTGGTGTGTGTTACAGGATTTACAGATGCGTGTTTATGTTGCTCAGGCCTTGTCAGTGCCACCCTCACAACAGATGCAAATGGCATGGTGATGTGTATTTGTGTATGTGCCACGCTGCTGATGACATGGATGATACATGCTGTCCTGGTTCAAGATTTTCAAGTCCTGGCTTTGCGTGTGTGTGATGATTTGACATTACTGGATGTTTGTTCACTGACACAGTTGACTTACCAAACAGATGTGTTTACATGCACATGATCGTGGGATGGCCAACTCACATGGTGACAGAGGAGGAATGCTGTTTTCAGTATGACAGATGTGTACACTTGGGAGTGGGTGAGTGAAATGTGACCTTATGATTGAGTGTGCCATTTTGGCCTTTTTATTAGTTGTTTGCAAATTTGCTATCCTTGCTTGTGGTCATACTTTGTTTGGCATACTTCTTTACGGGGACAATGTTGTTGTGTGAGTTTGTCACAACGAGTGAAGGAGTACAGCTTTGTGAAACACATTGCTGATATGCATTGTTCATGTACCGTGGTGTTGCATGTATTTCCCCCCTGCTCATTGCATAACATTGCCCCATGAGTAAAGTCTGCAGCATGTGTGCATTTAGTCCTTTTAAATTTTTGTTACATTAAAATTAAACCTGATGAAGTTTTAGGAAGCAGGGCATTGACATCTCCCAAATCACAGACCTAGTCCCCCTCCACTGATCTTAATATACAATTGTACAACAGAGGATCTCAGCTCAACCTTAAGGCATGTTTCCGCACTGTCCTTGGAAAATATGATTCATGTAACAAAGGGAGCTATGTCCAATACTCTATGGGTCCCAGATTGAGGAACTTGACTATTCCTACTAAATCTATCCATGCCCTAAATTCCAATACCCCCTCCCTCCAGGCATGTCACATCCCCCATTACTCTGCACTCATCGATAACCACTAGTAATGCGTGATTAGTAATCTCATAAAGGTAAACTATTGAACCTTGTGCAGGCTGCCATTTTGGATTCACGTATCTTGCATATCGCTAATGGTGGCACATGGCTACTTCTACGCGCTGGAGGGGCCTCCCCTGTCATCAGCTCTCCCAGGTCAGCGTCATCATCACTTTCAGCGTCTGGTTCTTTTGATCGTCCCACCAGGTGTCCCCACGCTCTAGCTGCCTCGGGTGCTCCATCACTCCCCATCCTCTTTGCCAATTGTAGCCGAACCATTCCATCACAGTCCGCACATTAGATGAAATCTATCTTCCAGCGATCTAAGCTCGGGGGCCCACTCGCCTTCCAGTGCTTCGTGATTTCTCTCTTGGCAACCACCAGTCCCGTATCTATGAACTTGGTGGTGATTTTAGTTTTAGCTGTGTGGGGAAACCAATGCAGTATACATGTCCCCAATGCCATATCTAATTCCCTATCCGTCACTACCTTCAATGGTGCAAGTACGTCATTCCAGTAAGTAGCCAGGAGTGGGCACTTCCTGTGCATTTGAGGGAAGTCTGCCCCTTCATCCCTACACCTCTGGCATTCATCTGAGTCAGTGTTGATATATGTTTTTATTTTTGCCGGTGTGAGGTAAGCACGATGTGTGACATGGAAATGGTGCATTTGGAAGCAGGCATTGCTGGTGCTCTTCCACGCCCGCTCCACTATCTCAGCCCAAGCCCTTTCCGGATTCTCGCTCCCTACATCAACCTCCCATTTGTACTTACGTATGTCCAAAGGGGGTAGCTTCTCAGGGGTCATGCGCTTGTATTAACACGTGACTGCCTTAGACCTCCCTGCTGCAGTCACTATGTATTCACAATGTGTGTGCATTTAGTCATATGACTATTTTAGCCATCGGCCTACATGTTCATTTTTTTGGGAGATAGCATGTGTTGCCAGTATGCAGACTCACTGGATGCTTGCTCACTTGCAGTACGCAGAACTGCATTGCATGGACGGTCAAGGGGGCATATTGCTTGGCGATGCGTGTGAGGTTGTCACGTTGTCCCCCTTGCCTCATCACCACGCATATCCAATTCATCAGCACAAGGCAGCATCTCCCAGACGCCCAAATGAGCATGCCGTGTGAATGTGACAGATCACGTGCACCAGTGAGCATGCCGACAACAAGCTCAACACACCTGCAACTTTGCGCATGTGTTTGGCTTGTGTGCAAGGTTGTGTATGGCCATCAAAGTCACCCTTGATGGCCATGCACGACCTTGCACACAAGTCAGACACATGCGCAATGTTGCAGGTGTGCTGAGCTTGTTGTTGGCATGCTCACTGGTGCACGTGATCTGCCACATTCACACGGCATGCTCATTTGGGCGTCTGGGAGATGCTGCCTTGTGCTGCTGAATTGGATATGGGTTCTGATGAGGCACGGTGGGCATTTTGCAAGCCCTCCGCATCTCTAGGTGAGGTGGCACTTTGCTAATTGATGTTGCCCTTATTTTGTAATCTGATGTTGTACCTGGACTGTGTTTGGCTGACTTTACGGTGCACATTTCAAAGTCTGGGTGCATGGGAATATGTGTCTTGCAAGGTTTTGGCTTGAGTCAGGTGATCTGTATCCATGCCACCATGCACAGGGCTATCTGGGACCTGATCCACAGTGATTGTGGGTCTGCAATGCAATTTTTTGTGCATGAGTGCCATTGTGCCCATCCACCACCATCCACCCACTCCATGGTTGGTACTCACCCTGTGGTTGTGTCTGCTCACATTCAGCAGTGTCCTGACCCGGCACTCCGACCACCGTTTCATCAGTGATGACTTGGGCCACCATTTCCTCCGTCTCATCCAGCTCCAGCTGGGGCGCTGGACTCCCACCTCCGGTCGCATTTGCTGCCTTCCGGTTGGCTGCTATTTTTTCCTTGGTATTTTTCTTACTATCATTCCAGCGCTTCCTGACCTCGTCCACTGTCCTCCTCTTCCTCTCTCCAACAGCATTCACCTTGTCCGTAATGTCTTCCCATATTTCTTTTTTTCTGGACAATGGCACTGAGCGTTTGATGAATAGCTCCTGTTGATGTTCAGTCACCAGGCCACACAGGACCTGATTTTCCTGGTGACTGAACCTGGGGTTCCTCTTCCTCTTGGCCTTCTCCTGGGTCTCTGTCTGCTCCTCTTTGCTAGCTGGGGGGTTGTTTGTGGGCTCAGCACTTGTCCCGGCTTCTTCCGTGTCTCTCCTGGGATCTGGTGTATTCTCCATTTTTTATTTTTTTTCCCCCTGCTTGTTGGCCTTTTATGGGGAATTTTGGCACTTGATTGGTGTGACATGCAGGCCTGCTGCCAATTTCCCGGCCGATTTCGGCGCTATTTGGCCTATCGCTACTTTTCTGTACTTAGCGTGCTTTTTTTTATCGCCGGCGCGCAGGATGTATTGCCGTCCATTAGCGCCGGGATTGATTGCTATCGCTGGGTAGCGGCACATTGTTAATACATCGCTACCACGGCGATAAGATCCGGGTATCGACGGCGATAAAAAAAGGACGCTTATCGCGCTTAGCGATAATTATCGCGGTTTGTTGATAATATCCTCCTTGGTTTGTTAACACATAGACTCGTGCACCACCTCTGGGCTCTTTCAAAGGTCACAACCCTTAACCAGCTTCATGAAACCAAGGCTCATGGACCAGGATTTGGTACCCTTAAAAATTTGTGAACACTTGACCTAGTTCTGAAACCGCCATGGTTCGTAGGTGAAGATTGAGCCCTCCAAAGAGTGTAAACTTGATTCTAAGTATGTGGACTCAAACACATTTTAAACACCTTTTACAATTATATAAATACATTCATTTCTCGTTATATTTTATTTTTTGGAGAGGACTGGACGAAAATCTGTATCAGTAGCGGCTTTAATAGTGAACCACTAACTTTTATAAAAGCTTTGGTCGTGCAGAGGCTGGGTCTGTGGTCTGTGGAATAACATAGCAAGGTACCAAGGGCCCTAATGAAAGGAGAGAGAATATCCCCCCCATCCGAATGGTTAAGTAGCAAATAAACTGCCAGAACTGAGCTGGAATGGGCCCAGCATGCTCCTGGGTACCGGCACCACTGCACCTGTTGCACCGATGATAGCCATACTCCTCTTCCAACCTCTTCATTTCCACATAGCCCTGCATCAATCGCTGAATATCTCCATCACCTCCTTCTCTTTCTTGTCCTCCTTATCATGCTACCTTTCACCTTTCGCTTTCCCCAACTCTCCTTGTATCTCTCCATTTTTCGTCCCCCACTCATTTGCCATTGATATATCTATGTAACAGTCCCCTCACTCCCATTTCCCTTTCTGCCCCTCATATTGTTTCACATTCTACATTCCCCAACTCTTCCCTATTTCTCTCTTATCTCTTCATCCTTCCTGGTAGATCTCCACTCTGTCCTCCCCTCGCTGCCACTGAATCTTGCTGCTATCTAACCTTTCACTCTCGCCCATTCCAACTTGTATCTCTCCACTTCCCCTTTCTCCATTACCCACTGGTTTGCATTCTGGACTGTATCTAATCCTTCTTCTCTTTTCCTTTTTTAATGCATTACCTTAGCACCTTTGTACTCCCCTTTCTTCTCTCTCTTCGCTTCACTTTCCTACTTTTTCCTGTTCTCCCCTGTATCTTGCCATTCTGTAGGTAGCTGCTTTACATGTTTTGCTGACCTCTGTACTTTACACCTTTCACTCTCTCTCACGATCCCCTGTATCTCTTGGCTCTCATGCCATTCTTACAATTCTCCACATGTCCTTACACCCTTTGTTCTGTATCTTCACTTTCTCCTTCTCTCTATAACTCTCTGTGTCACTACTTTCTACCTTCTGACCTCCTTTCACTCTCCCTTGTATCTCTACTCTTATTCTCCTTATAATATTCTCTACTGTCTCTCATCATTCTGACATTTCTCTCTTCTCTCATGTAATCCATATTTCTAATATATCGCTCCCCTCCATTTTCAGATTCTCTAATCCATCTCCATACTTCTCGTGTACCTTTCCATTTCCCCTTGTACCTCTAACACCCTCCACCCTCCACTCTCTTTCTCAATACCTGTATTTCTACTGCCTTTCATTTGTTTCCTCCTTTGTATCTCTATTCTCCCATGTATCTCTCTATGCTAGCCTCTATCTCTTCTCTTATTAGTCACAGTTGTTCCTTGTATCACTCCACCCCATTCATTCGATGTCCCCTGCACCTGTTCACTCTTGTCTCTATCTCATCATTCTCTAATGTTACTCTCAAATCACACATACATCTTTCCATAAATACCCTCTTCTTTCTATTACACCACCGTCCCCTTTTCCTTATCTCCTGCATCACCCCTCCTTTATACATTATCTGTCTGCTACCCCATATCAATCCATTTTCTGCATTATGTCCTTACTCTCATCAATCTTTATTTTCCCCACTGCATCTTTCCGTTCTCTCTTCTTTATACATGTGAAGTTTTGCAGCTACTCTACTGCCCTTCCCCCACCCCACATAGAGTAAACAGACCCAGACCCCAGGCAAATGGAGGAACAAATATCAGTGCAGTTGACCTGTTAGGTAACCTGCAGCTGATGCAGGTCATGGTGTGGCACCTCCCTGTTGGGCCCTGGTGCCACTGCACCAGCTGCACTACTGATAGCTACAACAATGGCACACCTAACAAGAAATGTGTGACTTCCTCTGGAGTCTGTGGACTTCTGGGGAAGTGTTCGGACTTTCACGGAAGATTAAAATCATTCTGATGTTTCCATTGGTTGAAACGTTACATATACTTCCACCACATCAAAATGTGTCAGTTTCATTGCAATAGGAGTCCCATCCACCATTGTGTGAGATTACAGCAGTTGCCACTGGGAGTCACTGCTGTATTCCACAAGTCAGTCATGTCTGACACCGCTAACTAGGAGCTTTTCGAACCATCATTTTCTTCTCTACCTTCAGAAGAGAAGTGATCTCCACAGGAGAGAGACTGTGGAGACAGAATAAAACACAAAAGACTCAGGGGCATATTATCAAGGGCTTTATCGCCGCTTTAGCGGGACTTTTGCTGCTAAAGCGGCGATATTTTTAACGCCCTATTAGCAAGCTGTCGCTAACAGGCGTTAGCGACAGCTTTCAGCGCGATAGCGGCCGGGTTTTACATCGCCTTGCATGTCAGCGATAATTATCGCTAATGACATGCAAGGTAGGCGTTCCCAACTAAAAGCGACAGAAAACAGTCGCTTACATACCTATCGCCTATTAGCAATACCCGCGAAGCGATAATAAAAGCGCGCTAACCCCGATTAGCGCTTGTTTTTAAGAACTGATAAAAACATGACTTAGCAATGAAAGTCAATGGGAGGTGGATTGTAAGGTTAAGTCCCCAGATTTAGCGATAGGATTTTATCGCTGGATTTCTCGCGTTAAAGCTGGGATTCGCCGCTATCGCTGGATATTTTATCGCAATGGAGATAAACCTTGCTAATAGCATGTTATTTCCGCGGTAATATCCAGCAATAGCCGGCGATAAAAAAAGGCGCGCTAAGCAAGGTATGCGATATTTTTCGCATGTTCTTGCTAATATGGCCCTCAATCATTTGGACGTTTTTCATCCATTCCCCTGCAGAGATAAAGCACAATGCCTCCAGGTATCCTGCATACTTTGCAAAGTCATCCTCAGAAATTCACTGAACCATATAAGGTTAAAGTGAGGTTTTGGTTAGCTTTGGTTGTAGTGCCTTAACATGAGTTTAAAAAATACCTGAGAAATTCACTTGAAAAAACAATGTAAAATACAGTTAGGATTGTGAATTTAAACTGAAAAACCACTGACATTGGGAAGTCATAACCAAATCTCACACTTCCTTTTGGGGCCCTATAAATATAGGAATCAGTCACCATAGGAAATAGACTTTTTGTTTTGTTAATAATTTTGGCGTGGTTTGAGGAATCCGCACAAAACATTAAAAACATAGGGGCATATTAGCAAGACCGGCGATAAAATTATAGCCGTTTTAGCGGCAGGAAACTGCCGCTAAAACGGCGATAATGGGCTTGCTAATATGCGTTATAGAATTCCAATAGAAGCCCAGGTTAGATGTGCAGGACAGGGGTGGTGGGGCGGGGGAAGCAGAGGAATTATAATTAAAAAAAGGAGTTACCTGAAACGGCTGACCGCCACTTCCCCTTCGTCCTCGTCCTCTTCCTTCTTCCTGTCCGGGCTGGCAGAAGGAAGCACCCAGGCACACGTTCTCCCCAGAGCCAATCAAAATGCTGCAATGCAGCGTCGTTATTGATCTGAGCGCTGTGGTTCGGTGCTCAGACGGGAACAGGGAGCCTGTGCATGTTCCTCACCAGGCCGTGTAATGCAGCCTGGTGGAGAACATGAAAAAGTGTGCATCAACTGTTTGGTCTGCCCAAAAGGGCTGTCCAAACAGTTCATGAGCACTTAGGGAGTGCACACCTCTCCTCCCCTGCTATGGCCAGCCCTGCCACTGACTGCAATAGGAAAAATAAAATGATAATAACAATACATTATTATCATTTTATTTTTCCTTTTGAGCAGTGGGGTGACGCTCCTCCGCCTTAGCGGAGGAGCCACCACTGTCTGTAGTAAAATGTTTCTTCTTGCTTGTTCCTCATTGGTGCAAACTCTGAGAATCGTGCATTTGTGTAGAAATGTATGAAAGTTATTGTCTAAAGCCCTATAAAAGGACTTGCTTTTCACTGTACCCAGAAACGGCTATGTTCCACCTTTAGAAGGGAAACAGGTGCAATCGGGGAGCAGCAAAGTCTGCATTGGGACTACACCCCTCCTAGCTGTTAGCATACCATTAACAGGCTCATACCACACAGGGTTGTGTGCTGACACAGAGGTGAGATATACTGCAGACTACAGAAACAAACTTGCCACCAGAAAAAACAACCAGAAGCAGGGATGAGGTTGTAGTGGTAGCCGGGGACGGTGAGGGCCAAAATAAGACAGGTGCCAGGTTGAGAAGGATCTGAGTGTAGCCAGTATCCATTAGATGTTTCTTCAATTTAGATGTGAAGTGTGAGAAGGAGAGGGCAGCCAGTAGGAACAAGGGAAGGACATTCCAAGTTTGAGGCGCATTACTGGAGAATGCTCGTTCCATGGTGGATTATTTTTGATTCTTTCGAAGATGAGGTTGAAGGAGCCGGGTTCCATGTTCTAGACTTACTCTAGAACCCCTGGTCGATGGCTCGTTGGTTCCTGCTTAAAAGTGTAGAGGGGAGAAAAATCTAATAAACCATGACTTCGAAGAATCACTGACTTCCGAGTAAAGTTTAGATGGTTTATTGCAGAGCCAAGAACAACAGGACATACAGACACCTCAAGATGAGGGTGTAGAAATACACTGGAATTAATTCAAAGCCAAACCTATGGGTGAAATTTAGTCTGTGAAGAATACAAAGAATGACCAGTTCTAGAATCAGGACGTAGAATATAACTGCCGACATCGAGAGTCTTCTTCTTGGAGGTTCATAAGTAAAAAGCATTAGTCTGTCCCTACACTACCACTAACATGACCTCCCTACTTAGCATTCCCCAGGTAAGTTCAGGCAAAAGGTGTCAGGGCGTGATGACTTCCTAAGAAGTGCACACACGTTGAATGGGTCAAGTAGCATAAAGCTGCAGAGCTCGTTCTAAGATGCTCCTTCCTCTCTGAAGATCTCCCCAGAAGTCCCCCTTATACTGTCCCTAACCCCAACACCAAAAACATAGGACACACCCATAATCACATCACGCGATCATCCCATCCAGCTAGACACCTCCTCATAGTTAACTTTCCAGGTGGTTGCAATACTCCCGGTGCTGACTCGACGACCTTGATTCCCAGGCCTTCTCCAGTGAGAAAGAACACCGTCTCACATTATCAGCATCGCTTGTTCAAATGTAGCCTCTCCTCCCTAAGTCTAACTTCTAAAACAAATGTGTAATTCTAACTAACAAAGACGAGTTTCTCCACCTGCAACAGGAACATAAGAAAGAAAAGATTCTGCATACACATGAATTTTACTAGCAAGCCGTCTAAAGAGCCAGGGAGAAATACACATGAGGCCTACAATTTCCCCTAACATAAGGAACAATATGGTACTTCATTAATCACACGTCTACATGAGCATTATTGCTGTGCACGTTTAAATCAATGCATTACATAACAACACATTTATTTCTCATTGGTTACTTATGAAATCAAACATTAAGGCTTCATCATGTAAATCACGATTACAATGTTAATTTCCCCACGTTGTATAGAAATATCTCTATTACTTCACTTTACACGTTATTACATTACACGTTCTAATAACCAAATGTTAACACGACAATGGATTATATGTGTAGGTGCAACCTATTCGTGATTATAATTCACTCCTACAAAATAAAAAGCACAATCACGCTCTATTAGTCCCCCCCTCTGATGACTAGTGTCATCACCATCAATTGCATCTCCCTGTAGAAAGAACCAACCTGAACAGAAGTTGTAGCCAGTCTTCCCTGTCGAAATGTTTCTAGATTCTTGAGATTCTCATAGTGACTGTCCAGCAGTCTCTCCATTCTCCTCTCACGTTGCCTAAGAGAATTCTCAACCTGCCTTGGCTTATGCCACTTATAAGTTCTTATCGCTCCAAGCAACAAGATTACACAGATCTATTATGATTGGCTTGAAGATATAACCAAGAAATCCTTTCCCAAGATTCGCAAACCAGCTTCCAACCTTACCAAATCCTTTACCAACCTTGTCCCAGACCCTCTCTGTTGCCAGCTCATGTAGCTCATGATGTATCTCAGTAATGTTACTTATATACTCCCTCAGATTCTTGCTATGGTCTGGGATAAAAGTGCAACACTGTTGAACCCTCAGCATTTTACAGACTCCTCCTTCCTTTGCTAACAACACATCTAATGCAAGGCGGTTCTGCATCACCATAGCTCTTATCGACACCATCTCTCCATCCACAAGCAACAAAGACTGAGCTGTATTCGCTGACAACTTATCCACAATGGTTGACAACCTTCTAATCTTTATGTCGTTCAAAACCACTCCCAAACTAGATATCATCGCTCCAAACACATCTCCAACAATCTCTCCAGCACTCTTATCACGTTTCTCCCTATGAGGTGGTTTCTCCTCCAAAGGTTCTAAATCCTCCACATGATATATCTTGGGAAACACGACAGCCACATCACATGTGCCATACCAGTTCAGTGACAATCGAACATACGCATTCTTCCCACACACAAAATACACATTTGGCACCACTTGTACCGCTTCCTGCAAAAATTTATTTGCAGTGGCTTCAATTGTGAAAATGTGATCACACACACTCTGTCCCACAAAAACCTTATTGTAATAGGTTTGTACCTGTCTAATACAAAGTTTTCCTCTCTGTTCAAAGTCTAAAGCTATTGGACCATAACTCCCTCTGGCTTTGTGTGCTAACTCCTCCTTGGTCCATTCAAATTTTCCTTCTCTATTGTTAAGCTTAACTGCTAGTTGTCTATGCCTATCTTCTACTTGATCTACAAACTTCTTCTCTATGTCAGTCAATATACAGGTCAAGTTATGCCGGTGCACATAAGCTGTGTCTAAAGTTACAGTAGATATGAAATACTTCCCTATCCTCTCTTCTTGCTTATAGTAATCGTACTTATTCAGGTGCTTGATAGCTGGAACTTCTGAAAGCACCACATCATAATTAGAGAAGTAATATTCATAATGACCCTTGCCATAAAACATACTAAGCAATAAGCTGCATGTGATACCATACGACAGAGGCAGGTGATGATAACGAATCCCCTCCTCAATTGACGCAGGCAGCTGCATAGACACATAACAGTCTCTCACATCCATCGTGTTCACATACTCATACAACAGCTTCGCATAAGCATTCAACGTATAATCACCTTTAGACAAATCTACATGCAACAAGCAACTAGTTTGATCTACCATAGCCTTGACAGCTCCTAATTTACCCTCTTTTGTGCTCGAAGTGATAGGTGTGGATATCCCTTGTACTCCCACTCCTTCAGCTTCTGTTTCGTGTGAAATTTTTACAGTCATGATAATAACTACCTCTATAACTACAATTACTCTTACTACAAGTCTACCTATTAAACACTTAGCTCTACAGTTCGGATTTCCAGACTCCATCTTCAATTGAGTTTGAGTCGTCACAGCAAGAGGGTCAATGCAAAGTCTCTTTTTCTGCCTCTCACTATGGATCAACAAATGTCCATGTACAGTTCCTTGGGGTCTTGGAAACCAATTTCACAGTACGTTGTACAATTATTTACACAGTTCAAAGACTTCCTTAGCCCTCTTTCTTCTTCTACGGAAAGATTCCTAATTTTATTCTTCTTCCACTTGGGCCTAGGATATCTTCTTTAGAACAAAAGTGTTTTATTTACAGTTCACAGTTCAATCAGCAGTCCCTTACAAGATCAGAGCTAATTTCATTAATGACACACTGTAAAATTTCAAGACAAATTGCTGCAATCACCTGAGCCGGTGGCTGATACCCAAAAGTCAGAAACAAAAGATCTTGTAGAATCAAACTTCACAAGCCACTCCGTATCGGAGGATTTGGTACAATCACTGACAACACTCCATTGGCTTATATTCCAGGGACTAATAATTCGATCTCAATTTTCAGTTCTGAAGCTCTGCGAATCACTCATGCAGACCTCAGCCTCCCAGACCTCACTGTTCCCGGCATCTGTAGTCAGATAAGTCCACTCCGGGGCAGTGTACCTCTGGTGCAGTACTCTTGCTCTCCTCGACCTTCTCAAGCCCCCTTGTGCTTGCTCTGTGTTGCTCAGTTCTGACTCAGACTTCTCAGATACAGGGGCAAGATCTTTTTCAGGAGCAAGTCTCAAGTTCTGCCTTTTCTATCTCACAGGCCACGACTCTCTTGCGACTTCTGCTCTCCTCCTCTGCACCTGACTTTTTTCCACACCAGTCTCTTCAGCTGAGTCTGACTCTGTACCACTCAGAACATTACCGTCTCCCTCAGAGTCACTACCTTGTCCTTCTGTAGTGTGACCTCCCTCAGCTCGTCCTGGTGGGTACCCAGCCTCATCAGGAACCCACACAGCTTTGCTTGCCCTCTCCGGTAGGCTTGCAACCATGGCTGGATTTTCTTCAGGGAGAGGAGCTGTTTCTTCTGGGGGCCCTGAAACTCTGTGGGTATGGGAGGCGTGTATCCAGTTCAGCAAGCCTCCACACTTTACAGCTGTTTTCGTCACCAAAATCACCTGGTACGGAGCTAGCCAACGGGCATCAAGGTAGTTCTTCCTCACATGCTTCCAGACAAGTATCCAGTCACCTGGACACAAGTCGTGACAGAGGTCCTTCGAGGTCGGTGCAGTCGCAGCTTCAACCTGGTGAGACACAGAATGGACCACATCAGCCAGTCCTTTGCAATAATCAAGGATCAAATCATTGGTGATGTTTATCAATTCTGTGGATGGGTGCGCTGGCAAGTGCATCGCCCTCCCCATCAATATTTCATGAGGCGAGAGTCCCGTTCTCCTATCGGGAATGCTACGCACATTTATTAGTACCAAGGGCAATGCATCAGGCCATTTCAAAGACGTTGAAGAGCACACTTTTGCCATCCTCGCTTTGAAAGTCCTATTTACTTGCTCCACGAGGCCAGACGCGTCCAGCCTGTAACTACAGTGCAATCTCTGGTCAACTTGTAAAGCAGTGCACAACATCTTCATGATCTCACTGTGGAAATGCTTCCTCTATCAGATTCTAATGAGGTTGGAAATCCGAAGCGCGGAAAAATCTCCCTAAGCAATAACTTTGCTAATGTTAGACTATCACACCTCCTAATCAGATATGCTTCACCCATCGTGAAAAGACACACCACAACCAGAATGTACCTCAGGCCATTGCACCTAGGCATCTCAATAAAATCAAGCTGGATTCTGTTGAAAGGACCCCCGACCTTCCAATGAGACTCAACGCAACCACAGTTTTCTTTACAGCATTCATCTGTTGACACCACATCTGTGACACACTGCTTCAGCAAATTATTATTATTATTAAACTTGTAAGGCGCAGCAGCTACCTAAAAAGGGTTTCCCGGCGCCGGAGCGAAGCAGAAGAACAAAAGGCAGCTAAGTTGATTACTGGTTGAAGAGCCAAGTCTTCAGAGATTTCCGAAATTGGGTGTATGCCGTTTCGTTTCGGATGGCTTTAGGAAGTGAGTTCCATAGCAAGGGGCCGAGGTAGGAGAAAGACCTTCCTCCCATCCGGGATAGCTTTATTCTGGGCACAGTAAAGTTCCCTTGAGTGGATGAACAGAGGCACCTAGAGGGCACACAAGGGTTGCCCATGGCTTGAAGATATTTGGGGGCAACACCTGTTTTAATTTTGAACATATAGCTCAGGGCTTTGAACTTAATACGGTTCTCCACCCTGAGCCAGTGCAGGTCTCTCAAATGGCTTGAGACAGAGGTCGTTCTAGGTACCCTGCAAAGTAGTCTTGTGGCAGAGTTTTGGACCAGCTGAAGCCTGCGCGTCACCGCCTTATTAGATCCGAGGTAGAGGACATTGCAGTAGTCCAGTCTCGAGGTGATGAGGGCCTGGACTACTGTTTCCTGCGTGGACTCTGGCAACATCCAGATGATCTTTCTTAGCCACTTCAAGATGGTAAAGCAGGTGGCTGCTACCTTGACTGTCTGATGGTGCATAGAAAGTTGGTCGT
This sequence comes from Calotriton arnoldi, assembly GCA_963921515.1. NCBI lineage: Eukaryota > Metazoa > Chordata > Amphibia > Caudata > Salamandridae > Calotriton > Calotriton arnoldi. Next base: position 453,280 of record CAWUFW010012271.1, on the reverse strand, counting down.
CAATGATAACACCTAGGTTACAGACTTTGCTGGAGGGGCGGGGGAGAGCACCCATCACACTAGGCCAGTGTTGTGGGCACCAGAGATCTTTGTTTTTGCCCAGAACCAGAACCTCTGTTTTCTCTCCATTTAATTTGTTGGTCTGCATCCAGGATGCAATTTTTCCCAGGCCCAGCTGAAGATGAGATGGCCCGGCTGCTTTGTTCGTGGAGAGAGAAAAGATGATTTGGGAATCGTCAGCATAGGTGAACAGGGACAGCCCTGCTACATCCGTGACGTTGGCTAGGGGTCTGACATATAGATTAAAAAGTAGGGGGCTGAGGATAGAGCCCTGGGGCACCCCGTGAGGTAGAGAATGAAAGTCAGAGCTGGTAGTGGAGGAAAAGATTTGAAAAGTGCGGTTGGAAAGAAAAGAGATGAGCCAGCTGAGGGCCGAGCCGCCAATACCTAGAGAGCTAAGCGTTTTTACTAGTGTGGTATGGCATACCGTGTCGAATGCCGCGCTGAGGTCAAGTAGGATGAGGGCGACCGTGTCGCCAGCATCCAGATGGTGACGTAGCCTTTCCGTTACTCCTAGTAAGGTGGTCTCGGTAGAGAAACCGGCTCTAAAACCGGATTGGGAATGGTGGAGAAGCTTTTGGTCTTCGACAAATTTAGTGAGTTGGGAATGTATGTGTTTCTCCAGAATTTTGGAAAAGGCCAGCAGCAAAGAAATAGGTCGATAATTGGATGATAAATCAGGGTCAGCGTTGCCCTTTTTAAGGAGTGGGACCACCACGAAATCGTGGGTTAAACCACGTCTGTCTGAACACTTGCACCATGGCATCTCTCCCATGAATCTGTCTGGCCATAGGGCTCAGTAAGCAATCCGGCAACACTGCTCGACCATCAGTTGAAACCCAAATGCCATCATCTCTTTTTCCACAACCTGCTTTAATCCAACCAGCTTCTTCTGGTCTGACACTTCTCCCTGCAGACGCTTGACCTCATCCCAAATATCCGCTATGGCTAACATAATGCTGAGCTTGGTTCTTTCTGTGCTCTCTCCTGTGTAGTCCCCATTAAAAATACAACCTTGTTAAGCACAAAAACGTGCAACTTCATCCGCACACCAGTTGCTCATGTGACAAAATCTTCCCCCCTCCCATGGGCAGCACACTTGACCACAGCTATTTCCCTTGGCCGTTGTAAGGCTTCTAACAGTTGTCTCACATATTCCCCATTTCTGATGGGAGATTCTGATGACGTTAAGAACCCCCTCTGTGACCATAGCTGTCTGAAGTCATGAAGCACGCCAAACCCATAGTGGCTATCGGTGTAGATGGTGACGCGGATTTGATCAGAAACAAGGCATGTTTATGTTAAAGCAATGATGAGTGTAATCCCTGTAAGCAAGCAGCTTCCACAATTCCAGCAAACACTGCTCTCAGGTATCCTGCATTGTCTCTTAAACATGAACCATCGGGGGCGCTAGAGAGCCGGCAAGCAAGATGGCCGCACCTCTGTGAGGCTCCTGCAGCCCGGGGATCCAATCCGTCATAATCCTGACAAAGGTGCCCTATGCAACGAGAAGTAAAAGCAGCCCTGACGATGTGGTAACCTGCATTAGCCACGCCGAAGGAAAAAGAATTGCTGCCATAATTAGAAAGTGCACTAAACGCACGTCCGCATACTGAACGCGAGGCCGAGACAAGATGGCGGAGACACATTCACTAAAAACACAGGACTGGACCCCGCGGGGCTCGCGGTGTGCCAGTGTTTGCCCCCTACGGAGTGCACGATAAAAGACACAGACCCCACCGCGCAGCTCGATCGGAGGAAAGAAGGACATAGGCATTGGCTGGGCTGGAGCCGCTGCTGCGACTGAGTGGCTGCTGAGCGGGAGATCGCGGCCGGTGGGCGCCGCGATGGTCTGGGCTCAGGGTGGTGCCCCTTGCTGCATTCGGCGGTGCTGGGACCCCCCCCTCGACGGTCCTTCCGCAGAGAAGAGGTGAGGATTATGGAGGCTGCCTTGCGGGCTGGGGGACGTGTCTCGGCCGCTGCGGGAGATGGTGCGGGGCCTCTGGCTGGGCCGTGGGCGATCGCTGGGCATGCTGTCACTCGCAGTCCCGGCTCACGTGGCCTGTGAGGACATAAGATATCGGGAGGCTGGTCCAGCACTGGGGACAGATTTAAATTAGTGCTCGGCGGACGGGCTTAAGCGACCCCCATATTTTCAGTGCAAGCGACAAAAGAGGATTGTTCCACTGGCCTAGCAGGCAGGAGAGCGGGGGAATCAGCACAAATAGCCTGAGAGTGCCCCTGGACAGGGCTGAAGGTATGGGACCTTCATCGTCTAGACCTCTGACTAAGCAGCGCAGAAGATTTCGAGCATTATAGTATAGTAGTACGTGATTAACAATTGTGACCAGCAAGAACTCACCATATTGGTGACACAAACATGGGGAGAACAGAGGGCAAAGAGGCGAAACTGCCCTTTGAACCACGTAAAACCGCTAGAGGCCCTGAGAGAGATGCAGCCTCTTCTGCAGCGGAGGGCTCTCAATTAGAGGAGACAAATGTACGCTCTCTGCTGTTGACAATGAAACAAAGCCTCAACTCTATTGAGTCCAAAATGGATGCACTGAATGTGCGCATGGAATATATCACTTAGCGGCTGGAAAAGCATGACGGACGAATTAGTGAAGCGGAACACAGAATTTCGCAGTTGGAGGACGTCACGACTTCTGGGGGGGAGCAGATGCAAAACATGAAGCGCCTACTGAAGGTTATAGCGGTGAAGAACGAAGACCTGGAGGCATGCTCTCGGCGCAATAATATCGGCATCCTGGGTGTTCCGGAGACAGCGAACACTGGGAGGATGGAGGACTGTTGAGCGCATGCTGGTAGACCTGTTCGATGCATCCTCCTTCTCCAGGGTCTTGATAGTCGAGCGCGCCCACCGATCCTTCTCCAGGAGGCCGCCGCCGGATCCCCCCCAGGCCCATCGTTGCGTGCCTCCTGAATTACAAAGACAGGGACAGTGTACTCCGCATGGCACGCGAAAAGAGAGATCTCCATCATGGCGGATATCTCATATTTACGGACTTCACGCTGATGGTCCAAGAAGCTTAAAAAAAATTCCTCCCTGTGAAACGCAAGCTACAGCAGGCTAACATCCCTTACGCGATGCTGTACCCAGCGAGATTGCGCGTAACACATCATGGCAAGCAGCACATGTTCGCCACTCCCCAGCATGCGCAGGACTTTCTCAAAAAGACATCCTCCCACAGCCCCCGATCGGAGAGGGAGGGAGATGAATCCAGGTCGAACTCCCCGATCCTTGCCACTGACTGAAGGAAACACCCTAGCCTGGCTGCTACTGCTACCTGTACGAACTGCACCGGGAGCATTATGTACTATACACTTTATAATTATTCTGGAGGGATGGATCATGATCGCAGGTTAGCCGCCTCTTTAAGTGCATAAACAGATGAATAAGGGCTTTCTTTCACTGATTGTATGTTCAAACTCAGGTTCTAGATTGCACTGACGCCCTGACTACCCCGGGCACCCCCATGTAAACGGGGAGGACCACCAGGTTCTCTTGTGTACAACCTCCTATGGGTATTCCCCAAAGGATAGTTGCCATTAGCTAATGTTGTTTATGTTTGTCTTATATACACTTCTATTTGTACAGCCTACATTTACCTCTGCAAAAATGCCTTGTACAAGCAGGCACCAGGAATTTATTAACAGTATGTCTTAAATCCTGTTTAGTAATGCATCAAAGATTCGGGGCTCGATGCTGGCTTTTTATGTCTACAATTGATGGACTACGTTTTGGAGTTACAGTTGGGGACCATATTCGCCTGCGGGATTTGGCAGCGGGTGTGGGAGGGGGAGGGAGGATGGGAATATTATTTGTAGATAGACGCAGCAGTGTTTTTACATGTAGAACAAGAAAAAATGGCCAACAACACAGATATACACATTGAGGGTTGTGATCGCCCCGGTGATTCATTGATCGTCATGCAGGTTACAATATGCAAACCAACAAATGAGCATCCCTAAGGCCCCTATAAATCATGCCATTCAGTTACTGCCATACTAATCAAAACTGGAGTTAGCTATTGTTCCGTAGGCGCGCTTTCAGATCCTCAAGGAAGGTACTGCATGATGTGGGGTCGATTGGCTGGGCAGTCTGTGACACTAGTTAATTGCTACGCACCGAATGTCGATGATGCACAGTTTTTTGATGCATTATGGGGCCGCATTCTAGAGGTTGGCTCAACACATCTGGTGTGGGGGGGAGATTTTAACCTTGCCCTAAACCCTAGCATGGATCGCTCCTGCGGCACTGTCGCACCCCATGCCAAGGCAGGGAAACACCTACATAGCATAATAGCAGAACAACACATGCTGGACGCCTGGAGAGTCCTACACCCTACACGTAGGGAGAGCACGTTTTACTCCTCAGTACATGCAAGATGGTCAAGAATTGACTATTGGTTGCTCTCAGCGGGCTCAAAGAGACAAGTCATCTTGCTAGAACTTACTCAGACCATTCCCCTGTACTATTAATGCTTTGCCCCCCTGCTAATGAAACTCCATATCACTGATGGAGACTCCAACCCACAGCGCTGTTGGATACTGTATTCCGGAAAGAGCTACGGCAGGACATCCAGGACTTCTTACCACGTAATGTTGACAGCGTGCAGGCGATGGCCAGCGTATGGGAAAGTTTTAAGATAACTGTCAGGGGATTATGCATATCTAAAAGCGGGGGAATACTACGCGACATCAGAAACACACTAGCAAACTGGAACAGACCATTAAAGCAACTGAGAATTCCATAGCAGAAGCTCCCACTGCACTATTGCACGCTCAGTTGAAGGAACAGTTTATAGAGTATACGGACACATCAGAGCGAGAAATCCTATTTCGGTCTAAGTAAGCCCGGGCCCGTGTATACGGGGAGGGTGAGAGGCCTGGCAAAGCTTTAGCAGAGGCAATCAGGACTCCCCGATTCACAAACAGCATATTTAGCTTAGAGAATGAGACTGGTACATTGCACGCTGACCCCACAATAATCTTTAATATTTTTGCGTCCCGTTACCAGCGGCTTTACTGCACGCACAGAACTGGCCAGATTGATGTGGCAGCATATTTCGAAGACACTGTGCTAGGCTGGATAAACGACAGTCGTAGGGAATTCCTGGCAGCGAACATTGAGGAAGATGAGGTGCGGGAGGCCATCATGCAACTGCGCACGGGCAGGGCCCCTGGCCCTGACGGGCTACCAGTAGACTTTTATAAAGGCTACATTGATGAGATAGTTCCCATACTTAGGAAGGCATATGAGGAGGCCAGTGAGACCAGAATTCTCCCACAGTCGATGCGACAAGCCCTGATAATATCTCTCCTCAAACCAGGCAAGGACGCCACCAAATGTGACGCTTACAGACCCCCGTCCTTAATAAATTGTGACTCTAAGATTCTAGCTAAAATACTAGCTAATAGACTTAGCTTGTTGATAACGGGACTAGTACTGCCCGACCAGGCAGGGTTTATACCCGGGAGGGCAACTTCCCACAATCTACGCACAGTCTTCGCGCTGCTACAGGACATTGACTCAAAATCCAATGCAGTAGCTATATTTTTAGATGTCACTAAGGCATTTGATTCACTGGAATGGGACTACCTGCTTGCCATTTTGAGCAGAATGGGATTACCTGCGGCATACCCTAGCTGGATAGCTCTGCTGTATAACCAACCAACAGCAGTTGTGCAGGTGAATGGTCTACAGTCCGCTCCCTTCCCGATCTCAAGGGGCACTCGTCAGGGGTGCCCCTTGTCGCCCCTGCTCTTTGCCCTTGCTATTGACACTACTGCAACATCATAGAGAGTATGCCATACCATTTGCCTCGAGACATATCCTAGTCTCGCTTTATGCTGACGATATCACCCTCTACCTCCGTGAACCGAACATCAGCCTTAACCCTATCCTTCGAGAATTTATCAGGTTTGGGGACATCTCGGGGATACATATCAACTGGAGCAAATCCCAGATATTTCCCCTGACTCCATCCACTCCAGAGATGTCCCTGGATTTTCCGTTAACATGGTGTGACTCGGAAATAAAATATTTGGGAGTGAGGATTCTCCGAGACAGGAGGGAAACGTTGAGGGCAAACTACAGAACAGCATTGGAATCCATCACAAACTCGATTACTCACCGGATATCATTGCCACTCTTATTAGCTGGCAGGATCTCACTAATGAAAATGGTAGTCTTGCCGAAACTGCTTTATCTATTTATCAACATATCCTATCATCCAGGTCGTCCCTTCTTCATTGCAATTAAATCTCAACTCATCAGACTAGTTTGGGGGGCAAACAGCCCCGAATAAGCTGGCAGACACTGACACTCCCATTCTCTCATGGGGGCTTTGAGGCGCCCGACATCGAGCTTTACTTTTTATGTGCTCAAGCGCACGATGCTATACATTGGCTCCACCCTCCACCCTTCATGCCCCACCTAGCCATTTAACAATGGTACATGACTCCACTGCCCCCGACTGCCTTCCTTGGAGCAGACATCCCAGATGGAGCACCACATACTCGACGGTAGCATGCACGAACTTAGCATGAAAGAGGTTGATTAAAAAGGTAGGAAAGCCTCTACTATATTCTCCGCTGCTCCCCTTCCCGTATCTGTACCTAGCACCGGTTACTCTGGAAACAGCCTGTAGGAAAATTCTCAGAATGCGTAACCTAAACACCATGTCAAGATGTCCTGTTCAAAGATAGACAAACGCTTTTGGGAGGGGGCGGCGGCACGCCATTGGAAACTTACCTGTATATCAGGCTTCGGCAAGAGATTAAGGCACACATCCTTGCATTTCCACAAGAACCCAGCAAATGCGACACATTGCACACTCTCCTCCAAATGAATGGGGCAGCACACGTGGTGTCTAGGCTATACTGCACTGCTTCACTTGAACGTCCATGCACACAGCAAGAGGCTAGAAGAGGATGGAAACTGGAATTAGAAGCCACATTCACAGACAAGCAATGGGAGTATTGCTGCAATCAGACAGAGGCCATCATGGTGAGTAGCCGCTTAAGGATTATACACTTTAAATATATACATCGAGCTTACTATAGGCTTGCGCGCTTATATAGTCATAAGCTGTGAGATAACGACCGATGTGATAGATGTAGGAAAGAGGGAGCAGGATTCTTACACTTGGCATGGCAGTGTGATGCAATCCAGAAATACTGGAGGGTAGTACTAGATGAGGTTTCCCAGATAACTGGTTATCACACTACAATGACACCAACAATCGCACTGTTGGGATACACAGAAGAACTGCCACCAACACATAGGAAATTCTTTGCTTTGTGCATGTTATTGGCCAAGAGGCGGTGGCATGCAGGTGGGGCCAGGTTACGCGCTCCCAAATTTAAAGAGTGGCTCAATGATTTAATATACTGCAAAGATCAACTCACCACATATGCAGAGCTGTTGCCGGCTTCCTCGTGCCCCATAGAGATATGGGACCTGCTAATAACATATCTGCGCAACCACACTGACTAACCATTCATCCATTGAGCTGCCGGAACACTCTACTATTAATGCGGAGCCAGATGTATAGTAACTGAAGACTTCCTCTACATTCAGAGACAATCAAAGGCATAGGGGCTAAGCTAGATTTTTAACAATGTGATACTGCATGTTGATAATATTGCTAAGTTGGGGTGGACACAATGCCCGATGCATACCAATCAATATGAAATGTGTATTATGTACATGCTTGAAGATGTATATTCTTGGGACCGTGTTTTGCACTGCTGTATATGTTCAATAAAACTCAATAAAAAAAAATAAAAAAAGATGAACTATTGACAAAAAGCACTTGGTCTGATTCAGGTAAAGGTTCATCGACAATGTCAGGTCTCGGTTTGGTGCAAAGTTCAGTCACATCCAGACAGTCATGGTCCTCTTAATCTTCCCCTTCAACATTTGGAATAGGCATCAAAATAGCAGGATTCAACACAGAACATCTTTTCAGAGTGACGTTTTCAGAGGCAAGAATAACCTGCTCATAGCGTGTGAGCCGGTTATTAGTCAAATGCTGTGTTTTGGTTCTCGTCATCAGGAGCTCAACTGAGTGTGAACCATAGACAGTAAGAGGATGACCCATCACAATGCTTTCACATCTTTCAATGCTGACACCAGTTGCAGCAACGGATCTGAGACATCCGGGCCATGCTGAAGCTGCAGGATTTAATGTAGCTGAGAAGTAAGTGACTGGTCTACGGACACCCCCATGTGTCTGGGTGAGTACAGACAGTGCACAACCCTCCCGCTCACAACAGAACAATGAAAATTCTTTATTGTAATGAGGCATTCCCAGAGTCGGAGCACGACAGAGTCTTTCTCTCAGCTCCAAGAAGGCAACCCAAACTGTTGTTATCCCATGATACCGGATCACTCACATCCTTGTGTGTCAACCTCTGCAGAGGTTTTGCTTTCAATGAAACGTTGGGAATCCACTGGCGACAGTAGCCAAACATTCCCAAAAACATCCTAACTTCCTTCTGCGTGGTAGGCGCATTCCTTTTCATGATCGGATCAATGCGGTCCGGGGAAACCTTACTCTTGCCCTTCTCAATATGATGACCCAAACACTGGACTTCAGGCAAACAGTACTGAAGTTTGCTTGGGGATACCTTGTGTCCGTTTTCTGCCAGGTGGTTTAACAGAGCAAAAGTATTGACCCTACAAGCCTCCTCGATCTCTGATGCAATCAGGAGGTCATCAATATACTGCACGAGTACTGAACTCTGCGGCAGAACAAAACTTTCAAGATACTTCTTCAGGATCTGATTAAAGATCGATGGACTCTCAGTATACCCTTGTGGAATACGATACCACGTTAACACACAATTTTCCAACCGAAAAGCGAATAAAAATTGGCTTTCCTCATGTAAGGGTATCGAGAAGAATGCCTGACATAGATCAATCACAGTGAATCATTCTGCCTCACAAGGGATTTGGAATAGAATCACAGATAGATTCGGTACCCCAGGACAACATGGAACTACGATCGTGTTGACCTTTCGCAGGTCCTGCATGATCCTGTATTTCCCACTCAGCTTCTGCAGCCCCATTATGGGTGAATTGCATGGACTCCCCATGATTTCCTTCAAAATGCCCTGTTCGATCATTGACTCTATCACAGGTGTAATTCCTGGCACTGTTTTGGTAGTCAGATTATAATGAGGCGTTCTTGGGAACTCAGCATTCGGCTTGATCTGTATCTTAACTGGCTCAACCCCTCGAATCAATCCTATTTCTTCTCCAGTGAAATGCCACACCACTGGAGAGACAGAGTCCCTCAAGTCATATGTCAGGTCTTCTATTGTCAACACAGGGAACATCTCTATGCAGAGATTCTGATTCGCCAATTTAAATGCAATGTTATCATCATTAGTCTGCAATTCTACTGCCGTTGGCGTACAGAAGATGGTACAATTCAGTTTACACAAAAGGTCTCAATCCAGCAAACAGACTGGACTCGAATCGCACACCACAAACTGGTGTCGATCCTGGAATGTTCCTATCCTTACAGGTATCTTGTCGGTAAATGGATTAGTCATTCTTTTATTTGCAACTCCTACAACTTGGATCGATTATCCCGAGAGGGGAAGGTTTGGGACTACTGTGGACCTCACAGTAAAGCGGGTAGCACCAGTATCAATCAAGAATGTAATGGGATGACCATCCACATCTGCCTCCACATACGATCCTCTCTGGTCTACATCCAAGACTGCTCCAAGGGTAAAGTGTCCCTTCCCCCTCAGGCACTGTCATTGTAACTGGTCTGGATCGAATTCGTCAAAAGTTTCAATAAAGGGCATCTGCTGGTTCACTCGATTTCCCTGTGGAACTCTCGGAGTTTGGGGTACTTGCACTTGTTGACTCAGACCCCCTCCATGGAGAGATCTGGGTCTCATTACAGTATTTATAGCCTCAGGGACCTGTACTATCTCCTCATCCTAGAACTGATTTGCTGGATTTAATCGACACTCGCACTTTCAATGCCCGATTTTGTGACAATAATGACATGCAGTGGTCTTCTGTGGGGTACCGACATCGACTCCTGTCTTGGGATCTATTCCTCTCCCTCTTGTGTGAGTAGACACGTTCTGGGTCCCTCCATGATTATTTCCCTGCTTCTGACCCAACTTTCCTCCGCTCGTCCACTTTTTCCACCCTATCTGCATTCCTCATCTGGACTAGCATCAGTTTATCCTTTATCTTTCTGTGCTTAGAGTCCACTTCATCACTACAGTATCTGGCATACCGCAGGATCTCATCCACGGACTTGTTTTGCCAGCAGATCAAATGCTGTTGGATCATGAAGCTAACTTCAGGTCTTAATCCCAACAAAAATTTGGTAACAAATTGTCCCATATCCTTAGAGTCTAGAGTGTCTAATCCTCTATGCTGCTTGAAGGCTTGAAAAAGCCTTACATAATAAGCATGCACTGTCTTCTTGGGCTCTTGTGTGGTTCAGTCTATCTTAACTCAATCAATATTTAGTGGTGAGATTTTAGACTGCAGCCATGGGATTACCTGCTCAAACTTTTTCATGACCAAAGGTAAAGGACCATGTGTTATGGGGTCTCTATCTGGTTCTGCAGACGGCCACTCAACAGCAATTTTGCAAGCAGATCACAGATCACTAGGTACCACAATGTCAAATAGAGTGTTCAAATCGATCCACAGCACCTTTGAGATTTTCACAAAACAATCAACTTGCTTATACCATTCAGCAGGTTTTTCCCTCAGCCGAGGAAAGTCATTTGTAAATGCTGCCAAATCACCACTGATCCAAGGTACATGCACATACCCTCCGCTCGGTACCTCTCGCAATGGGTAAGCCTCTACTCCTGCTATCCTCCCTCCTGAAGATGGCGTGTCTCCTATCCCTTTCTTGACGTTCTTTTTCTTTGACCATATCTCTTCCCACTTATCAAGCATGCTCCATGCGCACATCCCTGCGACCAATTCTCAAATGTGTTTTCAAGTCTACGACCCTTTCCCCTTCCAATTCCTGATCTCTGTAAATTAGCCTATGGTTTCCCTGCAACATTTTCATTTTGGATAAATCCACATCACACTCCTGTGCCAATTCTGTCAATTTTTCATGTGCCCTCCTTGCCTTTCGAGTGACATCCTTCGCCACGAACCGCAGCTCATCTTGCTCATAAAGTTCTATCCTTTCCAAAGGTAAGCTCCCGCTGATTATCTCATCTGTTTCTGCTTTCAATCTCACCACATCTAGCACTTTAGCCTTTACTGCCACCTTGATTGTTCCCTGACTTGACTCACTACTCTGCTCTTCTCTTTCACTGCTTTGCTTCCTCTAGCGATTTCCTGCTACCCTAGTCTGCAAGGCAGGCTGATCTCCGGAACCTCCCTGATCGACAGCTACTCCTGACATCCTTCCTACGGGTCCTCTGAATGGAGCTTCCCACATCCTTAAGTCTGAACGTGACTCTGCCAACTACACTGATCTTACTGCGCTACACCCAACACGCACTCATGAAGGGTCCGCGGTTGCTGGTAACGGAGCGCTCGCTTCCACAGGTACCAAAATGGACCATTTCTAATCACAGTCACATTTCCTCCTGAATTGACCCTCTTTCCAAATACAGACTGTGACTGACCACTGCTTTCCCCTGAGCTTGGGTCATACACTGACATATTAGGTCCAATGGGGACCGGCACCGTAAGGGCTTCCGGTAACCACATAGCAGCATTAACTCCGCTTGTCTCTGTATCTCCCGATGCTGGTATCCCTAATCCTTCCATCCCTGTTGAAATCTTTTCCACTACTCTCGCACTAGGGTCTGTCTGAGGTACCCGCATCCTCTCCATGCTCACTGCATCGCCAGTTCGTCTTCCCTCTTCTGACTTTGGATTGTATGGCGGAGAACGCTCTGCTAAGAATCTAGCAGGCTGTCATTGGTGTCACTGTCATCATCCCCATTCTTGTTCTGAGCGTCTCTCTCCTTCAGTAACAGTGGGTACAATCTCTCTCCTTCAATGGTGACTACTCTCCACCTCTTCAACTGTGCATCCCATCGTGCATTATGATACACCTTCATTGCCTTTTTCATTCTTCCCTGACATCTTTCCCTGCTCTTTGCCTGTGCAGCCGGCATCCAAGCGTCTAATGCCTCAAACTGTGTTGGTCTAGGCGGAGGTCGCAATGAAGACATCACTCCCTTCAACTGATATAACACCTCCAATCGAAATGAACCATAACGTTGAAAAGCCAAATCTCCTTCCTTTTCAGTAATCTTATGCTAATTTTGAAGCCAAACTATGGTATGGAGTCCTACATTCTTTGCCATATAATGTGCTGGGGTATCCTCGGGCGGTGCTTCCTCACCCACTCGAGTTACCACTCCTCTATCTCCCCTACAAAGATCTCGTAATACCTTAAAGCATCGCATGATTAAACCAAATTATTTTTCCAACAAAGTCCTCTTTTCACTTCTTGACGACCACCAGCCAATCCCAGCGCGGCGTTACACTAACCGATCTATCGCAGCACGGCATACTTTGAGGTCACTCTTCCTCTCACAGCAGTTCACCCCCCTTCACAAGCTCACTTTACGCATTCGCACTCTCAATCATACAAACAAGTAACTGTCTGTCTTCCAAATGACCGGACCGTCACAAAAATAAGTAAATGTCTGCCTTTCTACAAGATCAATTGGATTAAATCACTCAAGAACGCTCATGCACCGTGACCCTCGACCTGCGCTGGCCACTCGAATCGCTGTAGTCCACCCCTGTACACAAGGCTTCCCACTCGATTCTAACAAGTCAACTCACACAAAGTACTCTATCTCAGGCGGGTCGTCGATAGCGCTTCACGACTTCCCAACAAACAAATGGTCAGAAAATTACAACAAATCGGTGTCTTCTACACCACAAATCTATCGGTGTCTTCCACACCACAAATATATCCCGGGATCTTACGCTACTCTTCAGCCTGACATCAAAACAAAACCAAAACTCATGGACCGCTTGCTTTCGGCCCGAAACCACATTCACTCGACTCTCATTCCAATGGCGTAACGAAAGTTGAGGAGGCCCCCCGCCACGTACACGGAGGGGCCCCCACTCCGGATTTAATCCGGAGCTATTGGGTCTGAGTACTGTGCTGAGGGGGCCCCCTGCAGCTCGGGGGCCCCCCCGCATCGCGGGGGCCTGTGTTACACCCCTGTCTCATTCCAGCTTCGCAATACATCACACAATCAAATCATTCCCGCAATCTAACACACAACATCCCTATTCATTCTCAATCCACCGTTCACAGCTGTTCTCGCTGCATCGTCAGTCTCCGTCGGTCTCCACCAAAGTCCGTCGTTCTCCACTCTCGAGCATTTGGTTTCTCTTTCTTTGGGGTTCTATGGGTCAAGATCTTTCTAGATTTTCTAGGTTCTCCCCTCACTTTAAGAGGAAACCATCCTACACTGCTTCCAACTGAAGGAGCCGGGTTCCACGTTCTAGACTTACTCTGGAACCCCTGGTCGATGGCTCGTTGGTTCCTGCTTAAATGTAGAGGGGAGAAAAATCCTACACCAATCATATATCACAAGTCTAATGAACCATGACTCCAAAGAATCACCAACTCCTAAGTAAAGTTTAGATGGTTTATTACAGTCCAAGAACAACTGGACATACAGACACCTCAAGATGAGGGTGTAGAAATACACTGGAACTAATTCAAAGCCAAACCTACGGGTGAAATTTAGCATACAAAGAAAACAAAGCATACAAAGAATGACCAGTTCTAGAATCAGGAAGCAGAATATAACTGCCTATATCAAGAGTCTTCTTCATTGGAGGTTCGTAGGTAAAAAGCATTAGTCTGTCCCTACACTACCACTAACGTGACATCCCTACTTAGCATTTCCCTGGCAAGTTCAGGAAAAAGGTGTCAGCGCCTGAAGACTTCCTAAAAGTGCACTCATGTTGAATGGGTCAAGTAGCATAAAGCTACAGAGCTCGTTCTAAGATGTTCCTTCCTCTATGCAGATCTCCCCATAAGTCCCCAGGACACTGTCCCTAACCCCAACACCAAAATCATAGGACACACCCATCATCACATCACGCTATCGTCCCATCCAGCTAGACACCTCCTTGTAGGTAACTTTCCAGGTGGTTGCGATACTCCCAGCGCAAGGGCTGGCGGCGCCCGGTGCAACAATCACTTTTGGCGCCCCCCATGCCACATGACGGCCTTGTCGAATTCTCTCACTACCACTGGGCAAAAGTGCCCTTTATCTCTCCAATCATAAGATATTGCTAAGCACAGTGCCCCCCCCCCGAGGTCAGCGCCCCCTCCACAGGTCAGCGCCCAGTGCGACTGCACCAGTCGCACATGCCCTAAAGCCGGCCCTGCCAGCGCTGACTCGACGACCTTGATTCCCAGGCCTTCTCCAGTGAGAAAGAACACTGTCTCACATTATCAGCATTGCTTGTTCAAATGTATCCTCTCCTCCCTAAGCCTAACTTCTAAAACAAAAGCGTTATTCTAACTGACAAAGACGTGTTTCTCCACCTGCAACAGGAACATGAGAAAGAAAAGATTCAGAATTTTTATGAAGGCAGTGATATTTGGGCAGGGATCTTCAATAAACTACAGGATGCAAGGCCAAAATGCTGCACAAATCTCCTGTGATTTATAAAACTTCCTCCTTGCGAGGGTCCCACATAACTTAATGTAACGTAGTGTACCGTTATTGCTTCTGGCTGACTGAGTCACGACTGATGCAAGGCTGTCTTTAGATTATGATCATCCTAATAATGGCAATTTCCAAAGCATGTATATCAAATTGAAGTGGTTCTAGGCGCTTGAAAAATAGATATTTTTATTCACCAAGGCAATGGTTCTCCTCTTTCAACCTCAGAAGGCAGGGTGACAGCTCTATGGTTTGAACCCGTGATCTGCAAATCTCAGGACATTTTACATTCTTTTTCTTTTTAACCAGGGACTGATCATTTTTTAATCCTAGCAGCTAGAGATTGTTTATGCATTCACCCGAACTGATCGCCTAAATTGATCGTCATTTTAACATCTGTCGTTTATGTCCAGGCTAATGAATTGAGACATGCGGATATGAATTTTAAAATACACAGAATACCCGCAGGAATTCCGATTAGTTTATGAAGTCTCCTCGCTGAACTCATAATCGAGCGCCCAAATGCGCCTGGCTACCTCGGTAATATTTCCTGGCTTTGTCACAGTGTGAAAGAGCCTGCATTACTCTAAGTAATGATGACTTATACAGAGCCAGTTAGAGACTGTAATTTTCATCAGCAAGGACTTGTGTCTGTTCTGATTAGGGAAAACACTTGTTTTCAAGCATAAAAATGTAGTGGCAAGTGCCAAAATACATTTTCGTCTAATAGTGTGTTGAAATGTCAATCGTGCTTGTTGCCCAAACTATGAAAAATTTAATCTGAAACACTCCAGCAAACTAGGGTGCTCACTACTGGCAGCATCATTTTATCGTGTTTAGATTTAATGTTGTGATTTGGCTGCAGCCCGCAATTGGCTTTGATTGTGCATTATCACGTTTTTTTCAGTGATCTTGAGCGCTGTTCTTGCAGGTTTGTACAGAAATCTATTTTAACAATATTTCCAAGCGCATTTGAAGCAACAGAATTGAAGCTTTCAGCTAAAAAGTGGAAACTGTTTTTAAGATTGTTGCTTTTCACTAACCCCTTCCAGGCGGCGAGTCGTCCCGCCCCGCTCCCCCCCACCAACTGTTCGCTTTTACCTTAAATCACCACTGACAACATTCTTTGGTGCCTGAAAAGGTCGCAGTTTATTTATCAACATAACTTTTTACATTTCAACTGTTCATGGTCATAACCACATTTATTGTCCATGTTATATATTCGCATCTATTGCTCCTTAAACTCTTTCTCTTGCATTATGGACCCAGCCTCCTCAATTTCCTGGGAGGGGAGGGGCCCCTTTTTCTGGGCTTCCGATTCACGGGTCTAGGCTTCAGCTTGCTACCGATTTGGAGGGTGTCCGTGTGGACCTGCCCGGGCTGCAAGTGCCATCCCGTTCGCCCTGTAACCCTTTCGTGGGCCCTCCCTTCTCCCAGGGGTCCCTGCCGTGTGGCATCCCAAGGACCTTACTTGAGCATCTACTCTACCTTTCCTGAGGCTGAGTCCTTGCCATCTTCTCCCTCGGTACCCCTGCCGTGAGGCATCCTATGGGTCCTGCGGGAGCATCACATCTACTCTTTCTATGGCGGCACGCCGCCCCTTGGCTCCCTCAGTGCCCCTGCCGTGAGGCATCCCAAGGACCCTGTGAGATCCTTCCATCTACTTTCTAGTAAGTTTTCTCTTTTTACTAACTTTCCTGTGTTTGTTCCGCTTCCCCTCTACCCTTACGGCTGCGACGCCCGTGTCTTAGGTGCGGCTGGGTGGGATTCTTCTCCGTCCTTGTTGCGAGGGGGGGGTGAATGTGTTTCACTCGGGCCGTTGGCCCCTTCTTATCCCCCTCCTCGCCCTACCTACATCGCCCCCTGATTGGGGGGAGGTTAGCTTTGTTTAAGGGGGGGCCAATCCTGGCCCCCGCCGGCCTAGCCAGCATGCAAATGGGGGCGGGGGAGGGCTCCCGCCTCCGGACGGCGTTTCACCCGGGCCCCCATCGGGTCCGGCTTCGCCTTCCCGGCCCGGGTCCTAACCCCTTCCAGGCGGCGAGTCGTCCCGCCCCGCTCCCCTTTAGTGTTTCCACCAACTGCGCGCTTTTACCTTAAATCACCACTGACAACATTCTTTGGTGCCTGAAAAGGTCGCAGTTTATTTATCAACATAACGTTTTACATTTCAACCGTTCATGGTCATAACCACATTTATTGTCCATGTTATATATTCGCATCTATTGCTCCTTAAACTCTTTCTCTTGCATTATGGACCCAGCCTCCTCAATTTCCTGGGAGGGGAGGGGCCCCTTTTTCTGGGCTTCCGATTCACGGGTCTAGGCTTCAGCTTGCTACTGATTTGGAGGGTGTCCGTCTGGACCTGCCCAGGCTGCAAGTGCCGTCCCGTTCGCCCTGTAACCCTTTCGTGGGCCCTCCCTTCTCCCAGGGGTCCCTGCCGTGTGGCATCCCAAGGACCTTACTTGAGCATCTACTCTACCTTTCCTGAGGCTGAGTCCTTGCCATCTTCTCCCTCGGTATCCCTGCCGTGAGGCATCCTAAGGGTCCTGCAGGAGCATCACATCTACTCTTTCTATGGCGGCACGCCGCCCCTTGGCTCCCTCAGTGCCCCTGCCGTGAGGCATCTCAAGGACCCTGTGAGAGCCTTCCATCTACTTTCTAGTAAGTTTTCTCTTTTTACTAACTTTCCTGTGTTTGGTCTGCCACGCTACCTACGGTTTCTCGATCGGAGGGAGCTCCCCCCTACCCCGGCCTCTCCTTTTGCTCCTAGTTGAAGCCCATCTGCTCCAGTACCCCCACAATTATTCAGTAGGAACATGCCCAAGTAAACGGGCCTGCTTGTTGTGTGTTAGTCATATCGCTCCAGACAGCGCTTTGCTAACCCCTTCTACTTGGTCATTTGAGAGGGTTTTATGGCAATAGGGCTTATGATTCCACCCTACTGCCCCAGTAGCCCGTTTTGCATAAGAAATTCAAGGCCTATAACGGCAATTCTCATAAATATTTGGGCGAGTTGACCAGCCCGAGAGATCAAAGAGCTAGAGACCAGGGATCAATGCTGTAACGCAGCAGCAGCTCACTAATATTACCGACAAGAATCTCTGACATTCTCCATTTCTCATATAAGTGGTTCTGTTTTGATCTTAAAAAGAAACCTTTTTTAAGGATGTTGTATGAAACATAAACCCGACCTCTCTCTGCAAAATGTCTGTCATAGATCTTCACACATCACCCTCCTTCCATTCACTTAATGACCATGGAATTCACAACTGACTATTCATGGCCTAACCCTCCCCAAAGCTTGGGTTTGGTTCGTGCGGCTCGTGAGCCAGATGTTGGTGCTGTTTCCTATTGGGTGCCTGCCAGCCAGTGTTGAAATACAGGAGCGCAGCACTTGAAAATTATAGGAAAGAGTGCAACCCGCCCTTCCAGTGTTGATAACTGGGGGCTCTAGTTCCCGAGCTGCTTATTTCGGGACTGCTTGCGTGTTGTGTTGCTAAAGCCACCGGTAAGTGTTTAAGTCAAACGGCAGTTTGGCTAAAGCATAAGTTTGTGTGAGGTGAGTGAGCTCGAGCTACATAGCCTCTCACTCGCCTAAGCAAACTGCCCGTGTGCAGTAGCTCGTGACTCTTTAATTGCAAGGTCATATTAGACATGTCATTCGTATTATCTACTATCTTGCCTCCCCGCTATTGCAAATTGGCGCCTATTCTCACCTTGGCCTTAAAAAGAAACGAGGCAAAAAAGGAGTCTGCTGGGCTCGCATCTGCATCATTCATTGTTTTGAAATATTGTAATTTCTTATAATTCGTACTGTCTTTCCCCTTTTTGTGTACCCGCAAGCTATTTGAGCATGGTATATAAAATACAATACATCTGGATTGTCAGTGACTGAAGTTAAAATGCCCGAACGAGGGCCTTGGTTCAACGATATGATGCAGGAATGTTTGTAGTGAGAGAATCTTAGTGGATGGCGCTCATTTTTAAAGTAAGGCTCAGTTGGCTGCCACAAAAACCCTCATATAGAATATTGCTTTCCATATAAATATCGAAAAACTGCACTACTAACTGAAGGATAAACGCGGTCGGTACAGCGTGGGTCTGCCCGGTCATGGCTGTCCCAAAGTGCCTCACAGCCTCTCCCCGCGGGGAGCGTTTGGCCGGGATATATTACTGCCTTTAGGGGTGCGGGCGGCACTCGAGTGCTTTTTCAGTTGCAAGCACCCGTGCACAGCCTGCCACGAGAATGTTGGCCCCAGGGCCGTGACCCGATACCCGGATCCCTCGCTCCCCACAGGATGGCGCTGCCGGGGGGTCTAAGAAGGGGTGAAAAACACCCCAAGTAGATGGTCTCTTTTATGGTTTAAATCTTTTTATTGTAAAAGAGGAAAAAACGTCAATCATTTAATACCAACAAAGAAGGGCAGTGCAATCAACCGGGCCACGCAGGGCCCCAGTGCATATAAATTACGTATGAGAGTACAAAAGTGAACCAACTGTGGAGACAAGAAGAAAAATACATCCCCCCACCCCGGCTCAAAAGAGGAAAGGAAAGAAGAAAAGAAAGAAGAGGATAAAGCTCTCCCCCCTCCCCCACCCCACCAGATCCCTACCTATGTGCGTGTATGTGAGACACTAGTACGGGGGGCTAACTGCTAAAGTGGGATTGTGAGGCATTGCCAAACGTAGAAGGCGCAGATAGCGCGGGCATGTTAATTCCCTAAAATCTTGTGTCAATAAGGCCAGAAAAGGCTGCCACAGTTCGCTAAAGTCCGACCCCTTTCCCGCCATGGCAAGCGAGATCTTTTCCATGCCTAGGATGTACCACAGTCGGTGGAGCCACCCAGTGTGTGTTGGAACACGTGTGGATTTCCAATGCGTGAGAATATTTTGTGTAGCAGTGTCGAGCGCCACGCAATTTGTTTCCCCCTTCTGGATTTCAAAGGATAGGTAAGCGGATTGGGAACCCCCAACAGTACATACTCTGGGAGCCGAGGGAGCTCCGTGTCTAAATACTGATCAATTTAATCGAGAACTTGAGTCCAATAGGGGGTCAGATATTGACACTCCGATAGCAGATGGACCAGCGTACCAACCTTCCCGCAACCCCTCCAGCAGTCCGTACTGTGTGCGCCATCGAATTGGTGCATTCTCTCGGGGGTGTAATACCAGTAGTACGCTAGCTTAGTGAAGATTTCAGTGAGGCCTATATGAGCCGTGGTGTAGCGCGCCCTATAACAGATCCCTTCCCATTCCTTACTAGTGAGATCACGACCTAAGTCCCTTTCCCAACGGGCCCGACCGGCATGGAAAGAGTGAGTGTAGTGGGAGAGAAGCATTTTGTACAGGTCTGAGATTAACTTCTTGTCTGAGGACCGTGTGATCAGCCATCTTTCATACTGGGTGAGATGGCTATGGGCCTGCGACCGATTGTCAGGGTGTGAGGCCCAGTGCCGCAGCTGCCAGTAGTGCAAGTGCTCAGAGTCAGGGAGACCATAATCTCTACTCAGCTGTGCGAAGGGCACAACACTGTCCCCCTCGTACAAAGTGCCTAACGCGCTGCAGCCTGTGGCCCTCCAAAGAGGGAAGGAGTTCTCCCCCGCCCCTGGGCCAAAATCAGGATTGCCAAAAAGAGGCGTGAGCGGAGAAGGGAAGGTCGTCAGCCGTAACTCCTGTTCGTCTGATCCCAAACCATCATAGTCGGGCGAGTCACATGGGAAGCGTAGAGATTGGGAGGACGATGAGGCTTCCGGAGGAAGGGGATCTTTATCAGGGAGGTGCCTGCTATCGCGCGGTCTTGGAAGAGCCAGTGTTTTTCGGACTCGGCCCAGCTCCACTCCACTAAATAACGCAGTTGTGCGGCTTTATAATAAAGTGCGAGATCTGGAATCCCCAGCCCCCCATCGTCAGGAGGGAGGAAACTGACCATCCACTTCATCCTCGGCTTGCGACCTTGCCAGATGAAGTGAGAAAGTTCCGACTGTACCCGCTGGAGCCAGCCGTTGGGCGGCGGTAGGGGAAGTGTTTGGAAGAGATAAAGGAGTTTGGGGAGAATTGTCATTTTGACTGCAGCAATGCGCCCCAACCAAGAGATAGGGTGATGTTTCCAGCACTGCAGGTCCGCGCGAATGTGGGAGTGTAAGATGCTATAGTTAACTGACCTCATTGTTGGTAGTGTAGGAGCGAGCCGGATTCCCAAATAGGGGATCGTGTCAGTGGACCACTGAATAGAATGACTGGTCTGCAGTGCCGCCAACGTCTGAGGCGCTAGGGAGAGATTCAGGGAAGTGGACTTCGTGATGTTGACTTTGAACCCAGACGCCCTCCCAAAGCAGTCCAGCTCCTCCAGGAAGATGCCCAGAGCAGGTGCAGGGTCCGTCAGGGTGACCAGGACGTCATCCGCATACAAGCTAATGGTATGAATGTCACTGCCAAAACGTATGCCCGTAATCCGTGGGTGTTCCCGCACTCTTTGCGCCAGAGGCTCCATGTATAAGGCGAAGAGCAGGGGTGAAAGTGTGCACCCCTGTCTGGTGCCTCTGTGAATGCTAAAGGGGGTAGACGTATGACCATTTACCCGAACCACGTCCGTAGGGCCGCGGTAGCAATTAAGGATGCGGGTCCTCATCTTCACCCGAAGGCCAAAACGGATCAACACTTGCTCCAGGTAGGGCCAGTGCACACGATCGAACGCCTTTTCGGCATCGATGGTCAGGAGCATATATTCCCCCGGGACGCGAGAGGCCTTTTCAAAGAGATGGAGAACTCGCTTCGTATTATCGCTGGTCTGTCTTTGGGGTATAAAACCTGCCTGATCAGGGTCGATTATACCAGGCAAAAAGGGGGCCAGGCAAGCCGCCAGGATACTGGTGTAGAGCTTGAGGTCAATATTTAGAAGGGAAATGGGCCTGTATGCCCCGCAGAGTGTCTTATCCTTGCCAGGTTTATGAATGACCACTATAGCCGCCTCCAGTATAGAGGGAGGAATCGCCCCTGACGCCTCGAAGGAATTGAAAAGGCGAGTGAGAAGATGAGCGAGCGTGGGACAAAATTGCTTGTAGAAGGCCGCTGAGAAGCCGTACGGGCCGGGAGATTTGGCCAGTTTTAAACAAGAGATGGCCGAGATAACTTCTTCCAGGCGGATCTCCCTCTCTATGTGTTCGGCCTGAGACAGACTAGGAAGAGTAGGCTGAGCCAGATACGCCTCCATGTCCTCCTGCTTTAGGTGCTGCGCATCGTACAGTTGTGCATAAAAGTCACGGAACGTCTCGGCTATTTCAAAATCCTCCGAGTGTAAACGGCCTGCTTGGTCCCTGATCTCCTGGATCCCCTCACGCAGCCGGGTTTCCCTCAGTTTGTTCGCGAGCAGTCGGCCGCACCTGTCCCCGCCGACATAAAAAGAATGGCGCAAACGAAGCACTGCATATTCGGGTTTATCTCGATCTATGGCTGCCAACTGCAACCTAGCTGCCTTCAATTGACGCCATACGCGCGGAGCCCCAGTTCGTTGGTGAATCAGTTCTAGCTCACGAACTCTCTGGGTGAGGTCCTCCCTCTTGTGTCTACATTCCACATTGTCCGCCGACGAGATAGCAATAATCGATCCCCTGACCACGGCCTTCAAAGCTGCCCATCTAGTGGAGATAGACGTGTCAAGGTTATCATTATGGGATAAGTAGTCATCGAGTGTGCGCTGGATTTGGGCCACAGTATCCGCCCGGTGTAAGAGTGAGTCGCGAAAGCGCCACCGCCGGGTAGGCTGCCGGACGGGGGGCAACGTCATAGTGAGCACTACAGGGGCATGGTCCGATAGAGCGGCAACTAGGATGTCTGAGGAGGTTGTGATGTCTCTAATAGCCTTAGTGCCCAGAAAATAGTCCAGCCTAGCATAGGTCTTCTGTGCGCTAGAATAGTAAGAATATTCCTTGGAGTGCGGGTGGTAGTGTCTCCACAGATCCGTCAACCCCAGGTCGCCTAACCAAGTAAGCCTGGCGCGGGAGAGAGCGCCTACCTGGCCATAACGATGCCCTGACCTGTCCTGTTCGTTATTGAGAACTAAGTTGAGGTCCCCCCCTAGGAGCAATCCGCATTCAGGAGTGGCTGTGGCTTCATGTAGTGCTTCGCGGAGGAATCACTCCTGACCCTCGTTAGGGGCATAAATGGAACCTATAATCAGTGTGTGTCCCCAATCAAAAACTGATAGGTGAGAAGTCTGCCTTTGATTTCAGCCTCCTTCTGCACTACTTTACCTTGAAAAGCCCTTGAAATCAAAATCGTCCGTTGCTCCCTCTTGATATCCATGGGGTCTGGCCGGTTGGTGCGCAGCCGCCGCCGCCTCTGCTGCCTCCATCGCGGCCGGCCCTCCCCCATCTCATGGTCAGAGTGCTCGCCATCCTCAGGGTCTTCCGGGATAGCGATCCCCAATAGCCTGCATGCTTCCGACAGCGAGCGGATTTAGTACAGCTTGCCGTCGTGCCGAAAGATAAGGCGGAACGGATGTCCCCAGGAGTAGGAGATGTTGCGCTGGCGCAGAGCCTCCGTGATGGGCCTAAAGGTCTTGCGTTTCTGCAGCATAATGGCCGCTAAGTCCTGGTAGAGGATGGGTGACTGGCTGCGGAAGGAGATCGGATGAAGCGATCTGGCTTTGCGCAGGATCTCCTCCTTAGTGCGGAAATCCTGGACGCAAACAAGAATATCCGCCGGAGGTGCAGTCGCTGCTCTGGGTGGGATCACCCTGTGCACCCGGTAAAGCTGAAGATCAGTGTCCAACGGGTTGCCCAGTATGTGATTGAAGAGCTCTCGCGTAATGGAAGATATCGCCAGCCTCTTTGTTGGTCTGCACCCCCCGGATTCTGAAGTTGTGGCGACGGGAGCGGTTTTCAAGATCCTCTAGGTGAGATTGAACGTCCACTTGCTGCTCATGGATGCGGAGCACCTCCTGTTGCATGGCGGCTAATTCGGTATCCCGGGCGTCGCTTTTGTCTTCCAAAGATGCTGATGGAGCAAGGACTCGTAAATGAGACTTGCTCGGAAGCAATCCTTTTGTTTTAACTCATTAACGAATTACTAACAACGTGTTTGTAATTAATATTTAGCATTTAGAAAAAGACACGCGGGACAGTGAAGCTTGCCTATGTGTTTACTAACTGCAATAACATGAACGAAGGACTAAAACGCACTTCAACAAGGGATCTTTACTGCGCATGGGTCTACTACATCTACGTAGTATGACGTACTAATGCTTGGAGGGAAAATCTTGCGCCTGCGCAAAGGATAATAAAATGGCCGCTTGAAAGCTCACATGCATGGCACCTGCTTGACTGAAATAGAAAATAAGTTTTATACTAACGCAAATGCAGAAAGGGTAATAATAATTAGAGTGGGTTAGAGTAGAGGTTGGTGGTGTACAGTGAAACCATTTATTTTTGAGAATAAAATTTCTTCTTTTGACTTTATTATTAGTGCGCATTTGGGCCCTCCCCACTTGTCTGAATTGAGCTGACTGATTTGACCCCACACATGCGCACCAGAGAGAAAATAAGGAAAGATGAGTAAGGACTTGTCACGCGTCCAAGGCCAGCGAAGATGTGCCCTGGGAACATGAGGGTGAAGAGTTCATATGAAGGAGCTTTATTCATGACATTGCAACATTTTGTATTAATAAAGTTTGGAGATGTATGGGAAAGGAAATGATTTAATAAAAGTTTGAGGGGAGGGGTTTGAAATAATGGTTTAATGAAATAAGTGAAATGTAAGCATGGTGTGACGATCATCCCCCCTCGCATGTCCAATCAGAGTTAGCATTTTGTGAAATTAAAACATTAATGGGTGGTACATGGTTATGGAAAGGTATAATTGAGGTAGTTTTAGTTAGTTATTTTGGCTTAACGGCAGCACAGAAGCAGAGCTCGGGATGCTGTCTGTGCTGGGGTGGTGCTGATGCAGTGAGACGTTGATGAAGAAATCGAATGCAGAACCATCTATTTTAACTTAATTGGGTTAGAAAGAAGATCGCGGAAGAACCACGAGGAGGAAGAGAGTGTCAGAGAGGGGTGCGACGCAGTCTCCGGTATTTAGAGAGGTGAAGTATCCTGTCCTGATTCCTGTCCTGAAGTCTTTGTCTCCTGATCTATCCCGGGGGAACCTTATCAGCCCTTTGGCCAGGGGGTTGGTCTTCACACCATACTTGGTAATTATAAATTCATCGTATTGATAGATGTTCTTCTCTCTCTGTCCTCTTCTTTCTAAGCATAGTTATTGTGTGGATCTGAATTGCTATTGTTTATTGAGAATCGATTGAATTGACACTCTTGCGAATGAGGGTGTTTGTACTGAAACGTTGAGATGGTTCACACTCAATTAATTTGGATAAAGATTTAAAAACTTCCTGAGTCTGTGATTATTTCATTTTAATCGAGAAATGGTTAATAAGTTATGTTAATTATCACGATCAGCTAGTTCCAACTAATGGTCCATTGACCAGAGGAAAGAACTAATTGATCAGTGAAAGGTTTAGTTAGGGAAAGAAATAACTAGATCTTGAAGTATGAAAATCATAAACTAAGTTCCAGCGGTCTACTTGGTATTTAGTGGAAGTAGTTATATGGGCCCAGGTGAGTATATGGTAGTGGAGTATCTGCTGTTAGTTCACCGCTGGATCAGTTTTCTGGTAGCAGAGTTATGGCTATTATTGACTAGTTTGGTGATAAGTGTAGATTATTGATTATTGATTTATGTTTAACAAAAAGAGTTAGCGTCCTTGTTTTATGTTGTCTGGAAAATTCCCAGGGAATGAATAGCGGGTGGCGATAGAAACCACACTGCAGTGAGGTTACTCGTCTGTTGGAATAACACTGAGCAGCTAGGTAGGGCTGGCAGTGTTAAAGTAGGGACTATTTTCTGTGTAAAAGTGAGAGTGATTGATAGCAAAGAGTTCGCTAGTGAAAATTTAGGTGTTATATCACCTAGAAAGGGTAACCCTGAAGGAGTAACAGGTTCTTCCTAGCTAGATTGACAGCAAAAGGAGTTCGTTGGTGAAACGTTGGTCTCTATTTTCCCAAATACGGGTGACACCGGAGGAGTAGCAGGTTCTCTGGAGCTTATATGAAGAGTAAGCAGAAGGTTTTACTCGCAGTGGAAAGAAATAAACTATCCTTTGATCTAGTGGAACAGACAGAGTAGCGAATGTTTTATGTCGTTAATAACAAAGAATTTTAAAGAAAATATTGAGAAATACGTTGTCGTATTACCTTGTGAAGGGAGGGGCAGTTGCCGGAGTGGTACTGACGTCACAGTGAGCCTCGCTGGGATTGGTAGAAACAGCGGGCATGTGACAGGAGCAGCCTTGTAAAGGAGGGGTCAGTAGTAAGGAGCAGAACTGACGTCAGGAAAAGGCCGCGCTGGCATTGGCCAGATCACGAGCGTGAGCCTGATTTGATTGGATAGCTAGTTAGAAGCCGCACTAGGATTGGTGGAGAGAGAGATTGTATGCAGGATTTTGATTTGACTGTTAGTGCAAGACGTACAGGTAGAAGATTTCAAGGGTTTGCAGAATACAATTTTCTACATCGTTCCTCAAGGATGTATAGAGAGAAAAGAAAGATGTCATTTTTAAGGAAAATTAAGAATTTCTTTGTAAAGGATAAGCCTGTGTTGACTAGAGAGGGAATTCCTATTCCGCCACCGAAGACACCAGCATCTTTTATGATGATGGAAAGAGTATATCATACTTGCGTGTGGTTGGAAAACTGGATAGAATATACGAAAGATGATGGAGTGCTAGCTTTTCCAAGGGATGGTACATTTAATGGGAGGATTCTTCAGAATTTGAGATTGAAAATGAATGATTTGGAACCTAGACCTAGGTTATCTCAATATGAGGCTTTGTAAGAATGGGAGACTGAGTCATATGAACGAGAGAAATGCAGAGGTAGAAGATATAGAGGATTCATTCCCAGACACTTGCATGAGTCACGCGAAGGGCAGATGAAACAATGGAAGAGAGCTATGGTATCAGAAGGTTTATATCCAGTGTTAATGGCTGAGGAACAGTCTGGAGGAAAGTGTAAGGAGAAAACGAAACACATGAACACAGCAGGATATGGTGAATCAGATGACGAGTTGTTAGAGGATATTTTAATTAAAAATCCACCACCGTATCAAGAAGCAACTAGTAAGGTTACCCCAAGTGCACCAGTAATGGGAATGCCATTAACCCCACAGATTTTACATGAGACGTCATATAACAGAGTGTTGCAGGATAATGAAAGAGATGCTTTGAATAAAACTAGAGAAGAACTAGTTCAAAAGATAAGTCAATTAAATTTGAAAACTGAAGCCTTGACAGTACCAGTGACCATTGGTCCGGTAATCCCATTGTATGGAGATAATAAGATTTGCCAGAAACCACAACCTGTGACAGTTCCATTAAATAGTCCTAGAAAAGAGATAATAATTACAGATGATCAGGTTAGCGAAAGTGAGTCAATTATTTCATTAATGGATCTCCCTAATGTGGAACCTTTGACGGAAACTCCAAAGAATTTGAAGAGAAAGAAGACCTTTGGTTCATACTGGAACTTGAGGCGCAACAGTAGTCACCTCTGAAGAAATAGAAAGATGGACACAGGAAAGAGATAATCAGACATCAGCAGATTGAAAGTGGAATTGGAAGAGATGATGACAGGATGTGTGGGCACAGAAAGATTGAATGCTTACAATGAAGAAGAATTATTGTTTTTTTATGTAAGAGTATAACCAGAAGGGCAAGAGTATTTCATGAGAGATTGACTGAAGTTGCTTCAGAGATTGGAATAGACATAGGGAAATCAAAGTTGTTACAGAAACCATATCGAGTGGACTTTACTGATAAAGATTTAGAAAGTGTAAATGCTTCTGGAAAGAGACTACAGATAAAGGAATTAATGAACATTTTGCGAAAATGGGGAGACATTGATAAATGGAGAATTAGATGGATAAGAAAGAAAGAGGAAGTACAAGCGAGAGAAGCAGCAGCTGCATTTCCAGTAAGAGAATCAAGCAAAGTGGAAAAATTGTGTCCAATGAGAGAGGTTCCTGGAGGTGGATATGTTCATGTTCCTTGGAGTAGACAAGATATTTTGTCATTTACAAATGATTTTCCAAAGCTGAGCGAAAAACCAGTTGAATGGTACAAACAGGTAGAGAGATTTGTGAAGGTTTCAAAGGTTTTATTGAAGGATTTGGATGGTCTATTTGATATAGTGGTACCTGCTGATTTATGGACAGAATGCAAAATTACAATTGATTGGCCGAATGAGGAGTATGCTAGAGACTCAAAGACAGGAGCTCCCTCAGAGGAGGTGATGAAAAAGAATCACCAAGTGATTACGTATTTGAAAGGGAAAATTCCTCCTAAAGAAACAGATTGGGTAAAAATAGATAGAACAACACAAGAACCAAATGAATCTGTACGTGCATATTATGAAAGATTGTTACAGGTGTTTAAGCAGTATAGTGGTTTTGAGAATATCGGTGACAAGGATATGGGACATTTTGTGTATTAGTTTGTATATGGTTTGAAACCAGAAATCAGTCAGATGATACAGCAGCACAAGTTGTGTTGGCAAAGCAAGACAATGGATGAGATTTTAAAGTATGCGAAATATTGCGGAGATGACATCGAAGCCAGGTGTAGGAAGCTAAAAGAGAAAATGATGTGGGCACAAGTTAAATTGGCAGAACAGCAAGAAGAGAAAACAAATGACCAAAATAATAATCAAGTGAAAGAACAGAGTCAGAATAATCAAGGAGTGAATGGTAATAAATATAGGGGACGAATGGACAGAGAAGAAGCGAAAAAGAAGTTTCCTTGTCATGCGTGCGGATAGCTTGGACATTGGAAGAACGAGTGTAAGAGTATTCAGAATAATAAGAGTAATAATGGGCCAAATCTAAATTTAATCCCACAGATGCAGAATGAAGTACTTATGAATCAGAAGCAGCAGGTAGTTACACTACAATATCAGGTGCCACCAGCTCCTATGCCAAATTTTGTGAATCATCAAAGTTTCAGTGGGTACACCGGATTTCAAGGAGAAAGTGGTAAGAAGAATAGAACAATTACACAATATTTTTTACAGCATGATGAGGAACATTCAGATGTTGCACAATGACGGTGCCTGAGGGGGGAGGAAGAGGAGTGCGTGCTTGGCGCATCCTTGCCGGTAGATCAGTCAGGTCCATTTGTTGATGGGAGAGTAGAAGGTAAAGACATTACTTTCCTATTGGATACTGGTGCTACCAGGTCTACTGTGAGAACAGCAGACATCCCAAACCTACCCCTCTCGGGAGTATCAATCCAAGTTGTAGGCGTGTCAAACCAACAGATTAGAACCCCAATTACCAAACCAATGGAGGTGCACATTGGAAATTTTAAAGAAATGCATCGGTTCGTAGTTTGCGATTCCAGTCCTGTAAATCTGTTGGGAAGAGATCTTTTGTGCAAGATGAATTGCACGATCTATTGTACACCGGGTGGTGTCGCATTCCAAACCCCTGATGAGGACGTTGTATACAAGATGATGTTAGCCAAACAGGGAACGGAAGTAGATGAAATGTTTTCACTAATAACTGAGAATGAATTACCAGAAGAGTTGAGAACTACAGTTAATCCAGAAGTGTGGGATTTTACAGGAAAAGACATTGGGCTAATGACAAATATAGACCCAGTTAAAGTGACAGTGAAAGAAGGTACAGTGTATCCAAACAGCCGACAGTACAAGATGAGTCCAGACGTAAAAGCAGGAATTATCCCAGAGATTGAACGAATGGTTAAACAAGGTATTTTAAAATAAGTGATGGGTAGTCCCTGTAATTTGCTAATATGGGACTGAAAAAGCCTAGCGGAAAGTACAGAATAGTGCAGGATTTACAGAAAATAAATAAAATTGTAGTGCCATGCTGTCCAATAGTGCCAAATCCAGCAGTGATCCTTTATCAGATACCTTGGAATGCAGGTTGGTTTACAGTAATTGATTTATGCCAAGCGTTCTTTTCTATTCCTTTGCACCCAGACAGCCAGTATCTTTTTACGTTTAAGTTTGAGGATCATATTTACGCATGGTGTCGAGTTCCTCAAGGGTACACAGAGAGTCCTTCAATTTTTAATCAGATTTTGAAAAAGTGGTTGGAGTCATTGATTATGCCTGGAAAATCTGTTTTGGTCCAGTACATTGATGACCTACTGGTGGCATCAAAAACACGAGAAGATTGTGTCAGAGACACAATTGCATTGCTGAACCATTTGGCTGAAGGAGGACACAAGGTGTCTCCAGAAAAATTGCAATTCTGTCAACGTGAAGTTAGATATTTAGGGCATAAAATAGAAAGAGGAGTTAGAAAAGTGACACCAGAAAGAATAAAAATAATCAAAGAAATGCAATTGCCACAGACCCAGAGAGAAATGAGAATGTTTCTAGGAGTGGTTGGATACTGTAGGCAATGGATTAATGGTTTTTCAATGTTAGCAAAGCCATTGATACAGATGATCCGGAAAAGAGCAAAAGATCCCGTTGATTGGAATGATGACTGCATAGAGGCATTTGTAAAATTGCGAAATTGTTTGTGTGAGGCTCCTGCTTTGGGCATGCCTGATTATTCAAAAGACTTTGCATTGTTTTGCTGTGAGAGAGAAAATTGTGCACTCTCAGTCTTAACACAGAGACATGGATTGAGTCGCCGTCCAGTGGCATATTTTTCAGCTACATTGGACCCAGTGGCTTCAGCATTGCCTGGCTGCTTAAAAGCAGTAGCTGCTACTTGTATGAGTCTGGAGCAAAGTGAGTCGATAGTGATGGGACATCCGGTAAAAGTTTTTGTTCCACATTCAGTTGAGATTCTTTTGACAAGAACAAGAACACAGCATCTCACCCCTAGTCGATTGACTAAGTATGAAAGAGTGATTTTGGGAGCTGAGAACGTGACTGTGATAAGGTGTATGATTATGAACCCAGCTACCCTACTGCCAGACCCCTGCGATGAAGAAGTGAGAGATGAGAGTGAACATGATTGTTTGGACGTGACTGAGTTATGCACGAAGCCCCGGCATGATATAAAAGAGACACCTTTGAAAGAGGCTGACCATGAGTTATTTGTAGATGGTTCCTGCCTCAGAACACAAGAAGGAGGATTAAGTGCTGCATATGCTGTTTGTAAAATATCTGGGGTAATTGAAGCATCCTGTTTACCTGGGGTCAAGTCTGCACAAGTAGCTGAATTGGCTGTCTTAACAATGGCATGCAAAAAAGGTAAAAATTGGAGAGTAACCATATTTACGGACAGTCAATATGGGTTCGGGGTTGTGCACGACTTCGGTCAGCTCTGGATGCAGAGGGGATTTCTGACTTCTTCAGGATCTCCTATCAGAAACAGCAAAAATGTAAAGGATTTGTTGGAAGCATTACAATTGCCAAAAGAGATAGCAGTTGTAAAATGCGCTGCACATCAGTCAAGAAATGACTATGTGACTGCTGGCAATAATTATGCTGATCAAGTGGCCAAATACTGTGCCAAAAATACAGTGGCCATAAACAGAAAAATTGAAACGGGTGAAACCAGATGCCAACTTATGTTTTTCTCAGTACCAGAAACATGGGACGAGATTAGACAATTGCAGGAAGAAGTTGAGGAAAAGGAAAAGGAAATTTGGATAAAGGCAGCTTGTACAAAGATACCACATGATGAGGTATGGGTGTATTTAGATGGAAGACCAGTCATGCCAGATTGTTTGCTTTCAAAAATGGCAAGAGTGTATCATGGAGCAACACACATAGGTAGAGACTCAATGATCAGGCTATTCAGACAGAGTTGGTACAATCCGAAATTCAGGGTAGTCGCAGAGAGCCTTTACCAAAGATGCTTAACCTGTCAGCAGCAAAATCCAGGTAGAAAGACAGTGGTAAGCTGGGGAAAGATTGGAAAGGCAGAAGGACCCTTCACTAGATTACAGTTGGATTTTATTGAATTGCCCCCATGCAATGGACTGAAATATATACTTGTCATAGTATGCCTTTTCTCAAGATGGGTGGAAGCCTAATCCACTCGAAGAAATGACAGTCTTACAGTTGCAAAATTGTTGTTGAGGGAGTTAGTTCCACGATTTGGTTTTCAAGTCACTTTGGAATCAGATAGAGGCCCTCATTTTAATAATGAAATAATTTGATTAATCTGTGCTGCGTTTAACATTGAACAAAAACAGCACTGTGCTTATCGTCCAGAGGCTTCTGGAATTGTTGAGCAAATGAATGGCACAATCAAGTCAAGATTGGGGAAGGTGTGTGCATCCACAAAGCTGAAATGGCCAGATGCATTACCTCTTGTATTGATGGGTCTCAGAAGTATTCCAGACAGAAAAACAGGAATGAGCCCACATGAGATTCTCATGGGAAGAGCCATGAGACAGATTTTTATTCCTGGAAATAAACTAATGAGTATAACTGATGATCTGGTATTGTACTATTGCAAAGGATTGGCTGAAATGATGCTTTCTGTCTCTCACCAGGTTGGAGAAGACGCAGTTGAAAGACAGCCAGACCAAGCGCATGATTTGAATCCTGGAGATTGGGTGCTAGTGAAGAAACACGCAAGAAAGTTGTGCCTAGCGCCAAGGTGGGACAAACCGCGGCAAGTCATACTAGTCACTACCACCGCAGTGAACTGTGCAGGTTTGCCCAATTGGATTCATGCCAGCCATACCAGAAGAGTTCCGAGCCCATCAGAGCAACAAGAGCAACCACTGACTGAACAGGCTGAAGCGTCAGGAGTTGTAAGCTGTGAGATTGAAGAATCTAGAGTAATAGATTCTGAAAGACAACCATATGACGAACAGCCAAGTACAAGTCAGGAAGAGTGGATACCAGTGATTCAAATAATTGATGATGTTATTGAAACAAGAAGAAGAACAGAACTGAAAAGACAGGAAAGTAGTCAGGAAGAGACAGGGGAAGAAGAACACACTTTCACGAACCTGAGGAGGGAAAAATAGAAGAACACGTTCAGGCAGAAGAAGAAAAGTTTGAATTAAGACCTGAACAGGATCAGATAGAGTTAGAAGAACAGGTTCAGGCAGAAGAAGAAAAGTTTGAAGTAAGACCTGAACAAGGTCAGATAGAATTAGAAGAACAAGCTCAGGAAAAAGAAGAACAAAATACGGTAAGACCTGAGCAGGTGGAAGCAAAAGAAGGTACAAGCACAGAAAACAGAGAACCAGAACAGATTGTGCCTAGAATAAGTGAAATAAAAAGAACTTTACAAGGAGATAAAGAAGGTGAAAACGCAGTGCAAATCAAAAGAATCAGAAAGGGAGACAATTGGCCAACCAGAGTAAAGAAACTAGAATATCACTTGAGAAAATCTGAAAAGAAACCAGAACAAGTAAATGAAGTCATAAGTCAAACACAATCAAAACAAACCTTGGCAAATATAACTCGAAGAAGTCCAAGATTGCGAAATTTAAACAGGAGATACAAGGCTCCTGAATGGACTTACGTCATACTCGAGGAATTTGAATCCCTAGATCTGACTGATGAAACAGAAGAAATTCATATTGTTCAGATTGATGAAAGCAAATTGAGGCCTCCTTAAAAACGAAAAGGAAAGTCAAACTGACAAAGAAAAGATAAGAGAAAAGAAATTTAATCAGGAGTAAAATGGCAGAAATTGAAGTTACCGGGAAACCAAAACGTGGATTAAAAAGAAAGTGTTTTAGATTTTGTTTTTGTAGTATTTTATTAGTAGCATTGGTATGGTTATTCCTAACAGTAGGAGTACCTTTGTTAATGAAAACAAGTGACAAGAATAATACAGATACTAATGATAAGGTGGATAGAATAAAAGAAACTGAAATAGAAATAGGGGTAGAAGATGAAGCAAACTATCATAATGAATCAGACTATAGTACGTCCTCTAATGTGTTTATTAAATTGTTATTTCAATATGTTAGTACTATGGAGATTAATAACTGCTACGTGTGTATGAAGTTACCCTCATCAGTATCAGAAGGAATGACGTATCACCATATACCTTTAACGTATGGTGTGTCATGTAGTATTTTATCAAGTTTATTTTATACTACAGGGAGACTTCAATATTTTTATTCAGACATAGATGTAGTATTTTCAGAATTACCTATTTGAAAGAATATGAATCCAGTAGTTAGTAGTAAAAATGCACAGTTTATGTGTGAATTTTTCTTAACTATGAGTTCAATAGATTTAGTTCAGGCACATAAAGATAATCTAACATGTACATTAAGAAAAGAAGAAAAAGAATTTTTGAATTTAGTAGAAGAAAGGAGACAGGATTTAATAAAGAAGGCAACTGAACAGAAAACCCATGTACCTCCATGGGTTGGGAAGGAGGGAATCTATGCAAGTGGCAAGGCTCATGCTGCGATGTCCCTGGATTTTGTGAAAAGGGGAAAATTCTGCCTCCATAGATTAAAGACAGAGTATAACAATAATTACATTGGTTCCAGTGAATGTGAACACAACTTCCTAATTCTAGGAGGGTGGGGACTAAAAGGGGGAACTGATCCTGTATTTCCAGGAGTGTATTATGTTTGTGGGAACAACGCCAATTATAGGTTACCTGCAAGATGGTACGGGAGCTGCTACTTTGGAATAGTTTTTCAAAAAATCTATCATGTAGATAAAATCAGTGGAACCAATGGAAATTCTAATGGACTAACACGTAGATGAAGAGCTCTGATACCCTCAGTTGGAGTCATTCTTAATTCACAGAAAATTTGTAAGTTATCAACCATAGTTGATTGTCTTTCTACAGACACTGCAGGAGGATTCTTAATGATTAACACAGAAATGGTTGCAATCAGGTCTATGGTTTTACAGAACCGTCTTGCTCTTGATATATTGTTAGCAAAAGAAGGTGGAGTTTGTGGCATGTTGAAAACTCAACATTGCTGCACTTATATTCCGGACAAAAGCAGAGAAATTAAAGGATATATTGAAAATATTACAAGAATGCATAAAGACTTGACCCAACTGGAGGTTGACAGTGTGTGGGGAACTAACAAAAAGTATAACATCAATAGGGAAATGGTTTGTTGGTTTTGGGAAAGGTTTTCTAAGTCAAATAATAATACCATTAGTTATGATAATAACAGTAGTGATGATAATAATGATTACATATAAGTGTTGTAGAAGAGGAAGGAAGGAGAAAATACATTTTGAAAGAAAAGGAAAGGGACAGAAACGAAAAAGAAAATATGATGAAATACAGCTGGAAGAAATGCAAGGCAAAATATACAAGAAAATGAAGGATTTAGAAGGAAACGAGTTGATTGATGGAAATTTGAGAAGAGAAATAGAGAAAATTGAGAAGTGCTAAAGTTGGTATCTGGGATGGGATGGGTAATTTTGTGATGGCTTAAGATGCCATCAGAGAGGGGATTGATGGAGCAAGGACTCGTAAATGAGACTTGCTCGGAAGCAATCCTTTTGTTTTAACTCATTAACGAATTACTAACAACGTGTTTGTAATTAATATTTAGCATTTAGAAAAAGACACGCGGGACAGTGAAGCTTGCCTATGTGTTTACTAACTGCAATAACATGAACGAAGGACTAAAACGCACTTTAACAAGGGATCTTTACTGCGCATGCGTCTACTACATCTACGTAGTATGACGTACTAAGGAGGGAAAATCTTGCGCCTGCGCAAAGGATAATAAAATGGCCGCTTGAAAGCTCACATGCATGGCACCTGCTTGACTGAAATAGAAAATAAGTTTTATACTAACGCAAATGCAGAAAGGGTAATAATAATTAGAGTGGGTTACAGTAGAGGTTGGTGGTGACAGTGAAACCATTTATTTTTGAGAATAACATTTCTTCTTTTGACTTTATTATTAGTGCGCATTTCGGCCCTCCACACTTGTCTGAATTGAGCTGACTGATTTGACCCCACGCATGCGCACCAGAGAGAAAATAAGGAAAGATGAGTAAGGACTTGTCACGCGTCCAAGGCCAGGGAAGATGTGCCCTGGGAACATGAGGGTGAAGAGTTCATATGAAGGAGCTTTATTCATGACATTGCAACATTTTGTATTAATAAAGTTTGGAGATGTATGGGAAAGGAAATGATTTAATAAAAGTTTGAGGGGAAGGGTTTGAAACAATGGTTTAAACAATGGTTTAATGAAATAAGTGAAATGTAAGCATGGTGTGACGATCATCCCCCCTCGCTTGTCCAATTAGAGTTAGGGGGATATTCACAAGAACGTGCGCTAAACATCTCCAAAAAATGTTAACGCAATTTTACACATCGCAGTCTATCGCGGGAAAATAACCCTGTGTTAACCTGGAATTCACAACACGGCGGTATCATGCTATAGTCTCCCGAAAATGCGGACAATGTCCGCGATACAACCACCGCGACGGAGATAAAAACACAAACCCCAACACCAAAAAACGTGCGATGAGCCCATTCGCGATGAGGAAATCAGCGATAAGCAGCGCCAGGCCTGCCATACACACACGGCAGGCGGGAAAATCACTACAAAAGGAGAAAAAACACACAGACACAAAATGACCAACACCCAAGCACCATGGAGGCAGCCGGAGCAGGCGCAGAGGACGAGCACAACCCCACAAGCACCCCGGACGACCAGCCCGGGACCTCGGTGACAGGGAAGGGCAAGGACAAGAAGAAGAGGAAGACGAAGTTTAGTCCACAGGAAAACAGGATCCTGGTCACGGAGGTGATGGAACACCATCAACAACTGTTCGTCACCTCCAACGTTTCATTGGGCACCAAAAATGGAATATGGCGGGACATCGTGGACAAGGTGAATGCCATCGGAGAGCACAAGAGGTCAATGGACAAGGTCAAGAGGCGATGGATTGACATCAAGCGCAAGACCAAGGGGAAACTCGCAGCCAACCAGAAGGCAGCAATGCAGACTGGAGGTGGGAGCCCAGCGCCACAGCTGGAGCTGGATGACATGGAGGAGCTGGTGTCGACAGTCATCAGTGTGGAGACCGTGGCAGGAGTCGGGTGACCGGACACTGCTCAACAGGACACAACCCCACAGCAACAGGGTGAGTAACCACCAGGTACTGAGGGGACGGGGGGAGATGGCCACAATGGCACACATGCACAATCAAGCAGAGCACAGTGCACACCCACAATGACTCTGGATCATGGCCCTGATCTACACACTGTCACAATGTACATTGCCATGCTGTCTGAATGTCAACATGTACCATGCGGCCACATACATGAGGACACATTGTAACACAGCACCTCCCCTTCACATTGCAGGGGCACCGTCAACGCCACCTGCAGAGCAGTCTCAGCCACTCTTCACTGATGACGAGGAGGACACCACCAGCATCGACACCCAAGCCCTCCAAGACATCATGGAACTCATCCGCAAATCACCTCCAGGACCAGGGCAGCCCAGCTGCATCGAGGAGACCCAACCCACTCCACAAACCACCCAGCAGGAGGCACCCACAACACCTGCTGGCCCAAGACCCCCCCGAACAACACATGGCCTTCCAACGCCGTGTGTTGGAGGTCCAGAGGAAGATGGCTGAGCAGGTGCGGGTGGGGTTCGACCTCATGGCTACCAAACTGGACGCCATCCATGGGTGTCTGAGTCCCATCAGGGACAACCTCCAGGCCCTAATGGACACCCACACGCCGCTCCATGGTCTCCAATGAGCCCTGGCTGACATCGCTGGAGTAATGACTCGGAGACAAGAACACCTGTCCACTCAGAGTGGCTCCAGCGATCTCAGCCGTGAAATGGCACACATGCGGAGGCTCATGGAGGACATGGTGCAGATGGAGGCGGAAAGGATGGCAGCCACAGCTGCACATCAGCGAAATGTAGCTGGGATCTACCATGCCCTGCATGTCCTCATCATGGCATTGCTGCCACAAGGCTTGGCGCGGATGAATGCTGCTGCCTCT
This sequence comes from Calotriton arnoldi, assembly GCA_963921515.1. Taxonomy (NCBI): domain Eukaryota; kingdom Metazoa; phylum Chordata; class Amphibia; order Caudata; family Salamandridae; genus Calotriton; species Calotriton arnoldi. The sequence goes on along the minus strand of CAWUFW010012271.1, from coordinate 415,546 downwards.
ACACCATCCACATCTCCGCCCCCTGGTGTGTCCGTGCCTCACAGTGTGGCAGACGTTTCCACTCCGGCACCTGATGTGTCACTGCCACACAGTGCGGCTGACAATCCATCTCCGGCCCCTGATGTGTCAGTGGCACACAGTGCTGCAGCAGGAACAGCACCACCCACAGGTGGGGCAGGGCACACATCCGAGGACGAGGATGTGGCTGGCTTTGGGATCAGAAGGAGGCACTAGCATTCATTTCCGCCACCTGGCCTGTTGCTCCTTGGTGCCGCACATGGCCCCATGACCTCCCACTGACCCCCGATGCACTCTGCGGCACTCACCTTGGACCGCGACATGGACCTCCATATCCTGTTTGGTGACCAATGACACCGTGACCAGACTGCGGACTGTACTCTTCCACATCCTCTGTACTTGTCATTCCCCGATGGACTCTGGCTGGCCCGCCACGTGCCCATGTTGTGCAGAGGGGTTGGCATGGCCCTGTACTGCTCCAGCTGATAAACTCCACTGGATGTGCAATAAACATCAGTAACGCACTGCTGTGTCATGTCTTTCATCATTCAAGTATGAATGTGTGGATGAATGTAGGGTCAGTGATTCCCCCTAACGTCAATGATGCTCATCTAGTGGGATTCCAGGCACAGTGTGCTACGTTGCCGATTGCGTTGCGGGTGCCGTAGACACCACAACAGGGACACACGCATTAGTCACTTTCTTGTCCGGACATGGACTGCACCACGCCCAGAGCCCCCGAGTCATTGTTGCAAGCCCTGCGCTGGTCTGGCGTACGCCAGGACAGTCCACTCCGCTTACGCTCCGAGGGGGGGGGGGCACATGACCACTTGTCACAGGTTTACACGCCAGTGGTCCACAGGTCGCTGGTCTAGTTGTCAGCATGTCGCAGCCACTCCCTGAGGGCAGGTTTGCACACACACCACACCACACCCATCCGGCGCAGGCGTCACAGGCCATGTGAACCCGAGTATATAAGGGGCCGGCAACGTCACATTCCCCACTGCCGGAGGTGACTGGATGACGGACGTACCACGGGGCTCAATCATAAAGGGCCCATGAGTTGTTGCGCACAGGGTTAGTGGCACCCGCTGCCTTGCGGCCGTTATGGGCCTACCACCACGTGGCGCTGACTGGGGTTGCACAGGGTTAGTGGCACCCGAAGCCTTGCTGGCGTCACGGGCCTACCACCACGTGGCGCTGACTGGGGTTGCACAGGGGTAGTGGCACCGAAATTGCTGAGCGGGTGTGCAGCCTGCGATGATGACGTGTGCAGTGATGTGGTCTCTGCCATTGATGCCTCAGGACTCAGCGCCATGTGTGGGACCTGCTGGGCCGCGGTGCGGGTCCGCATGATGTGGAGCATGCAATGGTGGTGGGACCAGAGCCTGGAGCTTGCACAGGCACGTGGTATGCCCACTGGTGGACACACCGTTGGCGGAAGGTGAGCAGTGGGGCCTGGGTGCGCAAGGGCGGACAGCCAGCGCTGGCTGGCGGGAGGGTGTAGTGTGCGGCTGCATGTGTGCACAGGGGCGGACAGGCGTTGTTGCCATGTGCAGTGGGATGGACTCTGCCATGATTGACTCTTGCCTCGATTTCAAGTTGCAGACCTGGTGGCTTGCAGTGTATACCGGCACGTGGTTGGAGACACACCGGTGGCAGCAGGTGAGCAGTGGTGCCTGGGTGCGCGGGGGTGGCAGTGTCCTTCCTTCTATCTCTCTCTCTCTCCCTTTCTTTCCTTCTCTCTCTCTCTCCCTTTCTTTCTTTCTCTCTCTCTCTCTCTCTGCCTTTCTTTCGTTCTCTGTTTCTCTGTGTCTCGCTCCTTTGATGTGCGCATGAGACACGTTCTGATTTTGGGCTTTAATTTCCAGGCTGTGACATCAGGATTGTCCCGGACGGACCCGTCAGGAGTCTTCCGCATTGGTGTTTTGTGTTGTATTCAATAAAGTTTTTGGTTGTTACTTCAATGATGAGTGACTGTTTCTCGTTCTTCTGACCACACATGTGTGTTTCTGTTTGTCATTGTGCGACGTCATGCGCTTTTTGTGGCTCTTGTGTCGTGCACGGTATGTGTTTGTCCGGGGGTGGGGGGCGGGACGGGTCCTGGGGGTGGTGGCGGGCCTGGGGGGTTGGCGGTGGGTGTTGTGGCCCTCATAGGTCTCCGAACTGCATGATCATTGTCTCCACGGCATCTGTGGGTCTTCAGATGTGGCTCTGGCTTGGGCTCCCTTTCATGCTGCAGGTAGTTGTCCTGCTCAACACCAGCAAAAGGCAGGTGTTAAATCCCTGCTGCTACCGCGGCTTATCGCCTGTTTTTGGTTCGCATCGCTGATCTGGCAGTTTGTTGTGAAAGTGGTGTTGTGGTGTTTTGGTGTGTTTTTGCACGGGAACGCCTACTCTGCATCTCATTAGGGTTAGTTGGTGGGGTCACCCGTGGAGGTAAATGTTGAGGAAGTTATCGTGGGAATACTTGCGTTGTCTCCAGTTTGCAACCGCTTGTGAATGGGGTGTTGAATCTGTCTCCACTTTTGTTGCGTTAAGTTGGCGATAACTCGGAGATGAGTCCTTGTGAATATCCCCCTTAGTATTTTGTGAAATTGAAACATTAATGGGTGGTACATGGTTATGGAAAGGTATAATTGAGGTAGTTTTAGTTAGTTAGTTTAGCTTAACGGGATCACAGAAGCAGAGCTCGGGATGCTGTCGGTGCTGGGGTGGTGCTGATGCAGTGAGACGCTGATGAAGAAATCGAATGCAGAACCATCTATTTTAACTTAATTGGGTTAGAAAGAAGATCGCGGAAGAACCACGAGGAGGAAGAGAGTGTCAGAGAGGGGTGCAACGCAGTCGCCGGTATTTAGAGAGGTGAAGTATCCTGTCCTGATTTCTGTCCTGAAGTCTTTGTCTCCTGATCTATCCCGGGGGAACCTTATCAGCCCTTTGGCCAGGGGTTGGTCTTCACACCATACTTGGTAATTATAAATTCATCGTATTGATAGATGTTCTCTCTCTGACCTCTTCTTTCTAAGTATAGTTATTGTGTGGATCTGAATTGCTATTGTTTATTGAGAATCGATTGAATTGACACTCTTGCGAATGAGGGTATTTGTACTGAAACGTTGAGATGGTTCACACTCAATTAATTTAGATTAAGATTTAAAAACTTCCCGAGTCTGTGATTATTTCATTTTAATCGAGAAATGGTTAATAAGTTATGTTAATTATCACCATCAACTAGTTCCAACTAATGGTCCATTGACCAGAGGAAAGAACTAATTGATCAGTGAAAGGTTTAGTTAGGGAAAGAAATAACTAGATCTTGAAGTATGAAAATCATAAACTAAGTTCCAGCGGTCTACTTGGTATTTAGTGGAAGTAGTTATATGGGCCCAGGTGAGTATATGGTAGTGGAGTATCTGCTGTTAGTTCACCGCTGGATCAATGCCACCCGCTCCCCTATGTCATCCACATCTTTGCGGATGTCCTTGATCTCCGCTGTGAGATCACGCTTCACTGCTTTGAGGTCATCCCGCAGGGCTGAGAACAGGGATTCCAAGAACGCCCGCGTCACCGGCTCATCCTGAGGAACGGCCATCTGTGCAGCAGTATCCGGCCACCCCTGGCCCGATGCCTCCCCACTCTGCGCCCGGGCAAAAAGTTCCTTGAGCGATTTTTCTCTCATGGCTGATTTGTCTTTTTTCCCCTGGGTGGAGGTCATGCTCGGCGTCCGTCTCCTCCGCCAGTGCCAGCCACCAAGAGTCCGGTCCCACGAGCGTCCGCGGCTAGGTAGGGTCACCAGGCTCAGGGCCCCCAAGCCACTCCGCTGAGAGTCTACCGTGAAGACGGGCACTCCGGACCTCCTGAACCTCCCCGGGCACATGATGTTTCAATGCTGCGGCCTGTGCCTCGTAGGGCCTCCAGCAGATATTCAAGGGCGCCCTCGCTATCCGTGTCCCAGGCTCACCCATGGCCCCCCGCTGTGCATGCCAGGAGAAGACGGCCAGAGAAACCAGTAGCCCGTCTCAAATCCAGCTCCGGACCCCCGGGGGTGTAGTGGGGCGGAAGAAGTGGCGTAGGTGTCCCCCCGTGCTGAGGAAGGTGCGCAACCGGGATTTGTATGGCAGCTCGAGACTCCAGGATTCCCTCGGCGACACAGCGCGGGCCCTGCAGCTACTGCTCAAGGAACTGGTGAGGCGGCGCCCCAAAGCCAGCCCTCCATTCGCCCACAGGCCACAACAGCAAAGGTGAGTCCCCCGGCGGTGAGTCAAGGCCGGATGCCCCTCGTGTGTGGCACAAAGCAAAGTGCCCAGCCAAGGTCCAGCAGCCGGGGCAGGCACCCCCCGTGGATGGGCAAGGCCCGTATGGCACCCAGGAGGCCTCGGATTGGTCGCAGCGGTGGCCAGCAAAAGGCAGGGGCGAATAAAACTCACTGTGGTGCCGCTCCCAGGATGCGCTCGTGGCGCGCAGGTGAAACCGGCTCCCGCGGATGGACTCCCCGCACCGTCAGACCCAGGCCTGGAGGATGATTGCTGTTGGGCTGGTCTTCGGACGGGAGGCTCCGCCGCCCATCACAAAATGGCGACGCCGATGCAGGAACAAGCCTCTCCCGGGCACTTCACTCACAGGGCCAGCCCAGCGAGAGGGATCACCGGCCCCGGCCGGAGCTCTCGGCGGGTTGACGCTGCCCAGCAGGAAAAAATGTAGAAGCGGCAGCCACCGCCGCCACACTAGCGCCACTCACTCCCGCTCGTCCCCGCCACACCGTCCACCCTCGACGGGAGTTCAGGAGACCAGGGCGCTGCTGCAGGGTTCCAACGCCGCTCCTCGGACAGTCTTACTCGCTCCTGGACTGTGGCTGAAGGTAGGAGCATCTTCCGTGCTGCTCAGGGCCCAGGGCCTGTGCGAAAGATCGGTGGTCGGAGGAGAGGCGGCAAGACACGTCTTACCTCGCCGCCATCTTGGCCATGCCCCCAGATGGTCTCTTTTAAAGACCTGTGAAGTACCCGGGTGCGGCTGCAATCAGCCGGTCGCCAGCCCGGGAGGCTGTCTCGGCCCAGCCTAACACGCACCACGGGGGGGCTGAAGCCCCTTGAGCCCAATGGGCATTGTGCGCCTGCCCCCAGATGTACAGGCCTATTTCGGACTTATTCTAAATATTAATGAGGGTAAACCTGCACTGTGCTTCTCCAAACTGGTTTTAACGATTCGGACGCAAGCATAGTTTCTGGACATCCAAATACTCCCTCAATTTGCATATACATTTTTTCCCTGTCAACATGTATGGGGTGAAATGGTTACACGTAGTAATATATTTATGTGTCTTCGACCGAGCTCATGTGCTCTCCGTTCTGCAGGTCGGTCGCCAACCCCTTCCCTTAAAAACTTTCGAATTTCCCACGTTTTAATTTTTTTAAAAGCTTAATCAAGTAAGGGGCTTTTTGGTGCCGCCCTGACTCCGTGATCCGATCTCGACTCCCCCACGCCCTCCCCGGCCAGGCCACCGACGGTGCACTTGTATGTGCACCCGTCCAAACTCGAAATGTGTGAGCACCCACTACTCAGGGCCAGTGACGCGTTGTCGATACTGTAACACGGCCGCAACTCACTAATCTTACTGGAAATAATCCGATCGAATTTAGCCGCGGATATAATACCCCCTATCCACGTTCTGTTTGTGCAACATACCTTCTGCTTCTTCCCCGCTCTCCCCTTCTCATTAACATTACCGGATTCGGACCCGTGCTTACCTCCTTGATCCTCCCTTGTTTCGGGGGCACCGCCGCCTGCACCGACCCACGAAGTTCCCGCCCCGGCCGGCCCTCTGGCCTCATGTCCGGTGCTCCCGGTCAGCTTGTCCTGCATCCTGGCTGGGGTGCCTCCCTGGTCGCTGCTGTTTAGGCTCGAGCTGCCCCTGTAACGCCGCCCGACACCGCCGTAGTGGCTGCAGGTGCTGGGCATGTGAAGATGGCGGGGTGGAGGCTCTGCTTGCGCTGTTCCCACCGCACAACGCCCGGTTCCCGCCTCTGGAAAGGGGCGAGGAAGGCCCGGCCCCGACGATTCGCTGCTGGTTGTCGTCGCTTAAAAACACCCGGTGAAAAGGGTGCGAAACCGGCCCGGCCGTCGTTTGTCGCTCCGCAGGTCCACAGTCCTTGGCAAGGTTGTCCAGCAGCCAGCAGTCGGTAGGTCTTCTATTCTTCTCTGTCCTTGTTGCGAGGGGGGGGTGAATGTGTTTCATTCGGGCCGTTGGCCCCTTCTTATCCCCCTCCTCGCCCTACCTAGCTCACCCCCGATTGGGGGGAGGTTAGTTTTGTTTAAGGGGGGCCAATCCTGGCCCCTGCCGGCCTAGCTGGCATGCAAATGGGGGCGGGCTCCCACCTCCGGACGGCGTTTCACCCGGGCCCCCATCGGGTCCGGCTTCGCCTTCCCGGCCCGGGTCCTGATGGAGGAGAAGAACATTACCTGCTGAAATCTACTGCTTGCTTCGCCATCCAACAGTCCCTACAGTATTTGTGTGCTCTGAGAAGGCCTGAGTGTCTAACTAGGCACTGTAGGCATGTTATTAAAGGGAGCTAGTGCCACGAAGTGACATGCCTCTGTCACAGCGATGCCTCTGCTTCGAGGCACTAAATAGAATCCAAGCGTCACATTACGGGAGATGTAGGGTTGATTACTCTGATTGCACCAGTGCAATCTTTCTTTGACATTTACATATTACTTAAATTGGACTGGTGACCTAAGGGCACATGGAAACCATAACTTTGAAGATGTAGGGTAATTAATATTTCAAGCAATGGGTTGCGACTAGCATTTCATAAAATGTGGCAGAGCCACACTCAGGAGATCAAACATTGGTGCAGTGCGAGAAATTACAATATTATTTGGGGTGGGTAACAACCTAGCTCAAGGAATAATCACAACCCTTGTCAGGGTGAACCATAAAAGTCACTAAATTAACCTGAGCTCTACCCCCTGGTAGCAATGGCACAGAGTGGACTGGCTTAATTTAGGACAATGTGTGAAATTTGTATGCAGTGCCAGAACTGTAATAAAGTTAAAAAGCAAAACAATACTGATCCCAAACTGAATTAAAAAAATAGAGTAAACTTTAATAAACAAAATACAACTAAATGACAAAAAGCCAGTAAGGGGAACAATAAATATGAATTTTTAGAGCTTTAAGTAGAAGTAGTGTCAAGAAACACAAAGTGCCAATGATTGTTAATAGTCGTGGTAGACTGGGACTTACAAACAATTTGACGCTGACCGTGATGAAGTACAGGTCGGACACACCAACCAGGCTCATTCTGGTCAATGATTTTGCTTCTAACTTTAGTTCTTTAAGTCCCAATCCACCACAGGAGTACACTTCTAAAGCTAGCCTGGCTGATGAGGGGTGATACCCCTAAACCAGTCCCAGGATGCTTGTTTTCCGGTCCAGGGAGGACCTGGCCTGGCAATTTGGGCTGGACTGTTCCCATGCAGAGCACTGTCAAGACTGATTTGCATATGGCTGGGTCCAAACCGGTTAGTATGGTGAGCAAAAACACTATGGATTGAATCCACATCTGTGACTGGGGGAGAATGTTTGATAATGTTCAGCATTTCGTCCATCTTCTTTTTGAGTTGCCACATTTTTAAAGCCACCCAGGACCCCAGGGGAGGCACTTAAGAACTCACAGGGGTCAGGCAGAGGCTAAACAGTATGGTCCAGTTGATGTCCAGTTGCCACAAGTCAGCTGAACAGTTGCAGGAAAATGCCTCATGCAGCTTGTTGTGTCCCTGTATCTTTTCCAGACCAGCCTCATGACCCTTGCTGTCTACATTTTTGCCCTGGGTACAAGAGAGAGAGCAGGTCTAGTCCTCCAGGGCTCTTCTCAGGTTACAGGCAGCAGGTTCAGACCTCTTCAGATCTTCCTCAGGTCCAGGAGTATTCTGATGTGGGTGCCTGGAGATACCACATTTATGCCTGGCACAAGCCAGTGGGTGGGAAAGACTCCTAGGCCTAAGGCAATGGGGGTAAAGGTTCCCAGGCCAACCCTACCCACTTTGGGCATTTTCAAGGTGGCAGAAGTCTTCGGACACACTAAACTTGAGCTCTGAGGGCTGGGGGTGTGTGTTGGGATTGTACTATTGTAATCCTGGTATCCCCCCACATCTAACACTAAAATCCAGTTTGGGGTAGTAATTGTACCCCCAATAAACCCAAAGACAGAAGTCTGGTGGAACAAAGCAGGGGTTTCCAGCAACCAAACAGTAGATGTACAAGAATTGTTTTGGCATCCTGCTTCCCATCTTTTCAAGTGCATCCCCTGTGTAATACGTAAACCCCAGCAGACGTGTCAAGCAGGATTTGACATACAAGCAGGATCTGACTCTGCAATGTAAAAAAGAGGCTCTCTGTGTGATTGGAGCTGCCTGAGGTGACAAAAGATCTGTCAGCTAATATTTGGCTGTGACAAGGAGGGCCTCTTTGAAATTTGCCCAAAGTGTTATATGTAAAACCCCAGCAACCCTGTCAAGCAGTACTTGACATTCAAGCACATTTTGCCATTAATGTCATAACGGATGCTCACAGCCTCACCATGCACATTCTTTATTCTGTCAGGTTCAGAGGGGTCCTCTCTGCTAATTCAGGTCAGTCTATTGTTTGCTTCTGTGATGCATTATACACCCATTTACATTTATTCAAATGCTAACTACTGGCTGGCTGGAGTGGGAGAGCAAATGGAAATGGGCCTCCAGAGGCTCTACAGAGGGAAAAGGTAACTTTCTAAAGTACTGTTTCCTTAATATTTATCAAAATCCGACTTCACCTTAGGATTGGATTTTAATAGCTAATAAAAAAGTTGTTTAATTATTTTTCTAGCTGTTTTTTAAATGAAATTACCATTATTAACATTATTAAATGTAAAAATGTAACCCAGTGTTCTCCTATAGAACAGCCAGCCTTGCTACAGTGTAAATATCTTTTTGGGGTTTTTCACTGTAAAGATATATGTTTTTTTTTTGTTTTTTTTTTATTGAAGTTTTCATTAGTTCCATTCAACATGGAATTACAACCATACAACAAAACGTCCAGGCATTACCTTCAGATTACTTCATAATACATCATTATTGTTATCGATTAAGAACGTACATTACTGTCACACATATTACAGTCGTACAGTGATAATATAAAAGCTAAGCAACTTTTACTTGCAGAACATCAGGGTGCGTACGCAGATACTCCGTGAGTGGCATCCAGTAGTCTCTTGGCCTCGAGCCAGATGGAAGTTCTTCCTCATAGGTTTTTAAGGTGTCCTTGCTATATATCATATCTTTCAACCACAGGCTACTGTCCGGGGACACTCTACTATCCCAGCTGAGAGATACTCTTCTCTTCGCCAGTAGCAGTGCAATAGTACAACATTTTCTCGCCATTGCACGTAAGTCTTTCACCATACCTAATAGACATATTTGCACTGTGCATTCTATCGTACATGACAGCATTTCGCCTGACAATCTTATGACATCTCCCCAGTAGGTTCCCACTTTATTACATCGCCATGCTAAATGCACAAAGTCTGCATCGTCAGTCCCACATCTTTTACATCGTGCATCCTCCCGCAAGCCGTATTTGTATAATTTGAGTGGTGTGTGGTATGCCTGGTGCAAGTATTTATAATGTATTATTCTGAGGTTGCCATTCGGAGTCAACATACCAGTTAACACACAGCAGGCTGTCCAGTCTGCGTCTTCCATTGGTGTTTCCAGGCATGCATTCCATCGCTCTTTGGCTTTCATTGCAGTTCCAGCAATATCGTCTTGCATTGCCTTATAGAGCCTAGATACCAGTTTTGTGCAACTCGGGTTTTCAATAACCATTTGTAACGCCGCTAATGTTGGCGGCTCAGTGGGAAATGTTGGGTATAGTTTCCGGGCTGCACCTCTTAGTCTATGTATAGCCAACTTAAATAGTAGTGTCTGATTGCTAATATAATTGAGGCCAGTACACTCCAAGAAAGTGCTATTAATGTATAAATCACCCATCGTAACTATTCCTGCACTTCGTAGCACATTCATGCTTGCCTCCTCTTGCGTTACTGACATAGCCTGGTGATGTTCCAGCAGTAAGGCCAGCGCATATAGGGGAAGCTTACTTGTCAATCTCCCCATACAGTGCCACGCAGAATTGGTGGTGCGTATTGTGTTAATTTCAGTTCTGTCTATATGTGGTCGCCTGTGTGTAATAATGCTACTTAATGGCACCGGGTGAGCATCTCCATCCTCCACCGCTACATGCGCCATATAGGGCGTCGGGTGAAACCAATAGTGCGCATATTGCGCTTGTGCGCATAAATAGTATAACAGGAATTCCGGCGCCGCAAAACCGCCCCTAGAGAACGGAAGAGTCAGAGCTCGCATTTCAATTCGTGCTTGTTTTCCAGCCCACACCAACCGCACAACCAGCGCTCTCAACTTTCCAAACACGGATGCAGGTGGTGTGATGGGGATATTATTAAACAAATATAACATTTTAGGTAGAATCACCATTTTGACTATAGCTATTCTGTCGGCCAGCGATAGTGGCAGCCTCAGCCATCTCTCAATTTGTTCCTCCAATTTTGTTAACCCCACACCATAATTAGCCCGAATCACAGTTGGTGGGTCTCGGTGAAAATAAATCCCTAGATATTTAACAGGGTCCGTTTGCCATTCCAGTGGGTATTCCACTGCATGGGGCACAGTAACGTCTGTCAGTGGGACAATAATGGATTTGCTCCAATTTATCTGAAGCCCTGACTGCCTGCCAAATTTAATATATTCCCGTATAAGGGGGGATAAGTTTTCTCTAGGTTCTCTGATATACAGCGCCATATCATCCGCATAGAGCGATATGCTGAGTGGTCTCTGTGGGAACTGCAGTGCCGTGCGTTGATGGCCCTGTCGGATCTTACACGCTAGTGGCTCCAGCGCTATTGCGAATAGTAGAGGAGATAACGGGCAGCCCTGCCTCGTGCCCCGGGAGATTTGTATTGGATTCGATACATGGCCGTTTACTCTAACGCACGCCACTGGTTTTGTATATAAAAGTTTTATCCACTTTAGGATAACCGGGGGCATGCCCATTTTAGACAATACTGCAAATAGATACCTCCATTCAATCGAATCAAAGGCTTTGGCGGCGTCCAGTAACACCGCCGCTGCCTCTAACTCCGGATTGAGCTGATGTGAGAGGGCAAATAGTGTGCGCAGGTTGTGCGAAGTAGATCTTGTTGGGATAAAACCTGATTGATCCGGCAGTACTATAGTTGTCATTAGTGGCTGTAATCTTTGGGCCAGTATTTTCGCCAATATTTTAGCGTCAGTATTTATTAATGAGAGTGGGCGATATGACACACACTCATTAGGTTCTTTACCTGGTTTCAAAAGTGCTATCGGCATTGCCTCACGTAGGGTAGGGGGGAGTATTTCTTTCTCAAATGCCTCCTCATACATGCTTGCCAGGTATGGGCAAAGGAGTTCAAAGTATTCTTTATAAAATTCGGCCGTGAAGCCATCCGGCCCCGGAGCCTTTCCATTCGGCAGTGCCTTAATTGCCACTCGTATCTCTTCTTTCTCAATGGGTTGTGCCAGGATCTCCCTGTGTGCATCAGATAACCACACTATAGCTATATCTTCCAGGTACTCTAGTATCTCAGTAGTGTTAGCTGAGTCCTTAGTGGTATATAATTCACCGTACGTGTTCTTAAATGCTTCCAGAATGGCAGGTGTGCTGGTGCATAGGGTGCCATTTACATCTTTAACTTGAACTACTGTATGCGAGGGGCGATCTATGCCAATTTTTCGTGCCAGCATACGGCCTGCTCTCCCTCCTTCTCCGTAGGCTCTGGCCACGTATCGCTGTGATACATACTTCAATTCACTGTCAGCATATTTTTGGTATTCGGACAGTCTGTCCCTAATATCGGCTAGAATACCGGGTGTAGGTGCCCTTTCATATTCCCTTTCCAGCGCCGCCAATTGCTGTTCGCATCTAGAAAGTTGTCCTCTTATGTCTCGCAGAATCCCAACTTGTGTGCCAATGCATATACCGCGTATGGTTGCCTTAAAGGCCTCCCACAGTAGGCCTGCATCATTCACTGATGAAACATTTATAGTAAAATAATCTGTTATAGCTTCTCTAATTGCGTGGTTATATAGGGGATCTAACAGTGCCTTAGAGTTAAATCGCCACAAATGGGGCGGTGGTATATAATCTGGTAAATCGAGGGTAAGTAATACTGGATTGTGGTCCGATAGTGTTTTTGGTAAATGAGTGACGCTTTGTACCCATGTGCTGGCTAGTTCTGTCATCAACCAATAATCAATGCGGGACCAGCTATTGTGCACCGCTGAAGTATGTGTACTTTCCAAGTTATGTGGGTGACGTTCCCGCCATATATCTATCATGCGGAATTCGGTCATGCCATCCTGCAATGCTTTGACTGCCTGCTTGTGTGGTTCCGTCGTGCCAGCCGACCTATCTAGACTGGCATTTAGCGACACATTGAGGTCCCCTCCCCAAACTAGTTCTATATCAGGGAGTTCCCGTAGTTCTCTCCAGAGAGTCCGGAAAAATTCAGGTTCATCTATGTTCGGACCATAAACGTTAACGAGGCCCATTCGGTGCCCTCGCATATGACCCACTACAATTATGTACCTGCCCATGTCATCAGTAATCGTCCTATCTATGCGAAATTGAACTCCCTTCTTAACTAGTATCAATACTCCCCGTGAATATGTGGAGTAGGATGATGCACGTACTTCTTCCGCCCACCTACTACCGATTCTGCAGTTCCCGATTTTTGAGAGGTGAGACTCCTGAATCAAGGCTATATCCACCTGGTGCCTGTCAAAGTAAGCAAACATCTGCCTAATTTTCTTCGGATTGTTTAATCCTCGTATGTTCCAGGTGAGAAGTCTAATGTGGTTTAACCTCTTATTGATAGACATGTATCTGAGTGTATCTATGTGCTATTAGTGAAGTCATACATCCACCTGTACTATTATATGTGAGGTACATTCTTTGTGATATTAAGCCATATTGTGGTTTGCCTGGTAAACAATAACAATCCCCGAACCCCCCACCCACTCCAGCATCCCAAACATGCCAAAGACATACCCAAATAGAACCAATAACAATCAGTACAACTTTGTCGGGGGACACCTCGTGGAGGGCTACTAGGTGCTCACTAAAACATCCGCGATGCGAATGTGGCCAGATTATATATCAACATTATGGCCTTTGCCAAATTGTATTGCCCATTTTTAAAATATTAAACGCCTCAGTGTTCTTTTAATATCCCAATGGATATTGCATATACAACTAGTGTCCCTGAGCAGTTCCTCCGATCCCTGTTGTATGTGACCTGCCGTTTAGCACCAGCTTTTTCCTCAGCCACATCTTATACCATCGTTTTATAGTTCAGTTATCCTGACTTATGCCGCCCTTATAGTTTTAAAGCTGGGGCTCCAGCTTTACTTCATAATCCCTTGCTGCAATGGTCAAGATATAAGTCCAGTGTTGCTTATAATGTTTTTAGACATTGCTCTTACCTCAAAAGGGGTTTCTCGGGTCAATCGGTTTCTTACCCCCACTCAGCGTTTGGCGGATTGTATATTTTATCGTAGTTTGAGAATAGTCTATTGTTCAGGACCCATATTCCGTTGCCGGTTGAGAGGATTGTGTACGTGATGGTGACCTTCTTCTTGGGGTTATCCCCTTCAGGTAGTCCTGTGCTGCCTTCGGTGTGAGAAAAATCTTCGCGTGCCCATCATGCGTTACCCTCAGACGTGCCGGATACAACATTGCGTATTTTATTTCCATCTCTCGCAGCTTTCTCTTGACCGCTTGGTATTCTCGTCGTGCACTCTGAACTGCAGCCGTAAAATCCGGGTAGAAGGCGATATCGTTGCCTTGATATTGAACGGACTGCCGGTCGCGCGCAAGCCTCAGGACCACATCGCGATCTCTATAATTCAGAAGCCTTGCTATAATGGGTCTTGGTGGTGCACCTGGCGGAGGTCTGGTTGCTAATGTTCTGTGAGCACGTTCGATTATGAACACAGGTGAAAACTGTTCCGGCCCAAAAATATCTTTTAGCATATTTTCCACGTATTGTTCCATCCGTCCACTATTTGTGCTCTCCGCGACTCCCAGAATGCGTAAATTATTGCGGCGAGACCTAGCCTCCAAATCTTCGTTCTTGTTTCTGATGCTCTCCAGGGCTTTTTCCATGGCTGCGCATTTCTTTGTCGTCACATCTGACTCGTCCTCTACCGTAGACAGCCTCTGTTCCGCAACATCCAGCCTCTCTCCTTGTTTGTCCAGCTTTGCCGCCATACTATCCACGCGGAGTGTCAGGTTATCGATCTTGCCATCTATATTTTGTAGACTTTGTTGTATGGCCTGTAGTGCATTTTCCATGGACATATCTTTGGAGGATGTTTCCAACTCAGTATCAGAGTGAGTCGACGTAGGTTTAGTTCCTCGCCTCCCTTCGAAGGTCAGCTTTGGCTGTTGTTTGTCTGGTTTTCCCATGATTGAGGAGGTATAGGCGTTAAGCTCAGGGTTGCTGTTCTTTGTATATTCAGGTCCACCGCCCACAGGTGTATCTTTGTGAGTGCGAGGTCACCAAGCAATGTTCCGTATCACTAGTGCGTGTCTTTCGAGCTATCCATCTGTGAGTGTATCGTAATCCCAGCACATTTAGTCCTGCAGGGGGGGGAAGCCTTCAGTTACTTCCGGCACTCAGTATGCACTGATATATACTGTGCCCAGTGGAGATTTGTCTGGCTGCTGCTAATTTAACACCAACTCAGTAGGTGTCACCGCTGAAGTGTATCCCCAGGATTTGCTAAAACCTCACGCCAGCTCTATGATCCGGTTTCACTAGGCAGATTTGGCAGTGGAAGTCAGTCAATTACCTGCAGATTCATCAGGCGCCATTTTGATTTTCGTTTCTTCACTGTGCTTCTCTACTACTTGCCAGTTGATTTATGGTCAGAATTATCTAGTGGTTCTCACTCCGGCATTTCCCCTTTCATCCACCTTATTCAGTATGTGCGCCTCGTGGTACATGCAGTTGCTGTGTGGGTCGAGCGCTGCACCAGTAGTCCGCCATTTTCTCATCGGCACCCCGCAGGAACACTAGACCGCGCACGTCGCATTTAAACCGGGGCATATCTTTTGAGGGAAATATGGTGCATTTACGATCGGAGTTTCAGATTCCGATGTCACACATTATGCGCTTCTGATCCCAGCGCGGCAAGTCTTGACAGTAAGGGTGCGGTGGCTTTTCCGGTCACCCGCTATGGGCGCAGTGTGTCTCCGCCATTCTGTGGTCGTGCCCGCTCAGCCCACGGCGCCACCAGGAGTCTATGCACGCTTTTGAGTAGTGCCGCCGTCACAAAGTAGGGGGGGTATGCACTCACCCTTCAGTTGTCTCAATGTGGACACAGGCGCAGCGTCTCTGCCAGATGTACGTTTCGATCGTCTTGATCGGTCCGCTATTTCACGGTTTCGCCGCCATCTTGTCTCCACTTTTAGTGCATCAGGCGCGCCCCTGCATTTTCGGCTGTTTACTCCGCCGCTACTACCATTTGCAGGCGCTTTGGCAGTTCATCGTATTGGTGGCATATTCCGATGCATGTAACACCCGTTCCCGACTGTCAATACGGCCAATGAAGCTTATTATTGCCGGATTGTTGTTCTGGCCAGCGGAGCAGCACTAAGGTGCAGCCATTCCGCAGTGCGCCCTCTAGCGCCCCCCTCTGTAAAGATATATGTTTAACATTATATTCTACATGCCCTACTTTTAAATACCATGCACCCTGCCTTGTGGGAAATAAGGCTTACATAGGGTGGCTTATAAATATGTAAAAAGAAGGTTTTGACCTGTTAAAAGGCGTTATTTTGACAAATCGAATTTTACAGTTTAAAACTGCAACAGCCAGGTTAGAAATGGTAGGTCGGCCGCCATACTTGTAGTGTCACGGTAGGGGGTGGCACAATGGATGATGTAGTCCACCATGGGCATTTAATTTACAGGTCCTGTGTACACTTTGAACAATATACTAAGGACTTATAGCTAAGTTAAATATGTCATTAAGGTTATAGCAATTTCACCATGGTTAGCAGGGGTACAGTGCATAGAGTTCTACAGCGAGGAATAATATAGTGGCCAGTAAAAGGCAAAAAATCTGGGGTGATCCTACAGAAAGGGCAAATTTCCTATACACAGCTTCTGAGACTACCAGAGCACTGGTGGAACTTGGAATTCATCTTAGCATTGGATATCTGCAAGATGAGGTAAGGGGGACAGCAAGTACTTTCTCTGGTCCACATCACTCTAGAGCTGAGTCTGGTATGGATTTGTATTTGACCTCATGGTCACAGCTTCAGATCCTGGAGAGTCCACTCACACTTTCATTTTTCCAAGGTTGATTAAATGAGTACCACTGAGCTGGCTAACAATGTCTGTTATTTATCTCCAAGTTACCCTTTTGGGTGCTTTCGAAATGCACACATTATGCTTGCGGCACAGAAAAAAAAACATTGAAACCATCTTGTAAAGGTGTCTTTCCCTGCTGAAATCAACACAAACCGTATAACAGAGAAATATTTCCATTGAACTTGAACATGTGTGTGTGGGGGGGGTGAGAAGTGCAAGAATGTGCTCTGATGGGCCTTGAGATACAGGTTTATATGAGTAGTACTAAAGGTGTGTAAAATGCATTCGGATAAGGAAAAGTGTAGGATTTTCTAACATGCTAGCACGAAATGAGCAAGGTTGCCAGGTGCACAAAGGTGAGTGGGAAATATGTTCATGCTGTAAAACATACCCTAAGTCATTGTAACAAAACATTCACAGATAGTTAAGAGTTCAAAATGTGGCTAGAAATACTGCAAAGTTCTCCTTTACCAAGCCTTATGAACACAAATATTCTATTGATATATTCCCATAGACATTGTGATGTGTTCTCCCTGCTGTGACGTGAGTAGGCCAGTATACAAATGATCGTAAAGGAAAAGACGGTGGTATAATACACAGGGAAATCCGCGCTCTACAGGGTGAATACACCTAATATCCTGAACTAATCTTATCTATAACGGTGCTGAAAGGAGGAGAGAACCACCTGCCTCCCCAAATCTTGTGGCCTAGGCTGCAAACAAACGTATTAGCAATCCCCAGCACATGTTTTCAAATTCAAATAAGCAATGTCAGCAGTAGTATATGTACATCCATATTTCAATATACAATAAAGATCACAATGGGTTCTTATTTTTTCTCCTTTTTTATTTTCTTTCTTCCGGTCCCTTTATGTTTCGACAAGATCTTAGCCAACACGTGTTTCGTCGCCACAGTGGGAATACATCCAGTGACTTTTTCAAGGCTAAGGTGAAAACAAATAACCAATGTAAATGCGTCTCTTTACTCAATATCACATGCATGATTTGAAACTATCACTGTGTCTCAATATGACGTGGTTACGGTAATAGTAGCCAAAGCTTATGTGACAAACATTAAACCAGTAGACAAAATGAACTGGTGCAAACACCGGAAGGCCTCAGTGCTAAAACAGTTATTTATACGATGAGGACAATGTGCTATGTGCATGTATATATCTTCTACATGCGCCTATGTCACCATTACTCCATGGCCCCAATGCGGGCACTGAGCATGTTATATCGTGGCATGCCAAACCGTGAAACACCTTTGTGGCACACATGCATGAGTGCTTCCTTGTGCAAGACTAACCCCTAACCTATCACCAAAAGTACGTAATCCAAAACAAAAGTACGTGCGCCGAAAATTGACTTCACCAACCTCTATTGTCTTTTGTTCTTAACTGTCTGAAGAACCCACAAAAGGGGGAATACACAAATGAAAAGATAAGTAGGAAGGCTGCTTTTCTAACACACCACGTATTCATTCTCAATGATTATGAAAACATCTCTCATAGGTCACCTACTTCCTGTGTGGTGATACTTCCAACCCACACGATCCTCCGGCGTGGGCAAACGTGCTCGGTCAACTTTCAATTTGTCCCTTAAGCGACAACTGATTATTAAGGGTGTCTCTTCTGTAAGAAAGAGTATATTTCACAACCCTGTCAAAGCCTGCAGCAAAGTCCAAACCCTCTATTATCTCTATTACGTATAGCAGCAATACACATATTTACGCTGCAGAATCACTTGTACTCATTTGCTCCTCAAGGTGTCTGGTTTTCGTGAAAAAATTCCAAATGCAAGTCGCTCTCAACAATCCCATTCGATTCGGTTTCATGCAAAGTACTCCATAATCCAGGTGATTATGAACACCACAACCACTCACCACACTTACTTTGTCTAAGTGATTCAGGTCGTAAGTGATTAATTAACCCAAACCGTAAATTAACAAATACCATCCTATCCTCAATCCGAACAGAACAGCAACGCATAAGCCATCCGACTGGAATTATCCCCAAATCTTCCTTCTCATCACTCCTATCCGTAACATACTGCTCAACTGATTCGCAATTCAGACCATAAGTGATTAATTATCCAAAACCGTAAATCACCAAATACCATCTTATCCATAATCCAAACAATACAGCAACGCCTCAGCCATCCGACTAAAAATATCCATAACTCTTCCTTCTCAGCACTTTTATCCATAACATACTGCTAAACTGAGTCGCAATCTCAACCCCTCAGCGCCCCGGCTGCCTCCTCACCGTGTTTGTTTTGTCAATTTCAACAGCGCCCGACGCCGGTCCCTCGAGTAAGAGGAGGAGCCATTTTCTGATGGCGTATAAATACTACCGCCCCCGGTCCAGTGTACATAAAAACTGCTGACGTACTAGCCTAATCTTCATATCCAGATAGTATATGTCACCAGTGTCGACGGACTTGTCTCCACTGTGGATTTAGCAGGCGCCATCTTGAAACGTGTTTTTAGTTACAATTTACACGCATCACTCAAAACCGGGTCAGTCTTTAATTGAAATACTACGTAAAGGGTGTGGAACTGTATGTGAAGCCATATATAGCACAACACGGGGTCGTGTTCTTTTAGTCAGTGACTATGGTTTTGTATATGAATTTACATTTCTGTTAGTCATTTCAACAACTTTACATTGGATCACTTTGTAGACCAGGGAGAAGGACATGATAAGTATCGTATCTTTATAACATATATATATATATATTATTCAATCATAACAATTCAGTTTCAGGTACCTATTTTACGTGGGGTCATGTACTATTTAGTCAGTGACTATGGTTTTGTCTATGAATGTACATTTCTGTTAGTCATTTAAACAACTTCACATTGGATCACTTCGTAGATCAGGGAGAAGGGCATGATAAGTATTGTATTTTTATAACACATATATATACATAAAATCATAACAATTTAGTTTCTGGTACCTATTTCAACGTGTAACAACATACCTCACATTATTGATCTCAGACTGAAGGGAATAGTCAGCTTATACCTAAGTTTTGTACATCATACATCTCATATTGTTATTCAGATATAAGCGGGCACAGTTCGTCCATAGGTACTCTCCATCCACCATGAATCACTGTTTTTAATCTGCATGATTGTGTGAATTAATTACCCAAGAAATAGTGCAGTTCTTGATCCAAATTAAGGCCTATTTCTGTGGCCCGTAGCTTAAGAATCCATGACGCCTCACTTCTACGCAGCCTGAGTTCTCTATTACCACCCCTCGGGTGTCTAAGGGTCTGATCAATTCCATAAAACACAAAGTCTCTGTGTCTATTCTGGGAAGTGCACTGTGCAATGTGCGCCGCAATAAGGTACCTCATGTCCCCCTGTTTCACTGCTCTCATGTCTTCTCCAATTCGCTCCCGCAAAGTCCTAATCGTACTCCCCACGTACTTCTTGTTACACCTACATTCAATGACATACACCACATGTGTGGTGCTGCAATTGATATTTGACAAGATCTTATAACTCATATTTCCCGGACCACTGAAGTGTGTTTTCTTATTGCTCGCCCATTTGCAGGCCACGCAATGTCCACATCCATAGAATCCAATGGTGTGCGGTGTCAACCAATTAGTGGCAATTCTGGCTCCTGTATAACTGGGACTTAACATATTTTTGAGGCACACGCCCCTCCTGTATGTGATGTTGGGCCTATCGTTAATGGGTCGATTATCATCAGTAGGGTAAAACTAATCTGTCCCACGACGGTCTAATCCCAGCTCACGTTCCCTATTCCCTCCAGTGATCTGTCTTCTTTCAAGATATGCCAGTGTCTATTAAGGCTTTGTACTAATACCTTAGATAAAGTGTTATAGCCCGTCACCATACGTATTTTATCATCCCTTTTCTTAGCTTTTGTCCGTTCCTTTAGAGTATCCACTCTTTGGATTGTGCCAACCTTCTTTCAGGCTCTCTCTAATGTGTGCCTGTCATATCCCCTTCTCTTGAAACGAGTCATCATATTGCTGGCACAATCCTCAAATTCCGGATCATAACTGCAATTTCGTCTCGCCCTGATCAGTTCGCCATAGGGAATTGCTTTGATCTGATGTGAGGGGTGCGCGCTAGACGCATGCAAAACAGAATTGCACGCTGTTGCCTTCCGAAATAGCCTATTATGAATCTGATTAGCCCTGATGTAAAATTCCGTGTCTAAGAATGTGAAATTCTTTTGGCTATATTCAAAAGTGAACTTAATATTGTAAGCATTATTATTGAGGTGCTTAAAAAAGTCTAAAAGTTTATCAGTGCTCACTGTCCATACCATCAAGCAGTCATCGATGTATCTACCCCAAAACAGGATTGAATCATTCCATTTGGTGCCTCTTGAGCTCCAGATCCATGTCTCCTCGAACCAACCCATGAAAAGGTTGGCATCCGAGGGAGAGAACCTTGAGCCCATGGCCACTCCCTGTTTCTGTCGGTACCATTTCTCCTTGAATAGGAAGACATAGTTATCCAGGATCAGTTCTATCATGTTGATTAGCATTTCTGTGTGTTTCCATGTGCTGGCAGATCTGGTGCTTAACATTTTCCTAATGGCAGTCAGTCCAAAGTCTCTTCTGATGCTCGTGTAGAGTGCCGTTACGTCTAGTGTAACTAGAATGATGTTGTCTTCCCAAGGGAGGTCAGAAAAAGTCCCTAGGATATGCTTCGTGTCACGAATATAAGAGGGTAAATTGCTCACCATGGGTTTTAGAAAAATGTCAATGTACTCCGACATTCTCTCAGTAGGCCCTTCACTGCCCGAAATAATTGGTCTCCGAGGTGGAAATGGGAGGTTTTTGTGAATCTTAGGGAGCGTGTAAATGCAAGGGTATCTAGGGTGGTCTACTTTCAAATATATTACTTCACCCTCATCTAGTAAGCCCATCCCTTGCCATTGTCTGAGATGTCTATTTATGTGGTCAGTTAATGCCCACATTGGGTTATTGGGAAGCTGTTCATAACATTCCAAATTATTTAGTTGGGAAAGGATCTCTCGTTCATAGTCACACCTCTCCATAATCACTATATTGCCTCCTTTGTCCGCTTCGCGAATCGTACTGTTGTCATCTCTCATTAAGCCTTTCAAGGCTAGTCTTTCCCCATGTGTCAAGTTGTCCCTTACACTAAGGGGGCGTCTCTTTTTGTCAATGTGTCTATCCAGGTCTACAAGAACCAACTTGTGAAAAATGTCTATGTTGTTCCCTGTGTGGAGTGTGGGTGTCCATTTCAATTTCTCTTTCAGACCACTGGAGATGGAAAAATCACTCACAACATTCAAATCACGCATGACAATATTAGCAGTTATCACCTCATCTTCACACTCTGTTAGTGATAAGAGTAATTGCGTGTCTATTACATCTTGAATAGAAAGTTCACTGGATCGACATGTTCCATCTTGTTTGCTCAATACTTTATTCTCACAATTTGACATTGCAAAATGTTTCTTAATTTTAATCCGTCTCACAAATTTGTAGAGATCGACTTTTAAATCACAGATATTTCCCCCATTGCTTGGGCAAAAACTCAATCCTTTTTTCAATAACGACACATCATCAGTGGTCAAACATTTAGTTGACAGATTCACCACATTGACATCCCCTACTTCTTTTGATTCCAGGATCTGGTCCTCATCCCTGGTCATTCTTCCCCTGTTGCCTCCTCTTTTTCCCCTCCTTGTCTTTGCCCTGGTATGGGCCGTCTGTTTTGTTCCCTGTTGCCTTTCTTGATTCTTTGGACCTCCCGTAAAAAACAGTTTTCACTGTTTGAGGTGTCTGCTGAACCATCTCCTCTATCAGACTCTCCACCGCTAGTGACTGGTGTATCTAAGGACGTGGAGCTTGAGCTTATGGATAACCCTTCTTTAGCTTTATTCTGATCATCTTTAGTTATTAGGTAGTCGTATTTTTTAACAAAGGTAAAATTCCTACCATTCAGATAGTCATACTCATCTCTTTTAAGTTTCTTAGATTTTCTTTGTTTTATCTCTGATAGATGGCGTTGCAGTATATCATTTAAAATGGTATAGTTTTTCTCTGTTGCCTCAGTCAAATTAAGTTGTTTTATCTCCAATTCTAACGCTTCAATTTCTTTTTGTAGTCTTACAGCCTTCCTATTGCAGTTCTCAATAAGAATGCCCATCAATCTGTTTGAGTTATTAGTGAGTTCCTGTTCCCATGCAACCAGTAGGTCAGCATCGAGATCGTCATAAGTTGGTATAATTTGGGATCTGAGACCCCTCGGTATCCTCTGTACTTTAATGTATTGTTGCAAGGTGGCTCCGTCCCACCATTTGGACATCTCATTTTAACGCAACCTTTCTAAACGGATACATTTTTCCCTGAGACCTTCTTGCCTTTGAGCGCTTCCACCTTGAGTCGTTAAGGTGGATGCTCTGCTACCCGATAAATTGTTGAATAGATCCTCAGCTTCTTTATCTCTGTTGCTTCTTTCATTATCAAATGAAGTCATGGTGCACCCTGGCTGCCCCCTAATTCACTAAGCGTAAAGGAAAAGACGGTGGTATAATACACAGGGAAATCGGCGCTCTACAGGGTGAATACACCTAATATCCTTAACTGATCTTATCTATAACGGTGCTGAAAGGAGTATGTTGTGAGTGATTTTTCCATCTCCAGTGGCCTGAAAGAGAAATCGAATGGACACCCACACTCCACACAGGGAACAACATAGACATTTTTCACAAGTTGGTTCTTGCAGACCTGGATAGACACATTGACAAAAAGAGACGACCCCTTAGTGTAAGGGACAACTTGACACATGGGGAAAGACTAGCCTTGAAAGGCTTAATGAGAGATAACAACATTACGATTCGCGAAGCGGACAAAGGAGGCAATATAGTGATTATGGAGGAGTGACTATGAACGAGAGATTCTTTCCCAACTAAATAATTTGGAATGTTATGAACAGCTTCCCAATAACCCAATATGAGCATTAACTAACCACATAAATAGACATCTCAGACAATGGCAAGGGATGGGCTTACTAGATGAGGGTGAAGTAATATATTTGAAAGTAGACCGCCCTAGATACCCTTGCATTTACACGCTCCCTAAGATTCACAAAAACCTCCCATTTCCACCTGGGAGACCAATTATTTCGGGCAATGAAGGGCCTACTGAGATAATGTCGGAGTACGTTGACATTTTTCTAAAACCCATGGTGAGCAATTTACCCTCTTATATTCGTGACACGAAGCATATCCTAGGTACTTTTTCTGACCTCCCTTGGGAAGACAACATGATTCTAGTTACACTAGACGTAACGGCACTCTACACGAGCATTAGAAGAGACTTTGGACTGACTGCCATTAGGAAAATGTTAAGCACCAGATCTGCCAGCACATAGGAACACACAGAAATGCTAATCAACATGATAGAACTGATCCTGGATAACAATGTCTTCCTATTCAAGGAGAAATGGTACCGACAGAAACAGGGAGTGGCCATGGGCTCCAGGTTCTCTCCCTCGTACGCCAACCTTTTATGGGTTGGTTCGAGGAGACGTGGATCTGGAGCTCAAGGGGCACCAAATGGAATGATTCAATCCTGATTTGGGGTAGATACATCGATGACTGCTTGATGGTATGGACAGGGAGCACTGATAAACTTTCAGACTTTTTTAAGCACCTCAATAACAATGCTTACAATATTAAGTTCACTTTTGAATATAGCCAAAAGAATATCAAATTCTTAGACACAGAATTTTACATCAGGGCTAATCAGATTCATAGTAGGCTATTTCGGAAGGCAACAGCGTGCAATTATGTTTTGCATGCGTCTAGCGCGCACCCCTCACATCACATCAAAGCAATTCCCTATGGCGAACTGATCAGGGTGAGACGAAATTGCAGTTATGATCTGGAATTTGAGGATTGTGTCAGCAATATGATGACTCGTTTCAATAGAAGGGGATATGACAGGCACACATTAGAGAGAGCCAGAAAGAAGGTTGGCACAATCAAAAGAGTGGATACTCTAAAGCAGGGGTCTCCAACCTTTTCTGTATTGAGAGCTACTTTTGCTCAAGGAAAGTCCAGTGAGCTACTAGCAAATGCTATCATCTTAAAATAGTGACAACATATGTTAACATTACACTATGACCACCCTAAGCAGAATTATTAGTGACCACCCAAGCATTCCAGACAAGGTTACCAAAAGAAATTCGAGGAAAACGTTTCTCAGTATCAAATGCTTCCACCTAACTAGTGAAGTAACATTCAAATTGTCACATGCTTTGAGGCACAAAAGACATAACCACAGCAGTAAGTCCCCCAACTCAGCTTGAATTATCATTCAGCTATTAACATTAAATGTGTTTTGGAATTGCAATATTTTGTCTTCGTCAGCAAATTAGTTTTTGCAAATACAAATTTTTCTAACAAATACCTCTTTCCATTTTGGGCAAACAAACTAAATTTTCCAGAAGTAAAGCCTGTTCTGAAAACACATAGGGCCTCATTAGGATGACGGGCGGACTTTCATCCGCCCGCCACCCTAGCGGTGCTGGGACCGGCCACCAGACGTGCGGCGGTCCCGCACCACTGATTAGGATGCGACCGCCACCCTGGCGGTCGCATCCTGCATATTTGACATTGTGGCGGGTGCTTACAGCAGCACCGCCGCAATGCCAAAATGGCATGTTGTGCAATGCCATGCACAACGTGGCAGGCACCGCGCGGTGCCTGCCACCTTGTGCATGGCAATGCAGGGGGGTACCATGGGTACCCCCCAAAGTGCAGCCCCCCACCCCCCTGGGGTGGCGGCAACATTGCCGCCATGGAAAGGCTTTCAAAACCGCACATCCTAATATGGATGGCGGTGCCTTCTAGGCACCGCCACCATATTAGGCCCCCAGTCCGCCCGGCCGGCAATCGTAACGATTGCCGGCCGGCGGAAAAGCTGCGGACGCACTTAGCATCCGCCGCGATACCCCCCGCCATAATAATATGGCGGGAAATCTAGTTGGGATGGCGTGCGGATCGCCACCGCCGAGCCGGCGGTGGCAATCCACACGCCATCCTAATGACCCCCATAATGTTTACCATTAAAATATCAGTTTTCATTGTTAGAAAAAAAAAGTCATCAAATATCACCTTGTCATTTTCATTGAGTATTACCGTGTAAAAAGGCCTCACATGAATAGATTCTGCTTTGAATAGAAGGTATTACTAACTTAGGTCATGAATGCTCACCATAACACTAAAGATGCCTATGTTATGCCAATAATGGCCACCATTAAAACAGGGCCACCATTCTACCAAGGCTGAATGCCATAACATCCAGGATGCTCACTGTATAGCAGTCATGCCCATTATTATGCGAGGAGCAGTCATCTTTCTGTCAGAGGTGGCAGAAAGTAGGCCAGTCATGCTCTTAATATGTCAATGATGGCAGCCTGTAGAACACAACTAGACTAATAAATGGGCATTATAGTAGTCAAGGATGACCATTATTATGCCATTGCTACTATTATTCCATAAATGGACACTATTGCACCAGAGATTAAAAAAAAAAATCTTATGATGTGGGCCATCATACAAATTTGACGGTCTTTGATACTAGGAGTAGATTCCAGAAAATAACAGTTTATTAGGGAGAGACACTATGTCAGATAGACACACACATAAATAAATGCTGATGAGGCTCTTAATTTTTCTCTCCTCTGGATCCATACCCTGCTCTTCCCAGCTCTTGGGCTGATCATGCTCCCAACTAGCACATTTTCACTCTGGCTCCTGAAGTCCCACATTTTGATGGGTCAGCACTGATTACTGCAACTATTTTTCTTTGATAGGGCATTGTTCACATATGTGGTGCGACTGATCCAGTGGGGCGTATGGCATGGCCAATCTCCTTGTGACTTATATTAAGAGTGGATACAGAGGGTCAGGGAGCAGACCCCATAAGCCAACATAGTTTGTGTTTGAGTGCAATTATAAGGCACTGCCATTGGTTTGGTTAGCTTTCACTCTGAGGGTTATGTGATGAGTGGTGCTTCCTTCTTTAATATGTTTTGGCTCTCGGAGATTGGCTTGGCTTGTCTTTCCCTCTGAGAGCTACCTTGAGGGTGCTGGCGAGCTACCAGTAGCTCCCGAGCTACTCGTTGGAGACCCCTGCTCTAAAGGAACGGACAAAAGCTAAGAAAAGGGATGATAAAATACGTATGGTGACGGGCTATAACACTTTATCTAAGGTATTAGTACAAAGCCTTAATAGACACTGGCATATCTTGGAAGAAGACAGATCACTGGATTAACGATAGGCCCAACATCACATACAGGAGGGGCGTGTGCCTCAAAAATATGTTAAGTTCCAGTTATACAGGAGCCAGAATTACCACTAATTGGTTGACACCGCACACCATTGGATTCTATGGATGTGGACATTGCGTGGCTTGCAAATGGGCGAGCAATAAGAAAACACACTTCAGTGGTCCGGGGAATATGCGTTATAAGATCTTGTCAAATATTAATTGCAGCACCACAGATGTGGTGTATGTCATTGAATGTAGGTGTAACAAGAACTACGTGGTGAGTACGATTAGGACTTTGCGGGAGCGAATTGGAGAACACATGTGAGCAGTGAAACAGGGGGACATGAGGTACCCTATTGCGGCGCACATTGCTCAGTGCACTTTGTGTTTTATGGAATTGATCAGACCCTTAGACACCCGAGGGGTGGTAATAGAGAACTCAGGCTGCGTAGAAGTGAGGCATCATGGGCCTTAATTTGGATCAAGAACTGCACTATTTCTTGGGTAGTTAATTCACACAATCATGCAGATTAAAAATAGTGATTCATGGTGGATGGAGAGTAGCTATGGTCGAACTGTGCCCGCTTATATCTGAATAACAATATGAGATGTATGATGTCCAAAACTTAGGTATAAGCTGACTATTCCCTTCAGTCTGAGATCAATAATGTGAGGTATGTTGTTACACGTTGAAATAGGTACCAGAAACTGAATTGTTATGATTGTATGTATATATATATATGTTATAAAAATACAATACTTATCATGCCCTTCTCCCTGATCTACGAAGTGATCCAACGTGAAGTTGTTTAAATGACTAGCAGAAATGTAAATTCATAGACAAAACCATAGTCACTGACTAAATAGTACATGACCCCACGTAACATAGGTACCTGAAACTGAATTGTTATGATTGTATATATATGTATATGTTATAAAGATATGATACTTATCATGCCCTTCTCCCTGTTCTACAAAGTGATCCAATGTAAAGTTGTTGAAATGACTAACAGAAATGTAAATTCATATACAAAACCATAGTCACTGACTAAAAGAACATGACCCCGTGTTGTGCTATATATGGCTTCACATATAGTTCTGCACCCTTTACGTAGTATTTCAATTAATGACTGACCCGGTTTCGAGTGGTGCGCGTGAATTTTAACTAAAAACACGTTTCAAGATGGCGCCTGCTAATACCACAGTGGAGACAAGTCCGTCGACACTGGTGACATATACTATCTGGATATGGAGATTAGGCTAGTCCGTCGGCAGTTTTTATGTACACTGGACCGGGGGCGGTAGTATTTAAACGCCGTCAGAAGAAGGCTTGTCCTCGTACTCAAGGGACCGGCATCGGGCGCTGATGAAATTGACAAAACAAACACGGTGAGGAGGCAGCCGGGGCGCTGAGGGGTTGAAATTGCGACTCAGTTTAGCAGTATGTTATGGATAAAAGTGCTGAGAAGGAAGAGTTATGGATATTTTCAGTCGGATGGCTGAGGCGTTGCTGTATTGTTTGGATTATGGATAAGATGGTATTTGGTGATTTACGGTTTTGGATAATTAATCACTTATGGTCTGAATTGCGAATCAGTTGAGCAGTATGTTATGGATAGGAGTGATGAGAAGGAAGATTTGGGGATAATTCCAGTCGGATGGCTTATGCGTTGCTGTACTGTTCGGATTGAGGATAGGATGGTATTTGTTAATTTACTGCTTGGGTTAATTAATCACTTACGACCTGAATCACTTAGATAAAGTAAGTGTGGTGAGTGGTTGTGGTGTTCATAATCACCTGGATTATGGAGTACTTTGCATGAAACCGAATCGAATGGGATTGTTGAGAGCGACTTGCATTTGGAATTTTTTCACGAAAACCTGACACCTTGTGGAGCAAATGAGTACAAGTGATTCTGCAGCGGAAATATGTGGATTGGTGCTATACGTAATAGAGATAATAGAGGGTTTGGACTTTGCTGCAGGCTTTGACAGGGTTGTGAAATATACTCTTTCTTACAGAAGAGACACCCTTAATAATCGGTTGTCGCTTAAGGGACAAATTGAAAGTTGACCGAGCACGTTTTCCCACGTCGGAGGATCGTGTGGGTTGGAAGTATCACCACACAGGAAGTAGGTGATCTATGAGAGATATTTTCATAATGATTAAGAATGAATACGTGGTGTGTTAGAAAAGCAGCCTTCCTACTTATCTTTTCATTTGTGTATTCCCCCTTTTGTGTGTTCTTCCGCCAGTTAAGAACAAAAGACAGTAGAGGTTGGTGAAGTAAATTTTCGGCGCACGTACTTTTGTTTTCGATTACGTACTTTTGGTGATAGGTTAGGGGTTAGTCTTGCACGAGGAAGCACTCATGCATGTGTGCCACAAAGGTGTTTCACGGTTTGGCATGCCACGATATAACATGCTCAGTGCCCGCATTGGGGTCATGGAACAATGGTGACATACATGCACATAGCACATTGTCCTCATCGTATAAATGACTGTTTTAGCACTGAGGCCTTCTGGTGTTTGCACCAGTTCATTTTGTCTACTGGTTTAATGTTTGTCATATAAGCTTTGGCCACTATTACCATAACCACGTTGTATTGAGACACGGTGATAGTTTTAAATCAAGTATGTGATATTGAGTAAAAAGACGCATTTACATTGGTTATTTGTTTTCACCTTAGCCTTGAAAAGGTCGCAGGATGTATTCCCACTGTGGCGACGAAACACGTGTTGGCTAAGATCTTGTCAAAACATAAAGGGACTGGAAGAAAGAAAGTAAAAAAGGAGAAAAAATAAGAACCCATTGTGATCTTTATTGTATATTGAAATATGGATGTACATATACTACTGCTGACATTGCTTATTTGAATTTGAAAACGTGTGCTGGGGATTGCTAATACAGTATACAAATGATTTATTAATGCAGGTATTATGATCGGGTAGGGGGCTGTCTATGTACCTTGACTAAATTCTCTTAAGATTCAGGGGCATATTTACAAGCCCATATCGCGACAGGAACGTCACTTTTAAAGACGTTCGTGTGGCGATAGGGGCTTTGCCTTATTTACAAGGCGGCTTGCGGTGGGCGTTCTGCTGAGACATCCATTGATTTTGATGCTGCCCCATATTTACAAGAGTAGCATAAATATGGGTCAGCTTCCAAATTAAGACCAGGGAAAACCTGGTCTTATATGGCAAAACGAGGAGAAATATTTAATTTCTCCTCGTTTTTGTTGTTTGCATAGAAACAGCAAAATGCCATGAATGATTGTTTATGTGCAAGAAGGTGTCCCTTCCTGCACATAAACAATCATTTTAAAATTTCGATTTGCAACTTCTATGTGTGCCGCACAATGCAGCACACATAAGAGTTTCAAATCACCATTCTGGATTATTTATGTGCAGGAAGAGACACCTTCCTGCACATAAACAATCATTCCCTCAATGCATAATGTGCACTATGGTGCAAGGGTGCGTGAGTTGGTGAAAGGCAGCTGAATTTAGCGCCAGCGCAGGGAGAAATGCAGGGGTGCACCGTATTATTGTAAATACGGTGAACCCCTGCGTTTCTAAAGTGACAGAGCGCGGCGTTAGCTATTTTGGAGCTAACCCGTATTCCGACACTTTTGTTGTAAGTATGCCCCTCAGGTTCATCTATTTGTGTATGTGCAGTAGTTTAAAGTTTAACGTGAAAAATATGAATAAGTAATGGAAGAGTTGATGATTTGTCATTAATAATATATCTTTATTCTACCTATGGAGTTCGTGTTCAGGATGGTGAGCATCCTTTTTTTATTGCGGTATTTTATGTCGCCTAAAGTAGTGTTCACACAGTTTGTGAATCTATTTTTATCAATCTTTGGCCCTGCACTACATCCTCCAAATGACCACAAACTGCTGTGAGAGGAATGAGACAATTTTGTAAATTACAACCATAAAGGCAGTTCCCACTTTGTAAGCTCTAGTTATTTATTTTAAATATGTGTGCATGCTTATGCGGTATCTGCAGTCACACAGAGTTTATTTTTCTGCAATTTAAAGGAAATTGCAGGTAGATGCTGAGATTTCAGTCTGCATGTTTGTAGCACCAGAAATTTCTCACAGGAAGTAGTGTTGGCAGCCACGTAGGTAAAGGAGCCAAAGCTGCATAAAATTATAAATGTATCCTCTGGGGCGTATCTTGGTCAGAAAGATGGGGGGTGGGGGTGACCTGCAGATTTTCCAACAATCACACTGGCATATCCAGTTAAATTATAATAACATGACAAGCAGGGCATGAGGGGGTCTAAGGGGCAGTGGAGACACAGAGAGGAATGTTGATTGTTAGGGGTAGTAAGTGGCAGGGAACATACTTTTCTGTAAAACAACCAACAAAGTGTGTGTGGTTTTGACTGTGTGTATATTTGAAAATTCATGAGAAATCCGACAGAAAACTCACCATTCCCCATGGAGAGCACCTGTACCCAACGATTTACATTTATTAGGGAGGTGCAACTTCCCAAATACCCCCTTGAAGCAATGCCTCTGTGTATTCTTTTATGTTGAGAGTAGACAGCACAAGACACTGCTGCAGTATTAGTATGAGACCTATAGGGATTTCCAGAGTAGGACCTGAGGATACACCCACCCATGCATGTGGGCAGGTGTGCCCGTAAACACAGTGCAACCCCGTTGCAGGGCCCCTGTATCTCGAACTGGTACACAACACCTACCCTTCCAGACAGTGCACCACTCCTGTTCCTTCACCTGAATTGATGTTTGGTGCTGCCTTGTAGGAATGGAAGGAACAACCAGCACCATACTTGAGAGCACAGATCCTTTCTCTGCTAGGAGGTCCATGATAGGCAACCCCTTTGTTTGTGGCACTGCCAATTTAAGCCATGCCCTAACACGCTTTCCTGCTTCACAGAAGGTACCAACATGCAAGCTTAGCTTCCCTTTATGACCAACTGTGACATATGCGCTAAGCGAAGCTCCTGTAGGAAACCCCTCTTCCTCCTGTACATTTGAAGCTTAGCTGCTCTTGCAGGTTCTGTTCATTACACCTCCACTCGCTGTCTTTGGGGTTTGCCTGCTGCATCCAAGCCTGGGGGGGTGAACATAAGACTGACAGCTGGACCAGCAGATGATGACAGCTTTGTGTTTGAAGGGCAGATGTGGCAGCAGGACTGACATGGGTTACATGCAGCAGCAGAACGGGCTGGATATTATAGCAATAGAGCTTAAAGTGACGAGCAAGACTGGCATATCATGGCAGCAGCAAGAGCTACAAGCACTGACATCAGGACTCAGTCATAGCAGCAAGTCTCCAGGATAGGACAACAGCAGGAGTTACTATAGTGACAGCAAGACACAAACTGACAGCAGTAGGAGTATTGTGATATGACAGAGGTATCACTGAAAGCATCTCTAGTAAACCAGGAGTGAAAGAGAGTGACTGCAAATGCACTGACAGGAAGTGACACCAAAGTAGGAGTGGCAGCAGCACTTAATATCATTCCCTAGCTCAGTCATCCTTACGCTCATCTCAGTGGATTAGGCATCTTCTCCAGAGATCTATGTGTAATTTACATGCTACTGATGCCTGAACTGTACCTTTTCTGGGAGCGCTGGAACCTTGCACTACTGCTGTCATATTACATCTCTTATGGAGGGAAGCTAAGCTTACATTGTTGCTGCCTTCTGTGAGGCTGGAAGGATGTTTTGCTGCTGTCAAGCATTGTCTGTTCTGCCTGGGGGTGGAAAGCTTGCCCTTCTGGTACAATATTACAGAGGTGGCACACTCTCTCACTCTGCTCTGGGGCATACCCTTAACTGGACATGCGGGGTGCAGATTGGGACATTGCACATTATTTCATTAAATGCGGTTTTCATAGTGCAGGCCTGAACTCGAGCCTGCACTGTGAACAGTGCACTAGTGAAAGGCAGAACGGTTGTTTCAAATCACCTCGTACTGTAGGCAGATACCTGACTTCACATTGAAAGGAAGTCAGTGATCCCCCCCATAGGTAGGTAAGTGCAGTGAGTGATTGCACCAACCTGCATGAACATGCCTAAGGGGCTCCTGGAAACCCTGCAACCTCCTCCAAATGGGCTATCTTGGGGGTCTCACTAACTGCACCACTCGACCACTTCTTTATCATTGTACCCACATCTGTAATACAGCATAAATGCAATGGAAAAAGTTCGCTCATTTGCATGGGGCCATACCCTCATGCAAATGAGGCAATGTCCCCTTGTGATCACTCTGGAGTATATCTTGCACCCCATGACCCATATTACAAAAGAAGCATTTGAGGCCTCTTCTGTAATACCAAAGTGCATCCTGGGTACAAACAACAGGTGCACACACGTGCTGCTCTCCTGAGGGACTTTGTATAAAATTACCCCAGGTGTCTAATTTATTTATGTTCTGTGAAGTAGTGAAAATCATATTGGTGCTGCCCAAGCCACACCTATACCTTGTATTGGAAGGAAGTTTGGACTATTACCTCTTCAACTTCACCTGTTCTATGAGACAAGTTAGATTGTACTGCTGCTGCTCCATCTTTACCTGTTTTGTGAGAAGGAAACGCTTACACTGCTGCAGTAAAAGGACGCTTTCATGAATGCTTCCCGTATTATACCTTACTTTGCGTGTTTGACAGGACCTTGTACATGTTGGTAATGCTTGGAAAAAACATCGTTTCCACTACCCAAAAGCCAAAACGGATGATACTGTTAATGCTCGTTTTATACATGATTTGAACGAAAGAGCTCTGTCCCCAAAAATATATGAAAAGTTTATGCAAGCTGTTGCATGTGCAACGCTTTTTTAAATGGACTGGACCACGCTGTGCAATTTCAAAATATAGCTGCGAAGTGGCTGCCTGTCGTGTGCGACAAATTTGCCCCCGCCCCTATTTTTCAACATCACTTAGCAAGTTCTGGTTTTTGAACCCATAATTGCAGTGTTAGAATCAAAACCACAAGTCCCTGAATGAATCATGCTGTTGGCAAATATGCCAGGACTTGAACATGGATTTACTTTACTGCTATTTAAAGAACTCAAATATAATTTTGTAGTTCTCTGCTTTTTTTTTTCCATGAAGGCGCACAAAAGTTATCAGTCAATAGGTGGATGGGGTAGAGATTGCCTTCCAAGTGCTGATGCATTCATCTCAGTGCTAACGAGTAAAAATTAATACTTGTTAAAACAATAGTGAATCCTTTAAACCATCTAGCCTACCGAATGAGAGCCCCTGCCATGAGCTCTGTCTCCTGAGACTTGTGAACCACCTGCAACCCTCACCCCCCTGCTGTGATGATTTGCAGCAGGAGAAGCTGAACTCATCCCTCTCTGAGAATTGAAAACTGTTGCCTTGGCGCCTGGGTCAAGCTGTGCCCAACCCAGGCTTGGGCAGTTTTTGTATTGCATGCACTTGTCTGTGATGTGCACCCTTGAAGGGACAGCCCATGCAATGGCACCAGCGGTGTAGTGTACGCCTCTTCAGCTCCCGCGGCGCGGAGACTCGGCGGACTTCATTTCAGCCTAAGGCCGAATAAATCTGTAAGATACGGAAGTCTAAGGGGCCCCTCACCATTCTGCAGGGAGGCGGGCATCAGACATTTTGGGGCCGATTCTGATGCGGGTTGGAAAAGCTTCCCGACCGAATCGGTTGGGAAATGGTGTCCGACCCACTCGGATCGGGAAAGTCCGACCGGCGGAGTAGGATGCATCCGTATGCTTCCAGATACGATTTGGTTGAACTCCCATTGACTTCAATGGGAACATTTGCTCCTAACCGCATCAGAATTGGGCCCTCGGTCGGGAAGACACGTTGCCAGATGCCAGGCAGGGGGAAGGTCCTGAAGTGCTCTTGGATCAATGGATGCAACGTGCCTGCTGTGACATAGCAGTGTTTCCCAGGGATGTAAAAATAACATCTTTGAAAATGCTGGCTTATGTGCAAACTTGCTTCACTTATTTCTGTCTTATATGTTTGGGTGATTCGGGATCACCATGCAGGTTTCCTGCTGTTATATGTTTAAGCTGGGTTGCTCCATGGCACTTCCCAAGAAGGGAGTTATACTTGAAGGGGAGGTATATGGAGGCGACTGGCTGGGGGGAGGCAGATGTTGATGCTATGGCTGCCCGTGGGTGAGCGGGGAATGGGGAGTTTCTTTTTCAAGTCTTTCACAAAAATAATTTGTAGATTGTTATCAGGGGGTAGTAGCCATCTTTACGTCGGGGGTATTGCATGGACGAGAAGGCAGATCTTACAACACAAGTACAGTCTCCAACAAATATAGGCTTCTTACCTGGAACGTGCGAGGGCTCAGTACGTCCAAAAAACGTTACAGGGTCTTATCATTTCTCAAACGGCATGACACTAGCATAGTGTGTCTCCTTGAGACCCATTTAACCAAGGCTGAGGCTAAAAAGCTTGCAAAAAAATGGAGGACGCCACTTACTAGTCATTCTCTAAAGGGGGTCTTGGTTTGGGTTGCCCCGGGGGGGCTGTTTGCATTAACGTACATGGAGGCAGATGTGGAGGGTAGATATATATTGATTCAGGGCACATTAGACGGTCAGGAGATGGTGGTTCTTAATTCATGTGGTACTAACACCGATGATGAGAATTTTTATACCACTCTCGCAGATGTGATGTCACCAGTTATAGGGGTGAACGCGTTCTGGGTGGGCGATTTCAACAGTGTAGTGAATGGGGAACTGGATCGCTACCCTCCCCGACATGTCATGAAGCCAAAAATGACGGCCAACTTGACCGAAGCCATGTCGCACGTGGGGTTTGGGGATGTTTGGAGGGACACTCACCCAGGGAGACGGGAATATACCTGCCACTCGGCCACACTTGGAACTTTTAGTAAACTTGACTGGGTGTTAGTAATGCACCAGACAGTTACGAGAATACAGAAAGTGACACACCTGACACAATACCTATCCGATCACGCTCTTGTTGCATGTCAGTTTCAATGGGGGTGGGAAGCTCCCAATCCCCCAACTCATGGAGATTCCCTTCTGAGATTCTGCAGATCAGGTGGGTAGGAAGACTATAGCGGAGGCTCTTAATGACTATATCACCATAAACTGGATGACTGCCAGCTGTCGCGTGTTGGAGTGGGAGGCGCTTAAGACGGTGCTGAGAGGCAGGTGTGTGGGTCTCTTATGTGGAGTGCGACGCATGTTGCAGACAGAACTCCAGAAGGAGCAAGCATTGGCAACCCTGCAGGGGAGCTCGGGTGGGGAGGAACAACTACAGGAAACTGAACTATTGAGACAAGTAACGGAAATGAGAGATAGAATAGAGCATTATACCCTGAAATCATACCGGCAGCTACTTCATCAGGAGGGAGACAAATCGGGGCACCTCTTGGCCTGGATCCACTGTTGTGAATTGCCCGCACCTCAGTGCTGCACATCATGGACCTCAAGAGGAGGAGCAGCACTGACCCAGAGTGACATAGTGGAGGTGTTTCAGGGACACTTAGAGCAGGTGATCCGACCCAGGAATGACTTAAGAGTACCTAGAGGAGCTCCAGGTCCCACAGCTGGGAGGGGTGGCCCAGTCTGCAACTGGATTCGCCACTTACACTAGAGAAGATCCAGTTTGCCATCACATCTCTCCCAATTGGGAAGATGCTGGGTAGTGGCAGTTTTACAGCTGAATTTTACCAGGCCTTCCGTACTGTGGTGCCCCCCCACCCCATCTCCTTGAAGTATATCTAGAGGTTCTGAACAAGAAATCCTCCCCTGTCACTTCGTGAAGGTACCATAACAATGATCCTAAAACCCAGGGCTGGGGCTTCGGACCCGGCCTCCTACCGCCCGATTACCATGATAAATCTAGACATGAAAATCTTGTGTAAGGTTCTTGCACTACGACTGGGGCTGGAGATAGGGAGGTTGGTTCACCCAGACCAATGTAGATTTATACCCTGACGGAACACCACCGTGAACATTAGGTGGTTAATGCATGTCATTCATGAGGTGGAGGATAGTGACCAGGAACTTGCCTTGGTTTCCATTGACATAGCCAAGGTGTTCAATACGGTGAACTGGCGGTACCTCTTGGCCGTTTTAGAGGCGAATGGGTTTTGGACCACGATTTAGGAACTTGGTGAACCTGCTCTATACAGAGCCTACCACCAGAGTTAGGTTGGGAAGGTTGACTTCTGCGCCCCTTGGGATCCAAAGGTGTCCCTCTTCTTTGTGTTAGCATTAGAGCCCTTGGCCCTCACATTTAGGAGGGACATGGAACATTGGGGGATACGGGTCAGTGAGAGGGAGCATTTGATCTCGCTATATGCCGATGACAAATTGTTTTACTTAGCAGTGCCGAGAGACTCTCTCCCGCTACTGCTGGAGCATTTTGACATTTTTGGTGACATCTCAGGATTGCATATTAACATGAGCAAGTCCCTGATATTCCTGCTGGGTTGATTGAAGTCTCAGGACCCCACCACACTACCCACTGTACCCTTGTGTTTGGAAACTGACTTATTCCGCTGCCTAGGAATTATGGTTGCCCACACGACCCAGAAGAGGAAACAATATAACATCGACCGAGTCACTGAGCGTCTAGGAATGTCGGTCACTTTCTGGAATACGCTCCTCCTGTCTCTTATGGGATGTGTGGCAGTGGCAAAAATGGTGTTTCTGGCGGTGTGCAGACGTAATATCGATTTTTTAATATCGAGTTGCACAAATATTGAGTCATAAATATCGTGGTTCAGAAATATCGACAGCAAGAATATCGTGGTCAAGAATATCGACTTAAGGTAAGTAATATTGATTTTAAAAATATCGAAGTGCTTAATATCGTTTGCAAAAATATAGTTGTTAAAAATATTGATTTTTAAATTTATGTTATGTATTTTAGTATATATTTTGAATGTATGTGATGTATGTTTTTTTGTTTACGAATTGTTTATATTTTTAATATTTGTGTTACATTTTTAGTAGTTATTACATTTTTATTATTTGAATTTTGCGTTTTTAGTTCTGTAGCGGGTTGTGGGTTTATAGGGGAATAGGATGGGAAGTAATATAATTATGTTAAATTAATTGATTATTTTTTATTTATTAATATT
Source organism: Calotriton arnoldi (assembly GCA_963921515.1). Taxonomy (NCBI): domain Eukaryota; kingdom Metazoa; phylum Chordata; class Amphibia; order Caudata; family Salamandridae; genus Calotriton; species Calotriton arnoldi. Next base: position 377,641 of record CAWUFW010012271.1, on the reverse strand, counting down.
TATTTAATTGAGATGTTATAGTGTTAAATGTGTAAAGTAATTTATTATTAATTAATTAATTGGTTGTTAATTAATAATAATTAATTGATAATTAATTATGGTAATTGTGTAATTAATTTTAGGTGTGTGTTTTGGTGTTTATAAGTGTAAAGGGTGGGAAGTAATTTATTTTTAATTGATGAATTAATAATTTGTTGTTAATTAATATTAATTAATTTAATAAAAAATTATTATGGTAGTTGTGTAATTAATTTTAGGTGTGTGTTGTGGTGTTTATAGGGGTAAATGGTGAGACATAATTTGTGTTTGATTAATTAATATATAGTTGTTAATTAATGTTAATTATTTGATATTTATTTTGGGTAATTGTTTATTTTTTTGTGTGTTTATATTTTCAAAGGGGTAAAGGGTGGGTATTAAATACATTTTAATTACTTTATAATTAGTTGTTAATAGTAATAGTTTTTAATTTAAAAATAAGTTTTAATTGTGTTTTATTATTTTATAGATTAATTTAGGTGTGTGTTGCGGGTATTATAGTGTTAAAGTGTGTGTAGTTAATTAATGTTTATTATTTTTTTATTAATAATATTCTTTTAATTGATTATTAATAATGTTAATTATGGAAGTATTTTTTTTTATGTAGAAGTGTGTTGTAATTGGTGTGGTGTTATAGGGTAGGTAATAAAATAAATACATTAGTGTAGTAAATAATGTTTTACCCCTCCGCTATCCAACACTTTCCCTACTGTTGCACTCACTGGAGTGGGAATAGTAATTTTTACCCCTCCGCTATTCAGCACTTTCTCTACTGTTGCACTCACTGGAGTTGGAATAGTGATTTTTACCCCTCCGCTATCCAACACTTTCCCTACTGTTGCACTCGCTGGAGTTGGAATAGTACATTTAATCCCTCGACTATCCAACACTTACCCTACTGTTGCACTCAGTGGAGTGGGAATAGTAATTTTCACCTCTCCGCAATCCAGCACTTTCCCTACTGTTGCACTCACTGGAGTTGAAATAGTAAATTTAATTACTTCGCTATCCAACACTTACCCTACTGTTGCACTCACTGGAGTGGGAATAGTAATTTTTACCCCTCCGCTATCCAACACTTTCCCTACTGTTGCACACACTGGAGTGGGAATAGTAAATTTTACCCCTCCACTCTCCAACACTTTACGTACTGTTGCACTCACTGGAGTGGGAATAATAATTTTTACCCCTCCGCTATCCAACACTTTCCCTACTGTTGCACTCGCTAGAGTTGGAATAGTAAATTTAATCCCTCTGCTATCCAACACTTATCCCACTGTTGCACTCAGTGGAGTACCAATAGTAATACTTAACCCTTCGCTATCCAACACTTTCCCTATTGTTGCACTGACTGGAGTGGGAATAATAAATGTAATTAATCCTCTACCCAACACTTACCTTACTGTTGCACTCACTGGAGTCGGAATAGTAATTTTTACCCCTCCACTATCCAACTCTTTTCCTACTGTTGCACTGACTGTATTGTGAAATTTACGTTTACATTTTTTAATAGTTTAATGTTTTAATTTATTATAGAATTTTGTTGTTTTATATTTTAAATTATTGATATATATTTTTATTTGTTTTATAATTTTAAACTTTTAACATAAATTAAAAATAAGACTTTATTAATTGTTTTAAAGTAAATATATATATGAATAAATAATTATGTTTGTGTGTTTATCTTTTTTCATTAAGCTTATTTGTTATATGTTGTTAAAATGTATAATACATTTATTTTATTTTGTTAAAATAAATGTTAATATTTAATATATGTAATATATTATTTTATATTTATATACACATTGATATTTTATACATCTATATTTTTACATCGATATTTTTTAGTCGATATTTTTGTACTTACCTGTTTAAGTATAGGAATCGATATTTTTGTAGTCTATATTTTTTTATCAATATTTTTTACATCGATATTTATGACATCGATGTTGTGTCAGTGAACCGTTCCGGCAACGCTGTCTTTATTCCCTTCAGCACTCCTTGAACACGCTTCGTAGGACAGTTTTTAATCGCCTTCATACCCTAATAATACATTTGGTGTGGGTGGGAGGTAGAAGCAGAGTGACCCGAGAGTTACTTCAACTGCCTCTTGGGGATGGAGGTTTGGCGCTGCCCAATAAGGAAATGTATTATTTAGCCTCTCTGTTACAGCATGCAGCACACTGGCTGACTGAAGGGGATAGTTGTGATAAGGATCTACTTGTAGATGAAGCAAGAGTAAAGACCTTGCCACAATTGCTCCATGTGGGCGGGAGGGGGAGAAGGTGGTCCCATATTTAGTTAAACATACAGCCAAATTGTGGGAAGGGGCGATGAAGGGAAGGTGGTGTTGAAGCGTGCCCCCTTTGCAAGAGAGTTTGCGTTTTGGGACCTCCCAGCATTCCTCCTACTGAAGTCTGAAGTGGAGAGAAGGGGGGTGTTTGACCCTGGGTGACCTTTACCCCAATTACACCTTTATCACATTTGAGGTGGCGCAGGAGACCTTTGGTCTGGGGAGGGACCAGTTTCTACTGTATGTGATCATTGCAGACATAGCACATGGTATTTGGCCCACTTATCCCGAGGCTCCCGGCTTCTGCGACCCATTTAAGACGCTCCTGGAATTTGGGGGAGGTAGGCACCTGGTCTCCCATTTATATAGAGCCATGATTACAGATATATATAGGCCTGTGTTTTTGGCCCAGGGTAGCCTGAGAGGAAGAAGTGGGCACCCCGATAGAGGATACACACTGGGGGAGGGCCTGCATGCTGGTTAAACAGGGAGCATGTAATGTAACTAGTCAACTTCAATTACATACATCGCACATACATCACCCTGTGTTATTGCATCGACTAGATCCTGCCAAAACGGATTGATGCCCCAGATGTCAGGTTGGCCCAGCAACATTTCTCCACCAGGCTTGGTACTGCCCTCTGGTGTGTGCCTTTTTGGAGCTTGTGGTCCAGAGATGACAAAATAATGAGGGGGTAGCAGTCGAGCTGGAACCAACTACATGTCTGTTGGGGACTATCAAACAGCGCAAGGGTAGAAAAATGCAGTGGAAGTTTATGCAATTAGTCCTTTTGATTGCAAAAAGACAGGTGGCTATTACATGGATGAGCCCGGTGGGTCCCAGTGAACAGGGATGGATTAGAGATGTTAAGGAATGGGCGGTGGCGGAGGAAGACTGGCTTCGCCAGTGTAGGACGGACGAACATGCAGAGGAGGACTTGACCATCTGGGGGAGGTCCTGACGGGTTTGAGGAGAATGAGGACGGGCTTACAGCTGAGGGCTAAGAGTCAGAATGCTAGCGGTATACCAGCGCCCATGAAGAATCACATGAATGTTTGGGTGGGACGCTTAAACACTGTAACTACCGAGCGTTCTGTCTTATTAATCATTGGTCCATGTGTCTGGGGAACTTCCTGACTTTTTCATAGGTTGAACAGGATGGCTACTTTGTTTGACTTTGTTCATGGTACTATGTTATGAAATGTACTCGAGAAACTGATAAAATAAAAACATTCTTTAAAAAACAAAATAACATCTGAATCATTATAAAATTACATTTTGCACTGGTTGAACAAATTATTAGTGCAAAACTACACCAGCACAAGTGCGATATAAATAATCCAAAAATGCTGTACAAAATTGCACCAGTGATGCATATATTATGGCACAGGGAGGTGAACTATGGAACATTTCTTCTCAGTCAGGGGATCGGGTGGCACCGAAGATCTAAAGATTGTAGCCCTGAGGCTGTGGGGTGTAGGGGTGTTCAGCGTTTCAAATGGACCAGCAATAACTGTCTTTCAGTACCAGCACTTCATAATTTTCCCACTTTGGGTACCTTGACTTCTTGTAGCCGAGGGAAGTACTGGCACTCACAGTACCTCGGGTGAATACTCGAAGAAACAGCTCATGCCTGAGGCGTGTGCTCTGCTCCCTGTGCTAGTAACTCAATGGAATGGGCAGCACTTCTGATTGGTGTTTGTCTCCTTGATCCTTTGATGTATCTTTTGTCCAGCACACATACACACACACACACACGCACACACACACTCTTTTCCAGTAGCAAATGTTGAAACAGCTCTCTTCCTCTCTTTTTCTTTCTCTTTGTGTTCTTTTTCAGTCGCTCTAATTTCTCTCTGTTTCGTTTTCTCCTTCTCCTTCTGGGTCTATGGGAAAGATGGAGAAGAGAGTCAATGTCAATAGTGGCTATGATTTTCACACCTCCTCTTCTTTTTGGAAGGTGAAGGCTAATAAAGATAACTGAAGAAAATTTAGAACAGCCCTGTTTATATTTCTATATTATTGAGGGCTAGTAATCTGCTCTAATAAGTACCAGAAGGCACAGGGCTAATGTTGGATAGTGGGGTGAGAGAGTTTTGTTTCTAACCACAAGTAAAAAAGGAGGGGAGAGGTTGCTTGGGGTAGGTTTCCTAATCTTCCCCAGAGATATACAATGACATAAACTAAGAGGTCGCCCACCTGTCCCTACAAGACATATCCATACCCACATCCACCTCACAGAAGGAGTAATATCCTTTTCTAAAAGGGACTCTCACTCACATGAAATCATGTTTCATCATCAATCTACACCCAGTAGGCCTAATACCGCCTGGGTGGGCTCAATCCCACTTTTGTGGGGAGCACTTTGATATTAATGTTTAAGAGGTCTTGTTTAAGGTTAAAATTGTCTAACAATAACTCCCTTATTGATTTATTTTCTAAGACAGTCCCTTTAGCAGGTTTAAAACAAGTATGGATGTACACAGAGGCTATTATTCACCACCATGCAATCAGGTCTACATGTTTCAGCCCGCCTTTCTTTTGCCCCATGGGTAACCCGGTTTTCCTCAGGACCAACAAGACCCCTAGCTTTGGTCTGGCTTTTCTATTTTGACATATTCATCACCTCAAAGTCAAAACCATGCATGCTATCGTACATACATTCCATGCAGCAACATACTACATCGCTCTGGTATTTTACGACTTCAAAATGACACCACATGGGAATTTCCTGGCTTTCAAATCTCAAACTCAGTTCACATTTGTCTTATTTACTAAATACAATAGTTTTTTTAATTATCTTTATTTTTTCATTTTCAACAAACTCACAGCAGTAAAACAGTCACAAACGGCAGATTCAGCAGAAGTCATAAGAGCATACATTGGTGAGCCAAAAAGTGAATTTCAGGGCAGTTCAGTTCACACTATTGTACCCGGTCTTCCTCCCCATAAGTTACTGTTCATTCTCCCCCACACACATGCTCACACTAGTATCGGAGTCGCGCGGGTCACTCACATCCAAGTTGGGATTCATAAACGCATCACATAGCTCCCTCCAATCCCTGAGGTCGTCCTCCAGCTTCTCATCCCTCCTACTTAATTTCATATGTATTTCTTCAGCTATTGTCCACTTCCGCACATCCCGGTGCCAGACTTCAACTGTGGGGCACGTTGGCCCATCCATGTTATAGCTATTCTGCGTTTCGCTAATGCCAAAAGCAGCTGCAATAACTTGTAAGCCATCTTGAGCCCCTTTGGCTTTTTAACGTAGCCCAGAAAACAGCGTAGCGATAAACTATCAACATGAAAAGCCGTACCCCTTTGTACATCGACCAGCACCCAGGACCAGAAAGTATACACCATTGGGCACCTCCAAGCCAAGTACAAAAAGTCAGCTCCCTCCTCACTGCATCTTGGCAGTCATCAGATCGGGAAGGGGTAATACGACGCAGTTTCACAGGCTGTGTGATGTAAAAAGTTTTAATGTACCAACTTGAAACGGGCATTGCAGGATACTGTATGCGCAACAGCAGTCCATGTTTTGTCTTTCAAGGGTGTGCCTAAGTCAAAGCCCCATGCCGCTCTCGCTTTGGGCGGGGGACCAGTTGAATCCAGTGTCATTGCATTATGCAATAGGGTTATCAATCGTCGTCCTGAACCACAGGTCAATAATATATCTACGGTGTGTGTCATCTGCGGAATAGCAGGATAGGCGGGCCATGTCACCTTAAATATTTCAGTCATTCCCACTTAATGCAGGAAGTGACCCTATTCCAACGCAAAATCTACATAGGCCTCCACGTATGTGGTGAAAGTCTCACCAGGGTATAAGTTGGCCATCACCTCACAGCCACCTTCTCTCCATGCCTGAAAAGACATATGGGTCATCATCTACCACACTCCCGGTTCCTGGTGGAATTGGGCATGTTGCAGGACTTATTCCACATATAGTTGCCAAACATGTGCAGTGTGGCGCATTATGTAAGGTCTGTCATCAGCGATCCCCATGCCCGCCATCAAGGCCACAGGCAGTCTGTCAGCAAGGATGAATCCCGTCAATAATCGCTTCTCCCAGTTGTGCCCCTCGTCAAACCACCGGGCCGCATGTTGTAGGTGTGCAGCGTAGTAATAAAAGTCCAGTCACGGTACTTCCAGTCCCCCCTCCTCATACCGTTGGGACAAGGTGTTCAGGGCTACTCTACTGTGGCGACCTGCCCAGAGCAGTGAAATGAGTACTGAGTTCAGTTGTTTAAAAGCAGTCTTGGGGATAGGGCATAATGAGTTTTGTAGAACAAAAAGACAGCGAGGCTGTACCACCATCTTGGACACCGCCAGTCTGCCCATCAATGAAAGATGTAATGTGTTCCAAAAGGCTACTGACCTCCACAATGCGACAATAACCATATCCACATTAAGGTGCAATAGCTGGGCATCCGTATGTGCCACCTGTATACCCAAGTAGCGAAAGTGTGCCACTTCCAAGCGTAACCCTAGACAGGGGAGGCTATCTAAAAGTGTAGTTGCCATGCTCGCCAGGGGGAAAATTAAAGATTTAGGTTGATTAAGGCATAGGTCGGAGAAGTCGCCAAAGTCATCCAGGAGACGCAACAGTTTAGGCAATGCCACGTGGGGTGAGGGTACATAGAAAAGGGCATCATTGCGTACAATGAAATCACGTGCGTGACACCACCCAGGTGAATGCCCCAGTTCTCGAGTTCTTGTCTCACCCAAACCTCCAGTGGTTCGATCACTAAGTCAAATAATAGTGGCGAGAGTGGGCATCCCTGACCCATTCCCCGTTCCAGTGTCCACACTCTTGAATGGCTCCGGCCCATGCGCACCCTTGCGCAAGAGCTCGTATAGAGTAGGTTGACCCAGCGCCGAAACTGTGGCCCTATGCCCACCACCCTCAGCATCTCCAGTAAGTAGCCCAATCCACAGTATCAAAGTTCTTTTCCAGGTCGATCGATACCAGGGCCATCTCCTCATCCCCATTTTTAACTTCGTGCAGTAGATGAGTCAATCGCTGCAGATTCATGCTGGTATTTCTGCTGGGTATGGACCCACATTGGTCCTCATTCACCAGATAGGGCATGTGTGATGACAGGCGAGTAGCCAACAGCTTGCACAACACTTTTATATCTGTGTTTCTCATGGTGAGTGGGCGATAAGCTGCTGGATCTGATACATTACCACCGGGCTTCAAAAGCATGCATATTTCCCCCTCTTTCATGGAGGGGGGCAGCAGGCCTTGCTCAAGTGCCTCCATGAACACTTGTAGGAGGCTTTGTGCCACTGTAGCCAAGAACGCCTGGTAAAACTTGGGCGGGAAGCCATCTGCTCCCGGTGCCTTTGCCCTAGGACGTGCCTGCAGTGCCTCACGTATTTCTTCCAGTGTCAACTGGGCATCCAGTGTCTTGACATCCAGTGGGCCGAGTTGCGTTAGGGTCAACCCTTCCAGAATGGCATGTATCAGTTTGTCTTGACAGAGGGGTCTGCCATGTACACTCGCTGTAGGTGTTGTGGAAACACCTCCATTATACCAGCCCTAGTGTACACTGTTGTACCCTCCGGCATGAGCAAGTGGCAGTGGCGGCTCGCCAAGGGAGTGGTGCGGGCGGTGAGGCGGGGCAGGGGAGGGGCAGGGTGGGGGGGTAGTGAACTCGGACATACGACGGACAGAACTCAGAGGGAGTTCTGTCCGTCGTAAGTCCGAGTCCAATAACCCCCACCCTGCCCCGCCCCGGCCCACTGCCCTGCACCACTCCCTCGGCGAGCCGCCAATGGAAAGTGGGTTGTCTGGGGCGGGGTTTGTTCTTTTCGCAAGATCCAGGCCAGGAGGTGACCGGACTTGTCTCCCTCCCTATGTAAGCGCTGTCTATATTGACAGAGTGTATAGTTTTCTAGCCCATCCCATACGCCGCTAATACATCTGCTCTCGATCAACAGCAGTCGGGTGTATCTGTCCCTCTGCCTGAATCACCGCCAAGGTGTCTTCCTCCCCACTAAGTTCCCGCTGGAGCTGTCGACTGACTCCACACATCAATCCCATGCATATACCCCTCAGTACCACTTTCAGCGCCTCCCATTCCGTAGCTGTACTGGTCGTTACTTCCCAGTTAAAGGCCATATAGTCGGTAAATGCTTGGAATAATGTCTCTCTACCGACCGGGTCCTCTAGGATATTCGCCGACATTCTCCATGAACTAGCCTCGTGTACAGGGTAACCCCATTTCATCACGCAGCTAACTGGGGAGTGGTCGGACAGGAAATGGGCTAATTGCGTCAGTACAATGTCTTCTACCCTGGGCAGCCCTGCCACCAATATCCTATCCAGTCTACTATGGGTGTTGTGTGTAGGTGAGTAGCAAGTGTATATCTTTTGCGCCAGATGATCCAATCGCCACACATCGTGTATGCCCACTTTCACATCACCTTACAGAGATTTTTAGTCATCAAGGGTTTGGTGCCCAGCCTGGGCGAGTGTCTATCTGAGTTAGCGTCCAGTATGCAATTAAAGTCCCCCATCCACAGGAGTGGCACGTCTATATCTTGTGTTACCAAATCTTGCATGGTCTGATAGAATGTTGGATCATCTATGTTCAGGGCATAGGAATTTAATATGGTTATGTCACGTCCATCCAGTGCCCCCACATCTGCCTCCAGGTATGTTAGAGCGAAATGTATTCCAGGAGCCACCCATATCAGTACGCCCCTAGCATAGGTCGAGAAGGAGGAGTGAAACATCTGACCCCCACCACTTCTTGGCTAATCTGGCAGCGCCTGCATCGTCCAGGTGTGCCCCCTGGAGGCATGCTATAGAAACGCGATGCATCTTCAGGGAGGTAAGTACTCTATATCTCTTAGTGTAGGTACCTAAGCCCCGGACATTCCAGGTTAGGAGCTTAACGTCAGTCCCCATCCCAGTATGTTGTGTGCCTCAAATTTGCCCATTCCACCACCACCCTACCGTGTTCTGGTACTGCTGCAGATTACTACAGATGGCAAACAAATAATACTGCAACAACTGCCCACACCCCCACCCATGGACAAATAGCATGCAACTGTGCCTCCATAAATACCCACCCCATGCTCGTGCCAGGACGTGCACAGCCTCCCCTTCAGTCCGGGACCGATTAACTCCCCAACACCAACAAGCATCCTGACCGGTTTCAATTCAATAGAGTAACCAGCCAAAGCCCACCAAGGGGCACTGTTGCATCAGTCTCAAACTGGACTTCCATCACAGGCAGCAAGCACTTCTCAAACCAGCCTCCCCAGCTTTACTACCGGCGTACGAATGCCCCCTATCGCTCAACATGCCGTCCTGCGACAGCATCTCTCTCAATGAACCCAGGCACAGTGTTCCAAGCATACACAAATACCACACTTCAGAAATAGCAAGGAGGCCACAGGATTGACTCTCTCACATATCTTCGATTTCAGGAGCAGGGGCCGGCAGAGTGTCTGGAACAAAGTTCACCAATGGGCTCAGTGTCATCGGTACGTCTCCAGACTCCACCTCTGAAGGAGTTGCATGTGGGTCCAAACCCCGCAATTCCACCTTTGCAAGATGCATGGTGCCATCCTCATTGACTGTGACCCTCCATTCCCCTAGCGGAGTCTCATTGGTGTCCTCTACGGATTGACTGTTGTGGTGTGCCCTCCTCCTGGCGCAGGTGCTCTATTGTCACCGCTGACTGCACTCCTCATGGGGAGGGAGGGCGTCTCACCTGACCTCAAGCCATTCCCACACTTCCTCCGGTGTCTCGAAAAACTGTGCCCTGCCTTTGCATCAGGATCTTCAGTTTAGCAGGATACAGGCGCATATATTGAAATTGTAGTGCCCGCGCCTTCTGCTTTACCCCTAGAAATGACTTGCGCAGTTCCTGTACCTGTTTGGTGTAGTCTGGATACATAATGATCTTACTATTGCGAAAGCTAAGGGTTGTTCTCCCGAGCCGCACGCAGTATACAGTCTCTGTCATGATAGTTAAGAATCTTAGCTATGATGACCCGTGGTTGGGCTCCCTTGGAGGCACAAGTGCCCAAAGAACTCTGATAGGCCCTGTGGACGTCGGTGAGTACGGATCCATTTCTCCAGGACCTGTTCCACCGAGCCCTCCTCCATCCCTTCTGGGAATCCCAAAACTCAAATGTTACTATGCAGGGCGTGGCCCTCCACGTCCTCGGCCCAATGGTCCAGGCCCTTCATAGCCGTGGTAATCAGGGCCATCTGTTGCTTAAGAGTTGCCACCTCACCTTTCAACTCCACAATGTCCCCCTCCGCAGTAGACACTTTATCTGCCACTTTTTGCAGGTCCGCTCTCAGTAGGTTCAAGTCGATCGATACCGTCTCAATTTGGTGTTCCAAGGCTGTTCTGAAACCTTGTATGGCTGCCAACAGGCCTGCACAGGAGGGTTCTCCGCTGCCGCCATCCTCACCCTCATCACTCGTGCCCGTTTGTCTGGTTATCCGCTGAGGTAGGTGGTGTGGCATGGTATACTGTGTGATTGTATTGGTATTCCTTGTCTTTACCCATGTAGCAACGATTCAGGCCTTCCGTTAATTCAGTGAACTGGCCCTATGGTGATCCTGGAAGGAGGGCAGTGGCATTCCCCAACCGGCATCGATGTATGCACACACACTCTGCTCTGCCTCCTGCAAATTATTCGGGTCAGTCCCCACACCACCACCAGCGCCATATCTCCACCAATTGTTTAGGCACTGCACCCAGGGCCCACCGGTGGGTGATTTTGCTCAGCTCAAGTCACACCGTTCCAGTGGTCCGTCGCAGCCACCTGGTGCTGCGCACTCCAGGTGCGGTCGTAGACCCAGGACCTCTATGGGAAGTGTCAGCGGTGTGACCTCTCCTGCCGCTACAGTGGGGGGTGGGTGGGGCCACCAGTTAGATAAAGGGCCAGCCAGAGGCCAGGCAGTCTCCCATAAGGATTGGTGTCAAAGCCTGCAAACCACCTCCCTCTGCCAGGGATGTCTTGTGCCGTTTCGTGCTGCGTCGGTTCCAAGCATGCCGCCCAGGGTGCACCGCACTGCTGGTGATTCCCATTGGGGCTGTGCACCCCACGCAGGGCACCTCCCCGGACTCCCCAGTGTGCTCAGGCCCTGTGCGAGGGCCCCACGCAACACCTCCAAGGGCCGCGGGCGAGAATGCAAGCAGGGGCATCTTCCAACAATTCACAGCCTCACAGGAGGGCTTTAAACATGCTCCCCTCCTCAAAAGGGCACAGCAGAGCTGGCACAGGCTGCTTTCTGGGGAGCAGCGAATTATGGTCCTGGCTGGGGTGCAGCGAGGTTGGGGCTCCGGCTCCAACTCCAGGTGGGACGGCCACTTCACACGACCGGCCTCCGCAACCGCAGCCCCACACCGGGTGGGCAACTACCACTTCCCCAGCCACGATGCGCACGCCGGGTGCCCCTCTCCCCATCCGGCATGCTGATCAAACTCCGGAGTCCAGTCGGCTGGTTATGAGTGCGAGGGTGATGGTCTTCCTTGATTCGGGGGTGATCCATTTGAAGGTCTTTCGTAGGACGCGGAGGGTGCTGAAGCAGATGGAGGTGACAGCGTTGACCTGTCGGGTCATGGAGAGGGAGGAGTCGAGTATGATGCTGAGATTTCGGGCGTGGTCCGTGGGGGTCGAGGGGCTGCCGAGTGCGGTGGGCCACCAGGAGTTGTCCCATGCTGAGGGGGAGGGTCTGAGGACGAGGACCTCTGTCTTCTCCGAGTTGATCTTCAGTCAGCTGTTGCTCATCCAGGATGCGAAATCTTTCATTCCTTCCTGGAAGTTGAGTCTGCTGGTGATGGAGTGCTTGGTGAGGGAGAGGATGAGCTGGGTGTCGTTGGCGTAGGATACTATGCTGAGTCTGTGCTGTCTGAGGATGGTGGCAAGGGGGGCCATGTAGATGGTGGTGAGGGGGGCCATGTAGATGTTGAAGAGCGTGGGGCTGAGCGACAATCCTTGGGGTACGGGTACCCCGCAGTTGATTTCCGTGGGTTCAGAGAGGAAGGGTGGAAGTCTGATTCTTTGGGTTCTCCCGGCGAGGAATGATCAGAGCCATTCGAGGGCGGTTCCCTGAATGCCGGCTTCGTGGAGTCTGGCCGTGAGTGTGTGGTGGGAGATGGTGTTGAAGGCTGAAGAGACGTCGAGTAGGATCAGGGCTGCGGTGTGTCCTTGGTCGAGTAGGGTGCGGATGTCATCTGTGGCGGTGAGTAGAGCGGTCTCTGTGCTGTGGTTGGTGCCGAATCCCGTTTGGGAAGAGTCAAGGATGGAGTTTTCTTCGATGAATTTCGTTAGCTGGACATTGACGGTCTTCTCTGTGACTTTGGCTGCGAAAGGGAGGAAGGAAATAGGTTGGTAGTTCTTGAGGTCTGTGGGGTTTACTGATTGCTTCTTGAGTAGGGGTCTGACTTCTGCGCATTTCCAGTCGTCGGGAAAGATGCCGGTTTCGAAGGTGGCGTTGATGGTGCTTCGTAGTTCTGGAGCGACGGTGGTGGCGGCTCTGTGGAAGATGTGTGGAGGGCAGGGGTCGGTGAGGGCTCCTGAGTGGATACCTTTCATGGTCGATGCGGTGTCTTCGGTGGTGACTGGGGTCCAGGATGAGATGGTGGATTGGCTGGCATTGCTGGAGGATGGAGTGGTTTCGGAGTCAGGTGTCTGGTAGTTGAAATTGTCGTAGAGGCCCTTGATCTTCAGATGGAAGTAGGAGCCAAGCTTGTTGCAGAGGTCTTGGGAGGGGGTGATGTCCGTGGTTTCACTGGGGGGTTTGGTGAATTCCTGGATGATGCTGAATAGTTCCTTGGAGTTGCTGGAGTTGGCGAGGATTTTGTTCTGGATGAAGGTCCTTTTGGTGGATCTGCTGCGTTGGTGGTATTCTGTCATGGCGTTCTTGTAGGTTGTCCGGTCTTCCGAGGATTTGCTGTTTCCCAACTTCTTCTTGAGGACGTCTGCAGGTGTGCCTGGATTCTTGGAGGTCGGCGGTGAACCAGATGGCCTTCCTGGTGCGCTGTCTGTCGGGGTTACGTAGGGGTGCGAGCTCGTCTGCGCAGTTGGAGATCCATCTGTGGAGTTCTTTGGCTGCGAGGTTGGCGTCGGTCGAGGTGGTGGGGGCATTGCGGTTGAGGGCTGAGTTGAGCAGCTCCTCGGTGATCTTGCTCCAGATTCATTGTGGAGGGCGGTGTGTAGGTTTGGCCGCCGTTGGTTTGTCAACGTGGAAGTGTACGCAGTGGTGGTCCGTCCATAGGGGTTGCGCGGAGTGGCTGAAGTGGATGTTGTTGCCTCCTGTGAAGATGGGGTTGAGGGTGTGTCCTGCCTCGTGGGTGGGGGTGGTGACGAGTTGTTTCAGTCCGAGGTTGGCGAGGTTGTCCAGGAGAGTGGTGGAGTTGGGGTCGCCGAGGTTGTCGAGGTGGAAGTTGAGGTCTCAGATGAGTATGTAGTCCATGGAGGTGATGGCGTGGGGCACGATGAGGTCGGCGATGGAGGTGGGGAATGCAGTTCGAGGCCTGGGAGGTCTGTAGGCAAGGGTGCCTCTCAGGGTCGTTCTGGAAGTGGAGGTGTTCGGTGGTGGGCGGGCTGTCGCTCGAGCTGGAGGTCGTGAGTCGGAGGGAGCTCTTGTGTGCAATGGCAAGTCCTCCACCTGGGCGGTTGGGGCGGTCCTTCCTCTGGATCTTGTATCCGTCAGGGATGGCAGTGGCAATGCCGGGGCAGAGGTGGAGTTGGTCCAGGTTTCTGTGAAGAAGGCGACGTCTGGTGCGAGGGTGTCGAGGAGGTCCCAGATCTCTACGGCGTGTCTGTGCAGGGAGCGCACGTTGAGGAGGATGCACCTCAGGGCTTCGGAGGTGTTGGCGTTCGGTGTGGGGGCGGTGGTCGTGGGGGTGCGGACGGTGGTGAAGGTCTGGTGGCAGTGGCGGCAGGAGACCTGTCCGTGGGTGGGGCTCGGCATGGACAACTGGCAGTTGTTGTTCCTTCCCGGGTTGAGTGAGAGGAGGGCCGCTAAGTCATAGCTGTGGGAGGTCGGAGATCCAGGGTCTCTGGCGCTGGTCGCGGTCGGGTCATGGACGGGCGCAGACGGGCTTGCCTTTGGCGTGCGAGCAGCACGGCCCCACATCGGCTGCCATTATATAGGGAAGGGGGGAGGGAGGCGCAGCTGGGAGGTGGGAATCGGCAGGGGGGAGGGGTCGCGGGGCAGCAGCCACAGGAAGGGAGCGGGAAACGGGCAGAAGAGACTAGGGCTGAAAACAACAACAAAACAGGCACAACAAATAAAGGGCAACAGTAACAATCAAGACAATCAAGGCACAATTAGGGCAATAACACTGGCAACAAAACGGGCAGAACACAGCAAGGCACACCGCAGTGGCTCGAACCCTTACCTGCACCGAGCACTGCACAGGGCAGCGGCAGTGGCACAGCAGCGGAGCTGTGGAGGGAGATGGCAGGTCTCTGGCCAGGAGGTCAGAGGTCCTGCTCCGACCCCGCCAGGTTCACTTCCTCTCCGCAAGGGGCCACAGAGTCCTTCCCAGTGGCACTTGAGGATTCTGGTTGCGGCGGTGCGCCGCAGAAACGACATCGGCAAGGGGGCTGGTCTCAACCCCTCACCATCGCTGCTCGCGAGGCGCACAGCAGTCCCAGCAGTGGCCCAGACCGCGCTCACAGGCCTCCCCTCGTAATGGCGGTATCAACGCTGCCACAGCACTCCCGCCAGTGCAGTGCTGTGTCCGCTGCCAGCATGCAGTAGTTTGCGCTGGTTACAGGATGTCTCCGCCAGGATTAGGAAGGATTACTGGATCGGGCCGGCCGGGAGCTCAAGGGCTCACAACCTGTCAACCATGTTTCTTGGCCACGCCCCCCACTAAATACAATAGTTAGTGCTCATTGGTGATACACTGCACACGTTGTGTCTACATGTGTCCCGCTTTCAATTCTGGATTTCAAACCTGGGTTTTCAATTTGCAGCTTCAATCTGTGAATTAAAAGAATAAAGTGCCACCATCTATTCGCTTCATCCTTATCTTTACACTAAGGTTCCCATGTAATGTGTGATCAAGTTTAACTCCGGAATTTTAGGTGTCAAGCCAAACCCAGGGTGCTGTAGACCTACCGGTTGTGGACTCTATGATGAAGCGAGTGACATGATATTGTGTGAGTGAGAGTACCTTTTAAAAAAAAAAATATTACTCCTTCGGTGAGGTGAATATAGGGATACGTACGTCCTGTAGAGACAGGTGAGCGACCTTTTGTGTATGTCATTGGAATCATATTTATAACCAGTCGCCTGAACAAACTCAATTTAAGAAATAACTATTAGCATTACTTACTATATTAAAATGTGCTCATTTTGCCAAACTGAGAAATCTAAAAATCTGATTTGGTTCAGTCGGCGCTGAAACTTATGATCTGTAGATTACTCTTTGTAGCCAGTCAAGCCTCAACTATTTTACTCAGACCTAAACTTTTAACCTGCAAGTTGTAAATGAATTGTGTGGCAGCCACATTGACCCCAGGGTATGGTAGGGGAATGTATACCCATGACTCACTATGCAGTAATCACGCTAACAACTCGATCTCTCTTGCAGCGGTGGGGACATGTAACCTGAAAATCACAGTCTATCTGTAGCTGGCTATAGGTGATGGGAAAAAGTTCCAGCAACAGTCTGTATCCCACGTATATATATATATCTTCCTGGTATAAGAAAACTAACCTTACAGATTAAATATAGATATCTGCAGTAGGTGCATTGACCTAAGATACAACTTAAAGGGATAGGAATATGTAACCTTCAGGTTACACCTTCCTGTATCAGGGTGTTAATCCTTCAATCAAACTAACCAGCAATGGAACCTATGGCCTATAGGTTAAACACAGGTGTTTGTAACAGAGGCTCGAGCGCCGAGGATATGTAATTGTGGTAGGTATCTGTAACCTGAAGTTCACATAGGGCCTTATTTAGGGTTTGGCAGACGTCATACTCTTTCACAAATGTGGCGGATAGCCCAGGCTCCACATTACTAGTGCATTTATGACATATAGCGCTTGTAATGCGGCAGATGGGATATTATTCGCAACGTTTTGACTGAGTATCTTGTCTGCGAAACTCAAAATTATGCCCATAGTTTCCTATAGAATGTGCTCGACTCTCTTTCATATCACCAGTTTGTCTCAAACTCCTTTTTTACAATGCAAAAAGCTAAATGCAATATGGTATAAAGGCTTTTTAGGTGTTATCGTCACATTCACTGATTTCCCAAAATTTGAACATAAGAATATATTAGTCTAAAAACTTCCTCTGAGTTACTCCCACCTTTGGCTAATACTTGACAGATAAACTAGGGGTGGGTGGGGGTTCAACCCTTGCATTCTATTCTAATTGAATCGAATCGAATCTGTGAATTGCTGTGGACGTTATGTTTTGCATTTCGAGCAGAACACTTAAACTGTGTTGTTTTTTTCAGGAAATGTCTGTGTTTTTTTGTTGTTGTTATACACAATTGTTAGTTTGTTATGATTAAATGTAACCATAAGTGACATTTAAGAAAGTTTTTTTCAGACCCGCACTCTGCGACTTTGCCTTTATATGCCATAGGGCGCAATCTTTGACTTTGGGCTTTCAACTTTGCCCATCACAGCTTCAGTGATCTCATTGTTGATGCCATTTGTGATGTCATTTGTTTCGCCTTATATGGGGGCATGGGCCGCAGATTTGGGTGGAGATCACATTAACTGAATTGTAATAATTTTTAAAGGTTTGATTGTATCCATAAAGAACATTCAGCTGTGTTTTTAGGGGAATTTTTATGGTTTTATATAACAAAGAATATTTTGTCGCCTTAGTAAAAAGTCCAAAACGTCTTCCATTGAACAAAGTATTTTTAGTTTTGTATTTTGCTTAAAAATCTTTATTAAAGGTAATTTATGTAGATTTGTGTTACTCATTGCACCCACAGATACCACAAAACAAAAGAGAGTTTAATTTATATGGAGAGCATAATTGTCCTCTTTCGATTTCTCCGATTCCTCCCTCGGGGTAGAGTTTCGCTAATTGAGTACACCTACCTTCCCTATTTTTTCAGTGATAGGGGATCCGTTAATATCCAAGGATCCCTTGCATTGCATAACAGTGGCAGCAACGAAAAATTCCAGTTACAGCACCAAATCTGTGGGCACAGCCTACAGGATGCAATGTCCCCTCTCCCAATGAGATTTGAAATATATTTAGCATTTTTATCCTGGGATCTTCCATGTATCTGTATTTTTAAATAATTAGCGAATTATTAATACAATCATTTTAAAAACATTAGCCTTCAAAGCATGGCAGAAACATTTTCTAATATAGATACCTCGAATAGAAATAAACCGAATCTACAGCAAACAGCAGAAAATTCTATTTTGAGTAAATTTATATCTTCATGGCACATTTTAGATTATTCGATGCAGCAGTTTTTGCTGTAGCAAAGACCAAAGATTCCCAAGGGACTAAAAGAAAAAATTCTACTTTAAGATCACGGGAAATACATTTTTCTTCCCTTTGTTGATCCACGACAAGTTTGAAATGAGGTATGTTACATACACATTTACCAAAGTGTGAAGGTTCATCATGCGGCACAAAAGTTATTGTGAAATAAATAAAATCCATGTCCCACGGAGTCCTGAGGGTAAGTACCAGGGCTGGATGGGCCATTTATTCCACCAGACATTTTCCCGGGGGGCTAGAGCCATTGGGGGTTGGTTTTTGAAGGTTGGCGTCTCCAGCAGAGGGTTTTATGCTGCAGGCACAGCAGACAAAAGAGAGAGTATCAGAGAGAGACAGGAAAGAAAGACAAGAAGAGAAGGGGGCTGGTTGAACATTTTAGCAGGGTCTGGTTCAAACATTTCATTAGGGGCTGCCTAGAACACTTTTATCAGGTCTGAATTTTGGTTCCCACTCTGGTACTGCTAACAGCAGAGCTGCTACCGCTAAACATTTTATGAGTTTATTCCATGATTTGGGAGTATCTAGCAATGCTCTGCTATAAGCAGGTTACTACAACTTCTCTAGTGACATATTTTCCCTATATCATGGTTCCTTGTACTACATGGGTATAATACCACTACTTTTTGTGCAACACAAATACCAAAACATGAAATACATGCATTTTTACTCAAAGATGTAATGACTTTGCAAACTTTAAATTGCTCTGCACTGCTGTGAGAGGAGTGAGGCAATATTGTAAATTACATCTATACAGCCAGTACCCATTTTGTTAGCACTGAGTTAATTTTCTAATAACAAATACACACTTACGCCTAAGTCAAACTTGTTTCTTTCTCTCCAAATGAAAGAGGTTGGGCAAAGATGCACGCTGCAATATAAATTCATCATGGGAATTAGTTTCGGCAGCCACATTAGTGAAGGAGCTGAAGCCATGTAAAACTTACATTTTTTTCTTGTTATGGTGAGCATTGGCCGCATAAGACACTTCTGCAGGATTTGATTGAGATAGCCAGGAGACCCTTGAGTAGGCTCATGCATTTGGGAAAATGTGTTCAGAGGGTGAGGTAGGGAAAGGGTGTGGTTGTTTTTACTTCTTCAATGCTTATTTCTTTATGATAAGAAGTTTGTACACAGTTCAAGTGCTGATGTCTCATGATCCGTATCATAAACTTTCTGTTGGTATGTACTTTTATTGAGCACTTGACGAAAACCTCAATAAAATCTGTTTAACAGAAAAAAAATGTGGGAAAGTGTGTGCATGCACATAACTCTGCTGCACTCCTTTCACTGGGCTCCAGTAGCTCCCGCCGGTGCACAACACCTGCACCCTTAGCCAGTGTGGAGCTTACGTTTCTTAACCTGAACAGATGCCTGGTGCTCTCTCACAGGAAGATGGAAGGTACGGCTAGCAGCATATGGGAGTATGCAGAACCTTTGTCCACTGAGGGGACCATGACTTGAGGGTACCATGATTGGGTCCCTTCCTTTGTTTGCAGTGCCACTAAGCCATACATTAACAGTTAGCACCCATGCCCTAAACAGAGGCTCATGCAAGAAATCCTTCTTATTGACTTGACTAGATCACCTTTTACAATTCTAAAACCTAACTGCCAAGTGGATCTGTCACATATGCAACTCTGCCACTGTCACCCAGTGCTTAATTTACTTTTTTTTTAAAAAGCGTGCTGGTGTCCAAAATGTTTCTTTGGAGATTGGTATCGGCACCATCCACGATACCACCAGCAGTGCCCACGACACAGTGAAAGGCAGGCTCCTGATGAGGGGAGCAAAAGGAATGTGGGAAATGTGCTGTAAAGATTACTTAAGTCAACGTAGTCACTAATCCTGCTTAAACACCCTAAAAATGCTCAATGAAATCTTCAAATGGTTCCCAGTCAAGACATGCAGAATGATCACTCAGCCCTTCATCACCAGCAAGCTGGATAATGGCAATGCACTCCTTCGAAATCACTGTCTAACTGCTAGAAGACTTCAGAACATACAAAACCCAGCGGCCAGACACACACTCAGGCTTTGCCCCGCATTCACATTATTCTGCACCTTAAAGACCTTCACTGGCTCCCCATTCACTAACCCACACTCTTTAAACTGCTCACATACACATACAAAGTCCTATACAACCCCTAGCCCACCTACCTCAATAGTCACATCAACTTTAACACACCCACCAGACACCTCTGCTCAACCAGACTCCTGCTTGCACACATCACCTGCATAAACAGAACCAGAATCAGACTTCCAGCTTTCGCCTACCTCACGCCCAAAACTTGGAACAACCTGCCTCTACACAGTAGAGCTGCCTTCTCAGTACTTGAACTCAACAAGTAGCTGAAAACTTGGCTATTTAAATGTCTATGTGGCGTCTCCCATTTCACACATAGTCTCTGTTCTTTTCCATGTCAGTCACACTCTCCTCTCATTCATTCTCTCTTTCTCACTTTTCTGTCCATATTCGCACACATGCTTAGTTTTCTTTCACTACTATCTACCTTGTCTCTGTCTCTTCTATCGCTTCTCTCGATTCCTTCTCTCTCACTGTCATCCTCCCTCCCACCTTCTCCTCCTCACTCTCTAGCAGAAACAGGCCATGTGTAAGATTAACCCAGGTGAGAGATGTGTGATACTTCTGCAGAATATTAGCTGGTCCTGGTTTCTCAGTCCCCACAGAACCTCGAGTTTTACATTATAGGAACAAACGCTGAAAGAGCTAAAACCTGCCTATTAACTGGCTCACCTTGGTCTATGTCTGCACAGGGGCTCAGTACTGTCTGCAGTGGAGCTAAGCTGCATACTTGGAAAAGCTTAGCTCTGTCTGCCCAGGGCTGCAGTGCTTTGTATGCAGGAACTCATCTCCAGCTCAATGAAAGAAATTACCTATGGTTTCACGGTCTCTACTCTAGCCTTTCATGAGTTCAGCACTATGTCTGCAGGGACTTGACTGCATCTGTGCTGGAGCTCAGCTCTATCTGCAGAAGAGTGAGTTCAGCTCTGCAAGACGATGAGGTCTGTTTGTGGCAGAGCTCCACTGTCTCTGCATGCACAAAAGCCTACTTCTCTCTGTGTAAGAACTCATTTCAATGAGAGTGAAAGTGAGAATCTGTGTTTGAGAGTGTGTATGAATAGGTGGATGTAAGTACGAGTGAAGAAGAATGATTGTGTTAGAACTAGTGAATGAGTGATTGATTGGAGGTTGTGAGAAGAGGGGAAATTAGTTGTGGGTGTAGCTGTTAGTGGTGCAGCAGGTGCAGTTGCACCAGGGCCCAGAGTTAGTGAATGTGTGTGTAAGTGTGTTAGCAAGTGAGAATGAGAACCAGTGAATATGAGTATGTTTGTATATGAGATACAGTTGAAGGAAGTGACCCGCTTAGGGTCACCCAGGTCACTCACGACCACCTCTCAGCCTTCCATACCAAATGAAGAGTCGGTCAGACAGTAGAGAATACAAACCAATATCTGTTTATTCAGAGTACACTCAGAGCGGAGCCCAATCTGCCCAGTCGCTAGGAGTGCTGCAGAGGGGACTGGCATCAGCAAGCATAAAGATACATTATGTACATTTCGGAACCAATGAAGGCACGCCCACAATGGAATTTTCCAAGCAGATACAACAGAACAGTGGAATACAAAAAATAAGTTTTGATTCTGCAGCTGGGCACACACTATCTAACAGTCAAGGTCATTCTGCCCGTGTCTGGCACTAGACAAGTGGGAGAGGGCCTACATCTAGAAGAAAGGTATGCGCTAATAAGAACAGTGCATTCATTAGTGTAGCAAAACTCAGCTCTGAAGAAACATAACCTAGAGAAGGCTGTTTCTCGGAAATGGCAAAGGATTAGTTTCGATCATGATACAAAATGGCACCCTTACACAAAATGGCGCCGCGAATGCTAACTTATGTAAAACAATGCCAAAGCATATTTTTTCTATTCCAACAGACACTCCTTTTAGCATGAGCTAAACATTTTGTATAATAGCAAAAAGACATATAATTGTAAATTGTTTTAGGAGCACTCCATATTTTCAGCTTCGGGAAGGGAAAAGCAAGGAGGGAAGAAGTCTCAAAAATACCCTCATCTATTTGCATGAGGTCTTCTACTTCCTTTTGAATCATAATTGTTGCATTAGTATCATGAATCGATATGCTCTTAGGGGCAAGAAAAGTGGTGCAATAAGAGCAACATAAGGGGAGACACTGGACCAGGACACAGCAAGAAATCAAAATCACAATGAAATAAATCACCTTTTCAAGAATCCAACCCCATCCACCAAAAAGTGACCAACTCCAGTTCCCACTCTCCATTCCTTTAACATTTTCTAGGATGTCTAAAATGTGTTGGGTAATGTTCTTTTCCATATTAGTGATCCCCACTACACAATGGTCTCCTACTACCGCGCACACACCACCGCTCTTAGCTAAGATGAAATCAACAGCATATCTAGTTTGCTCAGAATATATCCGCATACTTTCCAATTGAGTGGTGATGTCCCGCAAAGCTGCTACAGTGGAGTTGGACAATATCTGTAGCTTACATCCAAAATACTCTCTAGCTTTCTCACCCCTAGCCATAGCAGTACCTCCGAACGTAATTATGGAGGAGAGAATATATTCAAAGGTGATACCATTGCTGTAATTGTTGACTTCCAAATCAATCACTCCATCACAAAACTCTGCAGTCAACGTTCTTTTTACCCATCTTACATTTGGCTTACTGTACTTACAAGGCAGACCTGGGGGAAGCACCATTCCTAGAGCAACATCAACTGTACCGTTATAAACATTTGAATAAGTACCATTAGACAGAAAATAAAATCCTGGGTGTGCATAAAGTGGACCTTAATAATCTACAGGAGCATATCTGGTGTTCATTCCAAAGGTACTCAGATCCTTATTTTTCACTAGAGACATCGTATTTTTGAACAATATTATTCCATAACAATTGACATATAAAAATGTGTCAGTACTATTCACTATTGGACAACACGCAGGATAATAACCAGCTTTCCGGATGACCGTTAAATCTTGGTAATGCCAGCCTACTAAGGTAATGTTCTGCTACTTCATGTACAAATTATCACAATACGTATTATTATCATACTCCGGATACCCCTTTCCTCGTGGCTTTCAGTAATACAAACAAGGGCCAGGATATCCTGTTCCAAACTCGACTTTTACCTCTACGAACTGGGATGGGCGAGTATACATATAATTGACAAGTGACAATGGGTAAGCAGTCCATAAACTTGAGACATATTCAGTAGGATAACAAGCTGTGCCTTCTCCAAAAAATCTTTTATGTGTGTCTAGAAATACATTACTCGGGCTGTCCTTGAGAAACAAACTTATGTTTAGTACATGACGGTGCATCTTGATTTCGTTCCAAAACCCAGGACACCCCACCCAGAATCAATAGCAGGAAAATCACAAGAATAACACACAATATCTTTTTCTTTGTAGACCAGAATGTACGTGTATAAACAGAGGGAATCACTGGCTGCTCTTCGTCGGCAACCATCCTGCCAAAGGGATACATAGCAAATGATGAAAGAAGGGGGCAATATGCCAGCAAGAAGAATATGTAAGTTCCCAGTGTCCGTCAGAGCCTCACTGGTACAGGCTCCTATTGTCCATCAAAACGTTGGCGCTCTTGAGCACCGGCGGTGGAGTTCGCTCTGTCCTAAGCTCGAATTCCCACATCGACCAGGATAATGCACCCCCAAAGAGGATAATTTCGATCTATCCTGTCCAATGTTCAAACAGTGAACAAATCTCACATCACCCTAAACTAACTCCGTTGGTACTATGGCAAAGTACACCCTAACTTGCACAGTCCATCCCTAACTAATCTGACTTCTCCTTTGGTGCACTGTTCCTCAGCCGAGGGCGCAAATTACACTTAGTAACTCCAGGTACAGAAGGATCAGTGAAAAGGGGCTCCTGGATAGCCCGTATTTCCAGTGGAACTCCTGCATTCAGCACTTCATCATTTTCCTCATACGTTTTGGTCCAGGTCAGCCTGGCGTCACTGAAGGGGACAAACTGAGGCACCGTCTCACACTCGGAGTCCCCTACTCCATCCCTCACCCATTGATCGTAGGGCAAGGGTAGAGGTATCCTGCAACAGTGAGTCGCGTGCATCCAGTTCTTTCGGCCAGCGACCTTGACAGCTGTGCATGTAGCCAGGATGACCTGCTTCGGCCCCTTCCACCGCAGCTCCAAACTCTTCTTCCGCTGGAATTTTCGTACCAACACGAAATTGCCAGGCTGAATATCGTGTCTGGGGCCCTCTGGTGTAGCTGGCAGGGCTTCCTGGACCTGTTGGTGAATAGAACGCAAATTTTCAGTTAACTGGCAAAGGTAGTCGATCAACAATGGGTACTCAATATCTGAAAACCGCAGAGGGCGCTGTACGCCCCAGACATTTGCCAGGCATCCAAACACAACCTCGTACGGTGACAATCCTGTCCTAGAATGTGCTGTTGTTCTTGTGGACAAAAGAGCTAATGGTATAGCATCTGGCCACTGTAATCCTGTTGTCTCCTGTATTTTCGCCAATTTTAATTTGAGAATACCATTGTACTTCTCAACTAAACCGGCTGACTGGGGATGATTGGCAGCATGGAACTTCTGTTTGAAACTCAAACCATCAGAGATCAATTGAATCACTTTGGCATTAAAATGACATCCGTTATCACTCCAAATCAAATGGGGCAAGCCGAAGCGAGGAAAGAGCTCCTTCAGGAGTTCCTTTGCAGTCGTAACGGCTGTATTGTCTTTAGTGGGATAAGCCTCAACCCATTTACTGAACGCACCAACACATACTTCAAATTACTGCATCTGTCTAGCTCTATACAGTCCATCTGAAGGACCGCAAAAGGGAAAGAAGGTGGTGCGAAATTACCAGGTTGTGTAGGGGTACCTTTTCCAGGATTGTGCATCATGCACACCATGCAGTATTTCACTAAATGGGCAGCTGTCATTTTGCCATACAGGGTTTAACAACTTGCAAATACCCTTAGCAGTAATATGGGCTGGGCCATGGACAATTGTGACAACAGGAAGAACATATGCATCAGGCAACATCCATCTCTGCTTTCCTGACTTTATCAAGCCAACATCCCTCATCATTCAATTGTGCTGTACTTTCCTGCCACCTTGCCAACTTTTCAACTGTGGCTTCACTTTGAATTTCTTTCACATTCTCAAGTGTGTCCTCAAACGTGGTAACTTCAGGCACCCACCTAGTGGGACCTGCTACAAACATTCTTTTCATTTTTGTCCGGGCTGTTTCCTTAGCTGTCTGATCTGAAAAAGCCACATCATCAGTAACTTTCCAGTGGGCACTACACTTTACTATAGCCAATTTCTTAGGGAGTGTCAAAGCAGACAAAAGCCTCAATATAAGGTGCCCGTGCTGAATCTTAGTGCCATGCGAAGTAAGAAACCCTCTCTCAGCCCAGAGTCGCCCAAAGTTATGTGCGGCTCCAAAGGCGTACTAGCTGTCAGTATAAATATTGACAACCAGTCCCTCACTCAATTCACAAGCTCGTATTAAGGCAACAAGCTCAGCAGCTTGGGCCGATTGATAGGGAACCCGTGCTGTCTCAACTACCGTACACAGCGTGGTAATAGCATACGCAGCAGTTGTAGTGCCATCTGGTAATTTAAAACAAGAGCCATCGACATATAGTTCCCCTTGTGGGTCAGATAAGGGAACATCAGTCAAGTCTACCCGTCCTTTCGTCTCTTCTTCCGTCCAGAAGATACAGTCATGTTTATCAATCTCATCATTCTCAGAAGGGAGGGGCAGTAACGTGGTTGGATTCAGAGTGGCACATCTTTTAATCGTGATGTGTTTAGCGAACAATGTTAATTCATAGCCAGTCAGACGTGCACTGGTGAGGTGCTGTGTCTTTGTCTTATTCAAAAGTGTATCCACAGCATAGGGTACAATGACTGTGAGATCAGTATCCAGCACAAGTCCAGCCGATTGTCTGATCGAAACGGCCACAGCGCGACCGCTCTTAGACAGCTCGGGAGGGTTCTTGCGACAGGGTCAAAAACAGCAGAGAAATAAGCACACAGCCGTTGCTTATCTCCAAATTTTTGTGTTAAAACAGAAAGCGTGCAACCAGCCATCTCACGGACGAACAACACAAACGGTTTGTTATAGTCAGGGGTGCCAAGTACTGGAGCTGAACAAGGCGCAGTTTTCAATTGCTCAAAAGACTGCTGACATTCAGGTGTCCAAGGCAGGGGCTCATGCACGTCTTTAGTGGTTAGTGCAAGCAAAGGTTTGATTAGTAAAGAGTAGCTAGGTATCCACTGCCGCCAGTAGGAAGTGATACCTATAAAAGCGTGCACGTCTTTCTGAGTTTGAGGAACAGGCATTTTAACAATGGTACTGATGCGCTCCGGGGTCAATCTCCTACCCTCCTTTGACAGTAGGTGACCTAAATAGGTGACCTCCTGTTGACATTATTGAAATTTAGAAAGAGAAACCTTATGTCCATGATGAGCCAAATACAACAACAATTTAACTGTACTATCTCTACAGCCTTGCTCTGTATCGGAAGCGATAAGATCATCAACATACTGTACCAATACATTACCTGAGGGAAGCGAAAGGGAATCCAACTGGCTCTTTAAAGCTTGACTATAAATACTGTACTCCCTGTATAGCAATGAGAAGCTCGACAGAATCTAAAACTTCTGCCAGCTAGTGTATACCCAAACAAGTACCTGCTATCTGGATGAATAGGAATACTGAAGAATGCATTTTTCAAGACGATGACAGAAAAGAATTGAGCAGTGGAAGGAATCATTGTCAGAAGTGTAGTAATATCTGGAACCACTGGAAACTGAGGAATTACTATTTTATTAACTTTGCACAAATCAATCATGAAACGATACACATCTTCATGGTCATCAGGAGAACCTGAGGGTGCCCATTTAGGAATCGGAAGAATGGGGCTATTACAAATATTGGCAGACGTCTCCTCACCCACTCCCTTCTTAATCAAATCCTGAATAATTTGCAATAAGGCTCGCTCTCCGGCCTGTGGTATTTTATACTGAGTAATATGAGGCAAAATAGCATTGTCTTTAACTTTTATCGAAACCTGCGGGATATTCAACAATCCCACATCTGTATCACCCGTTGCCCACAGAGTAGATGGTATGTCAGCAAATGCAGCAGGAAGAGGGAGAGACAGACACTGCTTAGTACTCACATTTGGACCCATCGTCATGTAAACACCTTCCGGGGAACAATAAATCGTAGCATGTAATTTCTTCAACAAATCCAAACCCATCAAATTTTCACCACAATTGGATGTTAACAAGAATGGCGAATCCACAGTGAAAGGACCGATAGTCAATGCAAGAGGTTTTGAAATGGGGCTCACAACCGGTACACCTGAAAAACCTACCGACACATTATTATGGCCAGACAGAGTCGCCCCAGGGACCATACTTCGAGAAACAGAACTTTTCATTGCACCTGTGCCACCAAAAATTCCTTAGTCGAACCTTGCAGTTCCGCTGTTACATAAGGACCATGCTGATCTACAGGTATCGGAACTGGTCCCCCACTCTGTCCCTGGCTGTCCTAGCTATAAGACATTCCAGTCACTTCCTCCACATCATAGTCATCATGATAATACTGCCCATCATGAGGATCATAAAAATAATTACTATCAGAACGACCCTGTGAGGCTGTAGTGCTCAGAGCCCTATCAGCCTTACCAGCTCCACGACCCCGTCCATGAGAACTGCGTACTCTAGGGACCGCCACCTTCTGCAAAAGCACGGGGCACTCGCTACGCCAGTGTCCCTCCTCTTTACAGTACGCACATTGATTCGGACCCAAAGGTGTAGTAGTTGGCTGCCTACTAGTGTGTGGAAGCTGTCGGGCAAGACCACCACGTCCTCTTCATTCCCTCTAAAAGCCTGCTGTAACAACACCTTCGTCTTTAAATCCTTATGCCTCTTCTCTGTCCTCTCCTTTTCCTCACTATCCCTATGCTCATAATACTGTGCCATATTCAAAATAACAGAGGGGGAAAAGGTGGACCAAGTACTTTCAGAAGCCTGCAAGCGAGTCGTAATTTCAGGAAGCAAATTAGAGACAAATCTATTAACCAACAGAACACCTCCCTCAATAGACAAATCCTGCCCACTGTAATACAAAAACATACCTTCAAATCAGGTGAAGAAATCAGACACACTCTCATCTTTCTTTTCTCGACAAGACGACAATATATCCCAGTCGACTTTTTTCGGTGGAATAAGAGAATGCATATACGTAATAATGCGGCTTGGCAACGCTAAAATTTCCGCTCAGGGCTTATCAACCCATTTTCTTTCCTGGTCCCATGCCTTAATTTGATCCCAAGTAATCCCCAACTCAGGAACATGGTCTTGGGTATGGACCTGTCTCCAAATATCACCCGGGCCAAGAAGACCAAAAATCATTTCAATATCAGCAAGAGTCATTACCGTCGAAGAAGCAGCTTCAGTCAATTCTTTATAATAAGCAGTAGGATTTTTCCTAGGATCAGGCAAATGAGTCTTAAGGGACAACACTTCACTTCTTTTCCACGGAGTATAAACCCATTGTTCTTCAAACCTGGCCGCCACTGCTACTCGAGTAACATTACCTCGCCCATCCGTTAACTCTGGTATCTCTGGGTGATATATAGGATGTACCTCTCTCATCGGAAACTGGGACACCGACCTGGGACTTTTCTCATGTAGTCATCCCCTATAAGCTATTATTGTCGTAACATTAGCAAGGACTTGTTCTGGCCCCAGTTCACTAATATACACTCGATCCCTAATGTTATATAAAATTTGAAGTGCTTCCGCCTCAAAGTACTGTTGCCAAAGACCAATCAAAGTACCGGACATGTGTTTGAGGGCATGCTGCTGTATAAAGGGCTCAAAATCTCTCATAGTCGCTCATACATCTTCCACACTATAAATAGGATTACGGGCCCACCGTGCAGCCTGATTGGCTATTACCTGTTTCTCTTCATCTCCACATCAGATCGCACTAAAGGTCCCATGCGCTCCTTAAATTTCGTCCAATCCCTATCCTCAAATCCACGTACCGGTGTCCCACTACTTACTAATGTCGGAGGATGAAAAACCACAGTGGAAGAAGCAACAGAAGTAACAGGCACTATCGTCGCTGAAGGTTGTGCCGCGGGAGAAAGAGCTGGCGAAAGGGACGCTGAGACAATAGGTGTGGCAGGAGCACTAACAATCACAGGGGCCACAGACGACAAAGAAACAGAAGAAAGAGGAGGAGGAGCCGAAGCCACAGCCATTGACATAACGGCGGTAGACACAGGGACAGAGACAGTGGACGCAACTGTAACGGGCGGCTGTGAGGGCACCGGAACAGTGGGATATATTCTTTGCGGGGCATATGGAGGCGGGGGTCGGGTATCCAACAATTCTTCCACAAAAGTGTCATCTTCTTCCTGAGCCACATACGATTTATCAATTTGTAATCGAAACCTTCTATCTTCACACTCAACACCCCTTTCCTGTTTTTCCCTGTCATATGCTACAGCTTTCTGAGTCAATGTCTGCATTTTCCCTTTGCGGGCCTTTTTTTCTGCCTTTAATCGCCTCTGTCTAGCTGCTTTCTGCCATGTTCTGAGGGAATCAAACATAGACTGCCTACTTCGTCTCTTAAACAACTGTTCTTGTAAATACTCAATCTTTTGTTAATCAAAAGTGTCCGTTAACGACCACTGCTACTCGGCATTGTCCCTCGTATATTTGTGCCGTAATGTACTAAACATAATAGGGCCAAGACCATGCTTCACATACAAATCAAAATTTGGAGTGCCTTCTAAAGGCGCCGGCTGAGCTTCTTCCAATCGAGCATCTGCAGAACAACAGCGACAGCACAAAGAAAACAATTTACTAACACCAGGCATTCTCAAAAGAAAACAAGTTCACTTTTTATGCCTGGTACAACAATTTCAAATGCTTTTATCCAAAAGACGGCCCTTAGACCGTACCAAATACAAACCAAAATGGTACCATATCCACCAAGAACCAAAACAAACTCACCTGATATATGCAGGTCAGAGCGAATTAATTCTCCACTGCCGACTCTTCAGACCAAACGGTCAGATCCAAGGGTTTCACCATTCAGGACTCCAGTCAGGATGACCACTGGGCGAGGCACCGTCCGGCAGGACAGAAGGGGCAGCTGCGAGCAATCAATGTTCCTCATACTGGAATCCCTGATCCGTCAGTCCGACCTGACAATAGCCTCGACCCCCCCCCGCCCGCGGAAGGGGATGGGTCACTCACCCGAAGGAGTCCCTGTTCGGGCGCCAACGGAAGGAAGTGACCCGATTAGGGTCACCCAGGTCACTCACGACCACCTCTCAGCCTTCCATACCAAATGAGGAGTCAGTCAGACAGTAGAGAATGCAAACCAATATCTGTTTATTCAGAGTACACTCAGAGCGGAGCCCAATTTGCCCAGTCGCTAGGAGTGCTGCAGAGGGGACTGGCATCAGCAAGCATAAAGATACATTATGTACATTTCGAAACCAATGAAGGCACGCCCACAATGGAATTTTCCAATCAGATACAACAGAACAGTGGAATACAAAAAATAAGTTTTGATTCTGCAGCTGGGCACACACTATCTAACAGTCAAGGTCATTCTGCCCGTGCCCGGCACTAGACAAGTGGGAGAGGGCCTACATCTAGAGGAAAGACATGCGCTAATAAGAACAGTGCATTCATTAGTGTAGCAAAACTCAGCTCCGAAGAAACATAACCTAGAGAAGGCTGTTTCTCGGAAATGGCACAGGATTAGTTTCGATCATGATACAAAATGGCGTCCTTACACAGAATGGCGCAGCGAATGCTAACTTATGTAAAACAATGCCAAAGCATATTTTTCTATTCCAACACAGTGAGTGGGAATAAGTCTGACTGAGAATGAGCAAGTGAGACAATGTGAGTTAGAGTGTGTGAGGGGAAAGAGACTAAGGCCCAGATTTTCAAAACGTTCACACAACACAGAACACCACCCTAAATTGCTGCATTGCGTGAGAGATAGAGAGCCAGAAAGCACCATATATACAAAGATATTGTACTATACTGCCCTCTCCGTATCGCTGGTGCACAATTAGGCTGCCAAGTGCTGCACAGACACCTTTACACCATAGTGCAAAGATGTCTGTGTGAGCCCTAGCATAGGTTTGGTACTGGAAGGGTGCAGTTCCAGCACAAAATACTATGCTTTGTCTAACTTTATAACTTTTCCTTCTTTGGATGTGTGCTGTGCAGTGTAGTACACATGCAAAGTGGGAAAAGTTATGAGAAATCAAAGCACTTCTCCTTTTTCAATGCCTGTTTTCAAGTGACGTTTATTTTTTGGTGCAAAATTCTGTCTACTGTTGTTAGTAGATAGGGTTTTGCATCAAAAACCATGTGTGATTGCATGGGAATGCCGATGTACCACCCATAGAACACCTCCTTGACACAGGGTAAAGCAAAGCAGTGCTTTGCACTGCTTTGCGTTATTTTCAGGCAACTTTCCAGTGCAAAACAGGTTTTGCGCTGGAAAGTACATCAAAAAACACATTTTGCGCAGGTTTGCGTCTCTTTTGGGACGCAAACCCAGCACAAAATGTTTGTTAATCTGGGGCTGAATGTGAGAGGGAGTGAGTATGAGTAAGGCAAATTTTGAGCAAAATGGGGTGAACTCCTGGGCAGTATTACGTCCCACCACTTTCAAAGACCACCAGCAGCCACTGACGTCGATACTAACTGACGAGATATGGCCTAATAGCCTGAGCTGCAGACTGTGAAACTGGCAAGTTTGAATCCCAACGTCAGCTCAACATCATGTGATCCTGGGCAAATCACTTAATCTCCCCGTGCCAAAAAAACAAAAATCTAATTTTGTGTTATGTAATCTGGTGCTCAAGTAAAGCGCCCTGATGCCTTTGTACCCCCACCCCCCTCCTCCCATGAAAGATGCTATTGGCAGAAAAGTCTGGTCACTGCATTTAGAAACCAAAATCTCTTTCTTCCCTTTTAAGCATTTAGTTAGCGCTTATTACCCTTCAAATGGGTAGTAAGCACTATTTAAATGCTATTCCAAATCAAGACAATTTACTATTTCTGCCTGGTTTGATTGAAAGCACAGGACGATGGCAGAGATTGCCTTTGAAGTGTAGACACAAATCTCATATACCAGCGTTAATGGACAAGCATTGTCTCTCTCTAAAACAATGGTGATCACTAGTAAAGTACACTGCCTTGCACAATTAGAACCCCCAGTGTGAGGTTTTTGTCCAGGGTGTTGTGATGCATCCGTGACCTCTATCGCCTCATTTGAGGACGCTGCAGAAGTACAGTAAGCTGAAGGTGACTGTCAGAGAAAAGAAAATATTTGTTCCAACCGCTCTTCTCCAGCTGTACTTCACCCAGGCTTTCCCTGGGAGAGATACCCACACAGCTGCAGTCCGACTACAGAACACGAGGGTGGGGAAGCCATTTCAGTCCAATGGGCGTTGCACGCATGACTTCACCACTGGACGTCTTCTTGGTAAAACGGAAGGTTTGTGTTTCATTTACATTCACTTTCATAAGCACCGGGCTGGAAATTAAAATATTTGTACAAATGATATGAACATTTTAAAGTATTATTGTGTAACACCTGGGTTTCATTGCATCTCAATGGCTGGCAGTGGTCTGGTGTCAGCTGCCTTCGCACATTGCTTTCGCCCTTTACTAAGACTCGAGTGGTATCAGAAGCCGATCAAAGAGCAGAGCATGGGTGTCCAATGTTTTAAGGGACGCTTAGGAAGGCACTATTTTTAGCCCCATGTTTTGAGAGCTACAGAAAACTAGAGACAGCACACATTGTTGTTTGAAGAAAGGCTATTTTGCATTAAGCTGGACTTTAGAAACATCATATTTTAATGACTCATCTTTGAAAGGATGGCGTCGCCTTCAGCTTGGGGTCCGACGGAGAGGCTTATGCCCTTTAGGATGAGTGATGTGCTGGTTTGATGTAGAGCCCAAGGCTCCAGCACCCCCAGGCGCGGCTCCCCCTTCTCAAGTTCCCTTTCATTTGATCCACTCCTCTGCGAAATATATTTGAAATGAGAGTCAGTACAGGGCCTCGTGTGCCCCCACTCAGATTTATAACTCAAAATGACGCCCCCCCTGCAGAATGTGATGAAGGGCCTCTGCATCTCCAATATTTCACAAATATTAATTGGCCTCGGGCTGTATTGGGGTCCTGCTGAAGAGTTGGAGGCCCCACTGCATCACAGGGGGTGCAGAGGCCTGCGTTATGCCCCCTCCCCCTCCATAGATCACCCAGGAATCTGCTGCTCCCTCACAGTCCCAGCTGCAGCAGAGGCAGCTGGCACTTGAGCGCACTTGGCGAAGTGACTCTGCCTTAGCTGTCTTGAATGCATTTCTGTGCCAGGCGAAGAGCGGCCCCTCCTTCATCAACTACCTTCCTTGTCATCATCAAGTGAAGCTCACCCTGGAACTAGGGTGACCACCTCACTCCCTGTCATTACCGCCACAGTTCCTAGTCCTGGGGTTTTCTGAGTCAATTCAATGCATTCTGGGCATTGTAGACTTGACTTGTTTCCATTGAAGTACTTAGACTGACACACCTGATAGCAATGCTTTGTAGGTGAAAAGCTCAGGAGTGGTTCCACTGTCCTGACGGCATGGAGTGAGTGGTCCCCTTGGATGAAACACTTTACCAATACCATTTTACACTCAAAATGTGCGAAGGATCCAGGAACGACACTGCAGGCAACTGTGTCGTTCCAGTATCTGCTTCCCATCCTCAGACGCAGTGCTTTAAATGGGCCGGTACAGTCCAGTACTGAGTACCGGCACTTCTTTATTTTGAGAGGGAGAGTACTGCTACTTCTCAAGAGCAATGTAATACTTTTAATTGGAGAGTACCAGCACTTCTCAGAAACAAGCAGGTAGTGGTACAGAGTACCGGCACTTCTATTTTTCCATTTCAAGCACTGGTCAGACATCCTGCACAATCCTTATCAAACTATCCAATTCTTGCTGAAAGTGCTTGCTTACAAGGGGCGGGGGCACACTCAATGCCCCCCTAAGCCTTCTTTATGAAATCATCTTCAGATTACCATTACTAGAAGCCCCCCTAAGCCTTCTTTATGAAATCATCTTCAGATTCCCATTACTAGAAGCCCCCCTAAGCCTTCTTTATGAAATCATCTTCAGATTCCCATTACTAGAAGCCAGATGCCGTCAGGACAATAAACTGCATCCTGTTATAAAAGGACGGCTGCGGACTCCATCCCTCAAGTCCAGACAGCCTGGCATGGCTCTGATGCACCCTCATGTGCCTTGTCCTTGTTTATAAACTTTTGTTTGCCCAGCTCTGCAAACAGCGATCCAGGTTCATGAGTAAGGGTCTGATTGCAAAATGACAGTGCTTCTTCACAAATGTGCCTTAACCTTCTAGTCAGCTTCTGTTTCTTTTCGTCTGAAAGGTCCATCACAGATTCCCTAAATGTTTATTTTTCATCTTTCTTTGCATGTTTTGCAGGTCAGGTTAATTGCACGATTAAATACTGCCTCTTTTAGAAAGTAGTCACCTTATTAGATAGGTATTTCTGACTTCCACTGTGCTCTCATGATACCCCGATAGCGAACAATGGTGGTACAATTCTCCAGAATAAACTCTGTGGAATCTTTTTCACACCAGCCATTTGAAAAGGTATGTAAGTAATTTATTTATGGTAATGAATTCGAATAACATCAATCTCTGAAAGCAAAGAAATTAATCAAATAATGTTATAACCAAGTTTCGTCAATACTGGCAATAGAAGCGTTGATTTTATAGCTATAGGCAGCCCTGTGTAGTCTTATGTCACTTAGGCCACAATTACACAGCTATCTCCATAATTCAAAGCGCCATTAATCTACTAATTATTCATCTTTTGTTTAGGGCTAAAAAACCTAAGTACATTATCATATCAATGTATTACCTTTACCCCTAAAACCTCACTATACATTCGAATTCAAGCATGAATCCTGGTTCAAATGCAGAAGTTATTTTTAAGCACGACAGTACCAATAATGAACGACCGATAATTACAATTAACACATGAGTTTAACGTTTGTGTTGGGCGAAATTCGGCTTTAACGTCTAGGGGAAAGTATAACACCTAGAAGCGTGTAGCACCTTTTGAACAGGATTCACTATAATTATATTGTACTTGGAGGATTGCAGAGTTTAGTCTATCAAACTAACTTCTAATTTCAGTGCAGTGCTTGGTGAATTATTGTACTTAGGGCACTGGTTTTCCAACTTCTAAGAACTTATTGTATCAGTGTTGTGCTGTGTGGCATAACATGTACGTTGATGAATGTTACCCCAAAAATGCACTGTTATGGCTGATTAATAATGTGTCTAATCTCTGTCTTTTAGTCTTGGAGACACATCTGTGATTATATGGCCTCTGGAAGCAGTGAGTCCAATCTTGCATTGTATACACTAGTCTCATATACATTTAATTGGGATTCAAAACAAGAGACACACGTTACTGCTGCTTGTTCAGAGATTAATACCGACTTTATATGGATTTAAAACAATTGCCAACCAGGCAAGTTAGATTGTGCCTATTGGGATTTTTGTGTGTGAAGGTAAGACACGTATGCGTCGTATTTGCAAGACAGAAAGTGACTGGTGCAATATAAATGCCTTTCATAATTCCAGCTGATTAACTGAGAAAGAAACGGCTTACTTGAGCAATGCAAGCACAGGATTGAGCAGGCGCCCCCCGCGCCTAGAGGAGGGGCGCCCTTAGTTGCGCCACGGGACCGAACATCCCACTGGGAGGCTTGTTTGAGGAGGGGGCTGGCTAGTGACGTTCAGGTTGTAGGATCGGTTAAGGATGAAACGAAACCGAATCCTGATGGATAAGCTATTTAAGGCAGTGCCTCAAGGGGATCGCCCTCTTTGAAAGATTTGGTGTCATCAGACGATGTGGTGCACTACCTAGATGACTTCTTGTTCATGGGTCCCCCGGGTGATCAGGCATGTGGGAGGGCGCTGCAAGGTTTCCGGCAGCTTGCCCAGGCATTGGGGGTTCCGCTAGCTGAAGACAAGACAGAAGGCCCCACTACCTGTTTATGTTTCCTGGGGATTGAAATAGATTCAGTGGCAGGGGAGTGTAGGTTGCCACAGGAGAAGGTGAGGGCATTCAAGGAGGCGGTTAACGCCTGCATCTCAGCCAGGAAGGTTACCTTGCATCAGCTGCAGGTCTTGGTAGGCCAATTGAACTTTGCCTTAAGAGTGATTCCCATGGGGAGAGTCTTTTCAAAAAACATAGCAAGAGCGATGTCCGGCCTATGGGCTAAGCACCATCACACAAGGTTGTCAGCAGACGTCAGAGAGGACTTAGAGTCATGGCGAGGGTTCTAGATAACTTCAATAGAACACTGTTATGGCAGCAGCCAGCTTGCAACAACAGTGATTTAGCCCTCTATACGGATGCAGCGGGAAGTATTGGTTTTGGAGCAGTGTTGGGCTCTAGGTGGTGCATGAAGCATTGGCCTGAGGAATGGGTTACGTCTGGGCTCACACGCGACGTCACCTTTCTAGAATTGTTTCCTATCATTGTCGCCTTACACATTTGGGGGGCTTCTTTGGCGAATACAAGAGTAATTTTTTGGTCAGACAGCATGTCTGCAGTGATGGCCATTAATAATCAGAGCGCGAAATGCCCTTTGGTGCTGCGGTTGTTGAAGACTCTTATTTGCCTGTGTCTCTTGCATAACGTGCATTTTGCTGCCAAACATGTACCTGGTGTGGATAATACAGTGGCTGACGCTTTGTCTCGATTTAAGATGGCAGAGTTCAGGGCACGGTGGCCGCAAGCAGACGAATTGATGGCGGAGTTCCCAGAGGAGTTATGGAGGCTTGGTGCCCCATTGCCGCAGACCTAATTACAGCAGCAGAGGCACCCCAGACAAAACGTATGTACGAGAGGGCTTGGGGGGTGTACAGCGCGACGTTCGGAGCAGACATGGAGCGAAACAGATTCACACCAGAAGGTGTACTGGGTTTTCTTGTGGGCCAGAAAGATCAAGGAAAGTCCCTCTCGGTAGTGCGGAGGCAATTGTCTGCCATTGCTTTCTTCGCCGGGTTGCATGGTGTTAGAGATCCTACTAAAGATTTTAGGGTGCAAAAGGCCATCAAGGGTTGGCAACGGTTGGTACCTGGAGTGCAGGACACTAGGCGACCTATCAATGTAGAAAGGTTAGGACGGCTTGTGGGGCCCTACAGTTGGTGTGCCGGTGTCAATATGAGGTAAAGCTATTCAGCCTGGCTTACTTGCTTGCCTTTTTTGGGGCCTTGCGTGTCTCAGAGTTGGTGGCGGCATCCAAACAAGGTGAAGGTGGGTTAGGACTGGCGGATGTCTTTCTAGAAGAGGGAGCGGTCCATATAAGGATCAGGCGGTCAAAAACAGACTAGCGGGGAAGAGGCACATGGGTGAAATTGCATGCGGCTCATCAGGTAGCATATTGTCCAGTGGAATTGACTAAGGAATACCTTAAAGTACGGCCAGTGGTGGCCTCAACGAGGCTCCTAGTGCAGAAGGATGGTGTGCCATTGACAAGATATCAGTTTACTCAGGTGTGTAGGAAGGCGTTAACATATCTAGGTGAGGATTCCTTGCAGTTTAGCTCCCATTCCTTTCACATAGGGGCAGCCACCACAGCAGCGGCAATGGGTTTGCCAGCTGATGCAATCCAAAAAGTGGGTCGTTGGCAGTCAGAATGTTTTCAACGGTACGTCCGGACAAGTCTCGTTTAAGGGGAGGAATGAGGCCCAGGGTGCCTATCAGTCATGGTCTTAACTCCAATTCTTTCTTTATTGCAGTTGTTTACCGCAAACCAGTGCACATATGTTGGTGTGGGCATTCCTTGATTCGCAGTGCGGAGCAGCAATTTTACGGGTCCAGTTTGGAGGCGGCACAAGGGGCCGCTGGGTTCGCGCACCACTGGCTTGGGGTGCGGGGTCTGCGGTTACAGGATCTCTTTGTCCGGCTTCAACAAGCGGTAGAATCCAAAGAGATGCCTCGTCCGGTCATTTTAGTTATGCATGTGGGCGGGGATGACATGCTGCCTCTAGGCAGGCAAGGAGTACGAGAGGCCTTGTTTTCAGTCCTGGCTAGGATTCGGCATTACTTACCGACTACCTTGATATTGTGGTCAGAGGTGATACCGAGGACAGTATGGCTTGGTGGGGCTTCAGCGAAGGCCATTAATAACTCTGTACGGAAGCTGAATTCTGCAATACATAAAATCTTACGCGGCTCTTCAATGGGTACAATTCGGCACAAATTGCTCCATCCGGGGAGAACGGAGTTGTTTCATCACAATGGTGAGCATCTGTCGGCAAAAGGAATAGAGATATTCATCCACACAATACTGGGGGCTATTCTAGAGCACAGTCAGTGTTGGGGGGGGGGAGGGCGAGTGCGCCGGGGAGCTTCTCACCCAGTGGCGGAGCGCTGACAGTTAGCAACAAAGGGGCATGCTCAACAAGGGAGGTTGAGCGACTGGATGGACCCCATGACGGGGTAGGATTGAAGTGAGCAGTGGATGGGCGGTGAAAGGTACCGGTCTGCCGGTGGTCCTCAACTCTACTCCCCTAGCACGTCACTTAAGGACTGAGATGAATCTTGGGGAGGCTGCCTGTGTTCAGGTACCTCAGAGGGCCGGTGCGCTATGCGGTGCCCTGGATTTCAAGCAAGGCAACTGTTTGTTGTACCACGTTGTGGCCTGCCGGCACAATGTGCGCAGCAGAGGGTTCAAGACTATGAACGACTTAATGTGATGCTCACCTGTGACGACAATTATAATTTCATGGTGCCTTGATATGTATATGCTGGAAGGTTTTGCCATTGTTCAGGTACCTCTGAGGGCCGGTGCGTTAAGCGGTGCCCTGGTTCAGGTAATGCAACTGTTTGCTGTAGCGCGTTGTGGCCTGCCAGCATAATGTGCGCAGTACAGTGTTCAAGAGGATGGTCAGCTTAATACTATGCTGAAATGTAATAACTATTTTAACATATTAGTGCCTTTGACATGTGAATGTCGCTAGAGTGTGAAGTACGTATATCTTTTATGTACCCAAGTGGGATACTTATACTCACGTAGTGGTTATGTTGAATTACCCTGTTTGATGTGAATAAAATCTACGCCATGGACAATATAACCGCATTATGAGAATTCATGGGCATGGCAGGGGTGTGGGTT
The DNA here is from genome assembly GCA_963921515.1 of Calotriton arnoldi. Lineage (NCBI taxonomy): Eukaryota > Metazoa > Chordata > Amphibia > Caudata > Salamandridae > Calotriton > Calotriton arnoldi. The sequence continues at coordinate 338,477 of CAWUFW010012271.1, read as the reverse complement.
GGGATGGATGTTGGCAGTGGTGGAGAAGTGAGAGTGTCACGTTGTGCGCACACTATGAGTAAACCTAATACAAATGGCCTCCTTCCTGTTCCTCCATCTTCACTTTCGTTTTCTCTGTTAGTGTTTCTTTGGATACTGCTACTTATAACCCCTCACAGTGCCCTTGACTAGAACACCTGCAGGTCTATTCTATTCACAATGGTAAACTTACACATAAGTAAATCTATTTTTGTAAAGTTACTCTTACACTTAGTAGTAAGTGTATTGCTTTTGACTATTTACCATTTCCAAGTTTAAATTTACCACTAAGTATAGACTTACGTGTCTCCACCCCGTGAAACAAGAGCTGGAGCCAAATTTAGGAGTATAAAATTCCTACAGCCAAAACGGGCCAAAAACAGTAGTGAATGTATCTCAGACCTGGAGTAAGTCTAGCACCACACAGGGCCAGCCACTGGCACTACAACATTCTCCCATAGAAAATAATGGAGGCAGGAACTTAAAATAGAATCTATAGGAAGTAAGATTAAAAGAAATTATTTTTTCAACTTTTTTAAAATGCATATACTTTTAATTTAATGTTAACAAGTTACATATGAATAAATATAATTTTATGATGAACTATTTGAATAACCTTTTTTTATTTAAAAATAAATGTAACTTTAATTTATTTAAATATTTAAATTCAAATTAATTCTTTACATAACTTTTTTGTAATTTTTAATACATAATAACTCAATCAGTCTATATTTGTAGAGTGTGGCTAATCACCCGTGAGGGTAGCCAGGTGCTGGGTTGCTGGGCTTAGTCAAATAGCCAGGTCTTGAGTCGCTTCCTGAAGTGCATCAGAAGGGTGATGTTCGGAGGTGGTGGGCGTTCTAGGTCTTGGCGGCAAGGTGGGAGAAGGAGCGCCCTCCACTGCGGCAATGCACAGGTGTCTGTGCCAGGGCGAGGGAGGCAGAGCTAATGTTTCTGGATGGTTGGTGAAAGTTCAGGCGATGGTTCATTTATGCTGGTCCTTGGTCATGGAGGGCTTTGCAGGAGTGTGTCAGTAGTTTGAATTGGCATCTTTTCTGGATGGGGAGCCAGTGGAGGTTCCTCAGGTGCTGGGTGATGTGGGTCTGTTTGGACAGGTTGAGGATCAGTCTGGCCACCAAATCCTGTATCGTCTGGAGTCTTCTCATGAGTTCAGTGGTGGTTCCTGCGTACAGTGCGTTGCCGTAGTCCAGACGGCTGTGAATAGGGCTTGCGTGACTGTTTTCCTGGTGCTTGTGGGGAGCCATTTGAAGATTCTTCGAAGAATGCAGAGGGTGTGGAAGCAGGCTGAGGAGACTGTGTTGATCTGTCATTCCATGGTGAGTTTGCTGTCCAGGAGGATGCAGAGGTTGCGGGCGTTGTCTTTTGGTGTAGGGTGGATCCGACAAATATTTTACTTTAGATAGTATTATTATGTTTCACATTTGCTATAAGGTAGGATTTTTAAAAATGATTTTTAAAAATGAATACGCCCTGGATATATGTAAAGAACAGGATAGGACAAATATCCGCTGGCAGTGGAGAAACAGCTTTTCCTAGCTGATAGATAGAAGCACACAGGAGTCTCAAAGAGACACTCATTCCTTGGGGAACTCGACTTTCAAGGCAATAGGCAACCTTTGGATGACTGTAACAGGGAGATCTCCCAGCATGAATGCAGCAAAGGAAGGATGGAACCCTTAGCCTGGTACTTTGTGGTTTGAAAAACAGAAATCAGGGCAAAACAAAAGAACTAAGTGCCTAATACAGAAGCACGAGAAAACTTAATGGGGTACATAGTTGGCCAATGAGCATGTAAGCAGTTCCAGGGTTCACCAGACTGATGACCTTGTCAAATACTAGAGACCACAGTACACATATAAGTAAGCAAACTAACCCCAACAGAAAGCAAGTAGGTCTGCAACTAGAAGTAGGGGAGAGCCATTGGTCAAGGACAATTTAGCCGCAAAGAAATTGCAGAAAGACAAAGAACCAAATTCCCATAACACACCCCTTATCCTGATAAGCATGTGGCAGATCATGCCCACAGGAAGTCATGCACAATCTTATGCAGCAGGTCCTGGCAGAAATCAAATCAGAGGTGAGTTCTATAGGAGAGGAACTCAACTCTTGCATTAAGGAACTCAAGAATGAGCTGACCTTATTGTAAACGAGAGTGGATGACATCAAAAAGACAGTGGATAAGAGTTCAGAAGAACATCACTAACTGTGGTGGCTCTCCCAAACACCACAACAGCAAAATGAGGAAATTAAATGAAAGCAAGAAGATCTAGAGAATGGCTCTAGATGTAATAAAATAATTACAAGAGGCCTGCTGCCAGGAGCAGAGAGTCTAGACATTCAAAGCTATGTAGGAGACCTGCTTCACTATATCAGAGACTGGCCTGGAGACTTCCGATATGGTTAAATCACACCCATGGTTCCACAGGAACAATGAACAAAGCCTCTCCTGACATCTTAATGAGGGATGATTTCTCTGAGGAGAAGGAGTAGTTGATGGTACTGCTCAGAACAAGGGAAGAAATAAAGTCATAAAGAACAGTTTTTCCAAGACTTGGCAAGTCCAACATTGCATAAGGGAAGAGAATTTAGACAAATCATGGATACTCGTAGGTTACAAAAAAACCATTACCAATGAAGACATCCTTTTGTATAATCTTTCAATGGATGGAAAAGAACTATTGTGTTCAATGAAACGTGACTATAGAAATGGTTGAAACTGAGCAGGAGAAGAAGACTGTCCACAAGGGCGATGGCTGTAGCTAAAGTGGATCGGCTTATATACCTCAAGGAGGCGAACAGGAAGGGAAGCTTGCTCCAGAGTCAGGTGACGCAGGTTACTCACAGGAGGAACATGAACAGAAATAAGTGTGCTTAGATAACATGGGGTCATGGTTCACTGGGATCCAGGGAGGAGCAGGGACACCTGTCTAAGGGCAATCACCTATGATACTTGATGCAACTTATTCTTGGAGGGAGTGGAATGTTGGTGGGTGGGAAAGTTACACCGTGTTGCTTCAGTGTCATTAATTCCCTAACAATAAAGAGATTTGACAAATAAAATGAAAATAGAGTATTTTAGTACAAATATACTGTTCTTGTTTTTCATAAAAAACAACCAATTTCTCTTTGGGGGAAATCACCCTATTTATATAAAATTGATTTTTTTAAATTTCATGGTGAAATGTGAGCATTTTGAGAAACTGGCATGTAATGTGCATATAAAGTTAATTGAATTGCTGAAATATAGAAAGAGCATATATTTCTTACATTGGTGCTGGGATCTGTGCAGAGGACCATACCAAGAGCTCACTTGAGAGTGCCTGGGTTCAGAAGGAAAAGACATGTCCCGTACGATCTCCATCAGCATGTTGCTAACCACTGTGGGCTACTGAGTGTCCTCGCTTCCTAGGCCATTTCAGTCTTACCATACTCATAGTGACTCAAAGGGTTTTCCGCAAGTGACATGGAGTGCACAGAATGAAAGGTGGTAGCGGGACTTTAAAATTTTGCACAAACTTCGGACATAGTTGAACAAACGCCACAAACTCCTGGGAAGGGACAGGAACAAACCTCATAAAAAGCCCTTTTTAAAGATGGTGGTCTCTCTTTGGATGATGTCTGAGTTTCCTAATCCAAGATGATGCAAAGTCTGTTTTATTCATGTTTTATGAAAGAAAAATGTGTCGCACCATATTTCGTTCCCTGTTTTTTCATTGAGATCTTCGCACCTTGCTACTATTTTTTTGTCCTTGATTTTTGCTTCTTGTGGGTTGGATCATTTTTCTTCTGGAGTTTTCTCTTCACATAATCTGGCTCTTTCCTTGAAGTAATGAAGAGGTTGGTGCCTTTCTGGTTTTTCCAGCTACCTTCAGCTTCATTCAAGAATTGCAAGGTTGCCAAAGGAGGTTTGTTTCCCCTTTTGTGGGTTTTTACTCTTAAATGACACCTCTAAATGAGACACCTCACACCCTTCATGTACATTATTATATGCAGGGTGGCACAGTGGCTACCAGGGGGAGAATCACCTTTTCCTTGGGCAATCAAGAAGGGTACTTAACAGACCTTGATAGCAACCAGTCGTTGACAACATTTGAGGGGAAAAAGAGATCATGAGGCTTATTGCTGATTTTGGTGCGAGATGGCAATTACTGCTATGACTTTATTTCAAGACATGTTTGTAGGTATTTAATCTTTTATGTTGATAAACCTTTTTATGATATTATAACCATTGTTGACTGAAGCCTACTTGTGTGGAATTGGTGTAGCTCTCTGCAGACTGATTCTGTAAGGTCTATGCTACATAACAGTTTCTATAACTACATGAGCCAGTAGAACTTTTGTAGTTCTTTTGTCTACTTTGCAAAGAAAGAGTAGAAAATTCAAAAAGTATACAAATCTGGAAATGACAGGCCACAGACAAAAGAGCTATACAAATCCTACTGCTGGAGAATTTGCTGTATTTTTGAGGCAGGTGTGTGAAATGGTGGGTGAGAATAAAGTATAGGAATATTGGGTTTAAGTCTTTTAGCAATTGTAATTTATTATATGATCGACTTAAGAGAAGCAGAATTTGTTTAAGTCTGGGAAGGGTTTCTGAAACTGTTGTTCAGGTCTTCCCCTTTCTTCATGGTTTCATGCCTTTCTTTTCTTCTTCATAGGTGTCAAGTGGGTGATCCACTGGCCAGCGGTACCTTCGGAGAAAAAGGAGACAGCGTCTCAGGTAAGTGCCCAGAAAAAACATACATAAACTGTTACAACCTACAAATTATGGCTTAATTTTTGTCAGCGCTTGTCCCTAAATAGGCAGGTCTATCACATTTCCCTGCTTGGTTAGACTATTCTTTCCTCTGGTTACATGGTGGCAGGCACTTTATTCAGGTAAGCAGACACATTTGCAAAAATAAGAAAAATAAAAGAAAGCACTGTTATAAGGATATAGGGTAGCTTCCCACATTAAGGTCTTTTTTCACCTCAATCCAGCTAACTATCTATCAGGAAAGTGCCTCCTCTTTGTCCCATGAAGCCATTCCCACCTTAAAATAAATCTCCAGGATCCTGCTCTATTACTCCGTCATGCCTGGCAGTTGATAAGCAACCTGTGTTCACCCCTCCTCCTCTTCTCGCTTCTCCTTGAGGCTGGGACTCACCTGGATAGCCACAGACCTCCTAGACTGGTGCATGCAAGACTGTGACCATCGGCACTGGTGGCATCTACCACTCCCCACTTCAGGGGTCTTCGTCGGCTCGCTCCTCAGGTTTGACAGCTCCTTCTGTCTGCTGGTCCAAGTTGGGGTGGCCGTTTCCCTCAGCTCCTTGTTACATGTCCGCCTTCGTGAAGCCCTCCTCTTCTTTTCTGATGTTGGCGCTGGGCTCTTCCAAGCTCCAGGGTTCACTCCCTTCCTCAGGAGAATCGTTGTCAGGCATTCTCTCCCAGGCCCAAAACTAGAGTCCTTTTTTGTTGTTTCTGACTCCTCCTTTCCTTCCCCTTTTGAGTGTCCTGTGGTTGTCCTTTCTTTCTTTCTCCCCTTCTTTTGCGCTGTCCTTTTTCTATTTCCAGGAAGGCAGGTGTGGTGCAGCTGACCAATAGATGGCGGACCCCCCTCAGGAAAGTGAGGCTTTGTTTCTATATATTTATACACTCACCCTTCCCCATTGTATGAGACATCTTGGCCTTTGGTTTGCTGGAAGAGAGCAGCATTTTCACCTTTTTCCAGGGAGGACAAGGTGAAAAAACTCACAGAACTTCAAAGTTCTCCCTTTCAGCCTGTCAGTATTCCTCCTCTGTGTCCATCACATTTCAATTTACATATGCTGCTAATATCTTCAGCCCCTTCCAGCCTCTGTCAAATACAACCAGGGTGGACCTAAGATGCACTTGACCGGTATTGACATCATTGTTCAGCATGAAAGAGGCAGAGTTAGATGATATCAAATTATGTCTGGCATTACTGAGACTTGATGAAATTAGCATTTCATGTGTGAGGTTTTAGTGGGGCGGCACTTAACAGGTGCAAAATACTGAAATGATCAAACACAATCACTGACCATACTGAGAAAGTAAGGAAATCGCAGAAGGACTGTGGAGGCAGATGTTCTGCTAGAGTTTTCATCTTATTGGTCTCTGTCTACATGCCCCAAATGGAGAAGAACTTCCATAAAGTTTTGGCAATGCATGTTTTCCAAAACTGAGCTTAACATTTACAGAACACCAGAAGATCATTGCTTTAAATTAGACAATTTTTCATGTGATGTGTTACCATGAAAATTTCATCCTGAAAATCTTCTAATTAGGGAACCACAAAACACATTTTCCATCTAGCTCCAGTGAATGATTTTACGGTTAATTCTTCATGTGGCTGGGTGATAGTAGGGAAAGTGTATGTTTATATAACCATATATAAATTGTGAAAATACTGATAGTAGTAAAAGACCCCTAAGCCTGTTTCGTGGGATGATCTTCATCATTGGATGTTGATCATGTGTCTATGGTGTAGTTAATGATCATTATACATTGAATGTTTTTCTAAGTGGGCCCCAGATTGATGTACCCTCAATTCGATCTGGGGAATTTCTTCATTTAGACCATCGCGATTAGTGTGGAGACGGAACACCCATCATTGTTCGCATCTGAATAGTGTGGTGGAGCCCCACATTGGGTTCGATTCCAAGGCCGTCCGCTTCAAGTTTTCAGTGGAGTGTCTTAATTCATTGAAGTGGTTGCACAACTTCGTAGCATTGCGTTCACATTTTATGGTACTATTGTGTTCCCCTTTTCTTATTTTGATTGGCCTGGATGGCATCCCGATGTAGAACATATGGCATGGGCATGTTATAAGATAAATGCGTTTCTTAGTATTGGAATTTGTATGTTGTTTCTTTGTCTAGGAGAATTTGCCTAGTTGTAATGTCTTTGAGTGTTCAGTTGAAGTACATCTTTACCTACTATATCCCAGCCACATGAAGAAATAACTGTAAATCATGTGACCAGTAGACACCTCCACAATACGGCTTTGTCATGACCCCTTACCAGAGATTATACTTATACTTTTGCTTTTCTGCATCAATAAAGAATGCCATTAAGTTAAAAACAGCGAACACCATCTGATAGAGATATAGAAACTCACCGTGCATATTATTGTTTTTAATGTGCAACACAGAAATTGATTTTTGATTATGATGAAGCATGCCACCAAGGGACCTTCTGGTGGATGAGGGTTATTTTAAGAAAACGTATCATTTTCCTTAAATAATAGTACTGGAAGGAAAGTTATAACAGTAATACATGGTGGACTTTCTTTGGTTATTCATATTTAGACAGGAGGCTGAGTCCACAGTAAACCTGACCTCTCCCCCCCCCTTTGTTTCATTTCTAACACGTGTCCCCCCAGCTGAAAGTGGGGAGATCTACCCAACCTCTAGGGAGTTCTCATCAATAAGGTGGAATAACTTAGATAGACCATCAGCATTGGCGTGGCCTACCACAGGTCTGTGTTCCACCCTGAAGTCCATACCCTGTAGGGAAATGGACCCCCTCAACAGTTTCCGATTCTCTCCTCTCATTAGTATGAGCCACCTTTAACACTCCAATAACACTCCACCTTTGTTCCCTGGGGAGTAACCTCCTGGAGATGAAGGCTACAGGTTGGTGTAGGCCCGCCCCATTAATTTGGAATAGTACTGTCCCTATGCCATGCTCTGAGACATCTGTCTGAACGATAAATTCCTGGGAGAAAACAGGGGCGTTGAGCACAGGAGCTGTGCTCATGGCTTGCTTCAGGGAGCCAAATGCAGTTTGGCATGCCTCTGTCCAAATCACATTTCTGTGCAGCTTCTTGGAAGTCAGCTAAGTTAAGGAGGCAACAATGGTGCCTCTACGTTGTACGTCTTGCGCGCAACGTACGGCTTTCCGTGGACGAGGACGAGGACGGCGAGGAGAGAGAGACCATGGAGAGGAGGAGGCAGCCCGGAGACGCCCCAGCAGATAAGTGCCTTTTTAAAAATAATTAAATGAGTGGAATTCCACTGAGTTTTTTTCCAACTCGGTGGAACTCCGCGTAGCAGCACTATGACAGCTCCACCCGGGCTTATTGAGCATCAGTCTTAGTCACACAATTTAGCCCTCTGTAATCCACACAGATCCTCAGGAGTTAAGTGCAGACTGCAGCAGGCGGGACTGCGTTATTCGCTTCTCTTCCCAGCCAAGCTGAAAGTGATGCTCAGAAATGAGGGCTATTTCTTCACCGAACCAGCAAATGCCTGGGACTGGGTAGAACAAAGAAGTTACGACTCATCTGTCCCAACATCACTGGTGCCTAGATCACATGCAGCATGGGCTCACCATCATGGGGGATGCAGGGCTCGGAACATTGGCAGCCCTGGGATCCAAGGAGCCCCGACCCCAGAACAGGCAAGAGAGGAGCAGGCTCAGGCTCTAATGGCTGCAGTTGCGCTGTGGGAAGAACGATGGTTGCCATTTCCCGAGTCCCTGAACGGAGAAGCATCAGACAACGATTTCAGTCATTCCACAAATAGTGTATTCTCAATACTGCTCCCAACAGTAACGCCGCAAATAGCAGATGATATTTTATGATGCATCACAGAAGATGTAATCATGATTTGTTCCAGGAACGGCGACCACGCAACAGAGGCTGAAAATGTACAGAGCGGGGGAATAATCCCGCTCTCAAGCATATTGTAAATTCTGATATTTACTGAGACGGAATGGAGTCTCCTGAGGGAGAGGGTCCTTAGAGATACTTACTGCCTGTACGGCAGTGGAGATGACTTTTTAGAAACTGGTCAACCCCCTGCCTTGCTCCTGGGTGACGATGGTGCACGCCGTTGCACAGTTAGGAGTCTCCCATCTATGGGATAGTTTATTCAATGTTTGGGCGACCATGTGTTTAGTGACCGCCCTGGGAGGGAAGTTGTGGGTTCTGGATTTACATGTAGTGCAATGCTGTGTTATCTCAACCAGAATGTATGCTCTAAATTGGACTACAGGTGGACGACCACCTGGTATATACCCATTAGTATGTACGCCCACTTACTATAGTACTTAAGTATCTTGACATGGAATGTTTGTGGTAAGGACAAGTCCCGTAAACAACATGCAGTACAGCAGTATATTCAAAGACGTAATGCCCATATTGCACTGCTGCAAGAGACACACATTGCAAGGGGGAGGACATTCGACTACAAAAGTGCTGGCAAGGGCAATGTTGTTGCACTATGTACGCAGGGTTCGCCTGGGGAGGTCTGGTCTGGGTCCGTCATGGAGTTCCCTTTCGTAGTACGGCGCTAGGGTTGGACCCAGAAAGCTGTTATATACTGGTGGAGAGTCATTTAGATGGCAGACCTGTCCTGCTAAGGAGTATATATGCTCAGAATATAGCTCAACCAGCCTTTTTCTCCCACCTGTCCACTATATTTACAAGTTGGGCCCACATGCCATGGATATTGGGTGGGGACTTTAATTGTATCATAGACACGCTGGTGAACCGCTCCCACCCACCGTTACCAACCCTCCCGGTGGTGACAGCCGTTGCTTACCTATCCCTATGGCTTGTATATTAGTCTTTACTAGACTGCTGGCACTTGCTGCACCCTGACAAGAAGGAGTACTCCTTTTATTCGCCCACACATGATTTTCCTGTGAGACTGGACCGCATACTCTGTGACCTGGCCACTGAGCTACAGGCCCTGGGACTGGAATATCTAGGAAAGGTACTCTTTGGCCACAACCCATTGCAGATACAGTTGAAGTGGGGTGTGCCATGACCGCCGGTTCTTACCTGGCGCTTTTAGCCATCCATGCTAGAGGACTAGGTCAGGAATGCCACTAGTGAGGCACTGCTCCTGTGTCTGACTGAGAACTGGTGCACTGTCTCTTCCAAACTGATAGACTGGGAGGCCTCTAAGGTTTTACTTAGAGGACATTGTATTTGTGCAGTGGTGGGGGTAAGGGCAGACCTACAGAAAGATTTGATACATATTGAAAATTCATTGGGTGTACTAGAAGCAGCGGCTCAGGTTGACCGTGCGAAACAGGGAGAATTAACAGAGTTGCTAGAGCGACATGCTCAACTGATAGAACAACTACGCTGCTAAGACCTTTGGGCGTACCAAGCCAAAATGCATGTGGAAGGTGACAATCCAGACCGCTTATTAGCTTGGCTCCTGCGCAGTACTACACCATCTACACCTATCACTATGACCGTGGTGTACGCCTTATGTCTTCCATCCTGCAATATTCACCAGAAATCTCCTTATGCTCCTTCGAATCATTCACTGACTTGGTAGGACGGGAAGGTTTAGAGTTATGGAAGTTGGCAGGGATGTGCATGCTGGGTGCCTTATTTCATGACAGAGTGCTCCTGCCCTTCGTAAGGCTGCAGGAGGAAAAGGAGCTGCTGGTGGGTCATTTCCTGGCTCATGGTTTCCTGTTAGCTGAGAGGGCCCGACTATGACACATCATGGATGCAGAGCCTGACCAACACCCGCAGGTACACACACTCCACATAATAGGCAGGGGTCGTCGACTAATGTGTTTTTTTTAGCATTGGCCTACACCACGCACGACCCACTGGCCGCGGCCTGTAGGCATTGGGAGAGGGATGTGGGCAGGGAACTGACGAAAAAGGAGTGGTAGAGGGCACTACTGTAGCCAAGAAAACTATAGCAAAACTCTAAGTTTTAATATATACAACATAACATCATGCATCGAGCCTACTTCATGCCGGCAACACTACACTAGATGTCTAGGTTGATCTCAAACTGTCCTAGGGGTCAAATACCAGGTGCAGATATGCCTCACTTGTTTTGGAACTGCCCAGTTGTTGTCGTTCTCTGGGGTGATGTTTCCAACGCATCGTGGGAAGTGACCGGTTGCACTAATATATGTATGAGGGAGGGTGCATTACCGGGACTGTATAAGCCCTCAACAACAGCAAAGGCCATAAATAGATTTATTGACCTAGCAATGCTTATTGTTCACAGACTTATTGCCATGCACTGGAAGGCTCAGACACTGCTGAGCATTGTTCACTGGTGTGTGGCGACACCTAAGTGGGGTAAGGCTGAGTCTGTGGCATTACTACACGAAAAGCTCCCGGATCAATGCGAACCAACCCATGGACTACATGTCTCAGGGTGCCTTTGCACTAATTTTGATTTCAGTGCACAGCAAACAATGTTTCTCGTGCTTACAGAACTGGCTATGGGCCAGTATAACACATGGCGCACGAATAACACGGCCCCGTTGATGCTCCTACGACGCGGCGATCATTATGTGCTAGTATGGTGCATGATCACACGTAGGAAACGCCGTTGGTAACGCTCCCACAATTAACGAAAACACACCCTCAACCAGAGAAGGCTATAAGCATCTCAGAATCACAAAAAAAAGGAAAACCTGGCATATGCTCCCTTCCTAGAAACAAGGGGGCCGATTCACAGAACTAATCTGAGATAAAATCCTAAACTTACTACTTTTGGTATTCACAGAAGGCATTTAGTAGTAGTAAAGTTAAGACTCCTAACTTTACTACTACTAAACTGAGACAAAATCCTAACTTTATGACTTTCGGTATTCACAAAAGGCATTTAGTAGTAATAAAGTTAGGAGTCTTAACTTTACTACTACTAAATGCCTTCTGTGAATACCAAAAGTAGTAAGTTTAGGATTTTATCTCAGATTAGTTCTGTGAATCGGCCCCAAGGAATGGAAGTGGTTGGGTAGTGTGGAAGTAGGAGGCCCTCGGCCACAACAGGGTCAGAGGTCCTCCTCGCTCCACTCCTCAGTTTGGTACTGAGCCTCCACAACCCACCGGCTAGAGTGTACCATTCACGCACACTGACAGAGGCACTACCGATAAGACAGTTCCTGAGGCTGAGACTAAATTGTACCAAAACCAAACAAATCAGAGATCATGCATTAATACTGTGTGAGAAATTGAGAGAAAGGAATTACCTAGAAAGTATCATTACAAGGGGAAAAAAGAGGGCCATGAATAACAACAGAGAGGCCCTACTTGAGACATACGAAAAACCAAGAGACCCTAAACGTACCTGCATGACAACATCCGCCCCATATCAAATTTAGTAAAAAAACGAATCAAAAAACATTGTGGAATCCTCAATAAAGTCGGAATATACGAGATGAGGTGGTTAAGACACACCCCACAAAAAAAACAGTAGAATCACAACAAAGGCTCTGGAATCTTCCCTCACCCACCGGCCACCAACCATGTGGTGGATGTGGGGTATGTAAATTCATGAAAAAATGAACCTTGGTGGACCTGGGTCTATCAACACCATGGAAATTGAAACACCTCACAAACTCCAACAATAGCAACGTGGTTTATGCACTGAAATGCCCCTGTGGACTGTTATACATAGGCATGACATTGCGTAAAATTATGGTGCGTGTAACTGAACACAGGAGCACAATTAGGTGCAAAAAGGGCAACACTAAATTGACAAGACATTACTCTGACTCACAGCATACTGAAACGATATCAAATGGCACATAATAGAGAAACTGGAACAAAGAAAAATAGTTGTAACCAAGGCACTTTTAATATTTGAACAGTGCTGGGTGTTCCACTTAGTTACTGACAAACATTGGTTAAATGATGAAATCCCATGGGGATCTGTAGGTAGCTAAGAAATTCTGGTGTCTTGTTAACATGAAAAAACAGATTACTCCATCTTTGTATACCATCCTAATGGAAAGGGGGTGGCTATGGTACATATATTGTAAGGTTTTTGGCTTTTAAATAAGTAATGGAGAAGAACAGTGAATTCATATCATTTGGCAGCCTACACATGAGGCAAATTCTCCAAGACAAAACATGAAGATATGGGCCAAGAAAATGCGAACACAAAACACTGCGGTTACCATATCCACGATGGATTTACCCAGAAGGTGATATGATATAATTAATGGCAGTATAAATAGAATGGCTATTAAGGGCTAGAAGATACCCTTATAACGGATCAAGGCGAACCAACCCATGGACCACATGTCCCAGGGTGCCGTTGCACTAATTTTGATTTCAGTGCACAGCAAACAATGTTTCTCACGCTTACAGAACTGGCTATGGGCCAGTATAACACATGGCGCACGAATAACACGGCCCCGTTGATGCTCCTACGATGCCGCGATCGTTATGTGCTAGTATGATGCATGCTCACAAGTAGGAAACGCCGTAGGTAACGCTCCCACAATTAATGAAAACACACCCTCAACCAGAGAAGGCTGTAAGCATCTCAGAATCACACAAAAAAGGAAGACCCGGCATACGCTCCCTTCCTAGAAACAAGGAATGGAAGCGGTTGGGTAGTGTGGAAATAGGAGGCCCTCATCAACAACAGGGTCAGAGGTCCACCTCGCTCCACTCTGCAGTTTGCTACTGAGCCTCCACGACCCACCGGCTAGAGTAACAGGTGGGGATGCTTTACCAATCGGAACACGCCCTGGTGCGGGTGGTTCATAAGGAAGTGTTCTCCAACGGGAATTTTCCACCAGTCGGCTGTTCGAAGGGGCACGGTAGGACTAAAAGTGCTCTACATTGACGAAGTAAGTTAGACAATGCAATTGTAGAAAATAGATTTTAATATGACACTTATGGCTCTCAGTCCGCATGAGAGGAGATGAGCTAGCTCTAAGCAAAGCAATATGCTCTCATCATGTTTGTCTGCATGCCTGATTGCTAAACAAAAACATTTATGACTCTATTACTAGAGTGTGACTATAGGTGAGACCCACCCCGAGCAGACCATGCAGCAAATTCGCACCTATACTAGGTAAAATCAACCCTCTTTGTCTTCACTTGTTTGCTGTGCCACTTATGCATGTCGTGTCAATGAAAATAATTTTATAATTATCTAATCACTTTGGGTGTGCTGTCATAGAATGCTAAGGTTTTTAATCATAAAGTACCTCGGGGTGTACAAATAATAGGCTCCCCAGGATTATGCACTGAATCAGTTCCCTCCGTTTATTAATACATAAATGATGTGTCTTCAGCTACCTCCCTCCTCCTACTCCTTTTGTCCTTTAACTCCTTGTACCTTTAGGTTGTTCCTAACTGGAAAATTCCATAGGTCAGAGGTAGGTCCTCTCTATACACATATTCCTTTTCTTTGGGTACTCTGCACTGACTGTTTGTAGTATAGGGACTCACGGATACAGCCCTGACTAATGCCATAGGCGAATAGACCAACAGAAGGCAGAAACATGTTGGCATGAATATTTACTTATTTACAGAGACGCATCTCAGGTCATCACATCTACATATGCCTCCTGTAGTTGCGCCTTTAGTAACTTTTTAATATACCTGGGATACCACCAGAATAAAGGACAATTTTGTGGTTTTGCCTAAGGTATTTTTAATCAGTCAGCTGGATCACAGTATTATCCAGACAAGATATATCTAAGAACTCCCTCGGGTAAGCCCCAACCTGAGGTCGAGTTCGCCCTGGTAGTATCATCTCACCAGGGTGGGACGAGGTGGCAAATGATGAAGCATGTCACATTACGTGAGTGAGCCATCCTCTTCCAATTCTTGGAATTGCCCCAGAAAAAACTAGGAGTAAAAGTAGGTAGCGCTAACAGGGATGAAAACACATCACTGCCTCACGTCTCGCTAAAATAGCGTACTGAGTTAAGCACCAGGGTGTCACGCCATTTTTGTGTTTAGATTAATAGTACATTCAATCATATGGTGAGATGTTGCGGAATCCTGTTTACTGTGATGTCCAAGTACTGTGAGATATTACACTCGGTTTCTCTCGGCAAGACAATCTCTTTACTTAGCAAGAGTTCTAGTTTTCCAGCACTTTATCCCCCATTTCAATGCTGGTTACTGTCTTACTCTTGTTGGGTCTAGCGGTTCAGTCCCGGGCGAAATGCCCAGCAGTGCTACAATAAAGACGCAAGTTTAGCTTGCGTCATTGTTCTTTCTTTGCAGCGGAAAAGGGCCCTTTAATACCTCCGATTTTGCATGGGTTCCACTTCTGGGGCCTTGCCTTCAACTTCCTTTCTTTCAGTTGTTATGGCCACCACTTTAGTGTTAACACAAGACCTTTCGCCTTTACACTCCCTTAATCTGTGTTCTAACTTGACCACCAGATCTATAAATTCCGAACAATTATTGGGTAGATCTACAATATGTGACAGTGAGTCTTTCAGGCCATCCCACAAATCGCAGTAGAACAAGGATGTTCTTTTTTCTTTGGGCCAGCGAGTCTTTGCTACCAACTGGTCAAAGGTGGTGATATATGTCAAGAGGTCTTTTCTGCCCTGATGGAGATTGAGCAGTTCATTGTCACTAGATTGGACAAAGACATGTTTAGCGAATAGTCTAGTCCTGGCAGCCTTAAGGAGGTGAGATTGTATAAAATGGGACATTGGTGTCCATGAAGGGAATTGACCAATTAGCAGCTACTCCACCAAGATAAAAAAATTATGAATGTAACTTTGGCCACATCATTTGGAAAAGCCTGAGGCTTGCACAGAAAGTGTAGGTGGCATTGACTTATGAACACTGCGAACTTCGAACTATCACCATAGAAACGCTCAGGAGTGGCCAAGGGTACAGAACTAAGTGTAGTCACTGTCACTTGCAGAAAAGGGTCTGATCCATAGACAAAGGTGAGGTTGTCTTACTATATGTGTCTCCAAACCTAGAAAAATTTAAGATGGGATGAGAGTCTTTGCGCTCAGTGTCTCCCCATTGGGTGAATCCGAGTTTATATCGCAATAACTCACCTTTCAGCTCTGAATTCTCCTCTCTTAGTTTCTGCATTTCTAATGGCAAGTTCTGTAAAATCCCTGCCAAATCCTCAGCTCCAGGACTATCCCCTGCTAGGGCTTGAGCTAGATCCTGCATGTAAATCTGGTTGTGACCTTCCATGTTACCAGAAGGGAACAATAGTTTTTGTGGCATAGCCGTCTATCGCGGGCCAATCATCTGAACTCCAGGAGGTTTGAAGTGGTGACGTTGTATCACCAATCCTTCCGAGGACTAACCTCTGTAGCAGCCAATGGCCACTGCACCGGAGATAGTCCCCAAAGGGAATGGGGATTGGGAATGAGAGAAGAGAGAAAACAGAGAATGTTCTATGGACTGGATATGTCCACTCGTCCACCGACTCAGATGGCTAGTGGTGTTACATCGCCATTTTCTTCCCTGATCTCTAAGCAGTTACACCACGATTCCCATGGCAGGTTATCCTCTTACTCTCCACCGCCCTATCTCTCTCTCCTGGTGAACTCCCTTGCACGACCTCGCCTAACATGCCACCATCTCAATCGAAGTCTAGGCTCTTGCCCTCTACTGATTCTATCCAACCCATCCCATCCCACCTCCCCTCACTCACCGCCTATCCACTACACCTATGTCACCACACCACCCCCCATCCCTGTATCCTCTCTCCACGCGAATTGGTACTACACAAGACATCATTGATTCACATGCTCCCCCTGAACTCTTCAGTCCCACCTTAGACCCACCAGATTTCCCTCTAGACACCATCTCTCTGTCGGAACTTTCCACACAACCATTATCCTTTACTCAACACTCAGACCTAGCTGCTCGCCTTGATGAGATCTCGCTCCACCTGTGCCTACTCATGGATGAATTTTCATGAACTGAAAGCCCTCTTTATCGATCATCTCCCCCTGTTCAGAACGTTATGTGCACTAGGGAACCCGCCCTTGATCCCCACAGGTGCAGTCCCTGTCCCAGACATGCGTTCCTCTCACCGTACCTCGAAAACCTCACCCCTCCCTAATGCCCCCTCCACCCCAGAAGAATGAAGACCGAGCTATCGACCAGTGATATTGATGTTCTTCTCCTCTCTTAAGCCCTCCCATTAAATACTGACAAGACCACTCTGGACTCATGCAAGGCCCCTCTGGGTTTAATCCAAGCCATCCATGCCAACCCGAACAGGGAACCCTCCTCAACCTCAGAGCTATAAACAATGACAACCTCAAGCGAGTGAATATCATTCAGACTCCGACCGCCCACACACCTCTCTAATTGAAATGTGTACTACTCAACTGTAGATCAGCGAGTAAACACGCATCCGATCTCTTTGACCTCATTCTAAACAATGAGCTTGATATCATCATCCTCCCAGAAACCTGGCTAAATTGCTCGTCCATCCCTATCCTTGACCTTCTAGTCCCGCCTAGCCATGACAAAGTTCGATTGGACAGACCTATAAAACAGGGCGGAGGATTAGCTTGCATACATCGAAATACACTCTCGGTCTCACAATCTGATTCCTCCGCTCTGACCTCCAGTGAGTACCTATGCATCAACATCTCAAGCAATCACCGCCCTGTATGCAAATTACACACATTCTATCACCCTCCTGGAGACAATCTCTCCTTCATTGAACAATTAATGGAAATCATCTATTCCAATGATGACACCCTGGTTTCCCAAATCTTCCTGGGAGATTTCAACCTTCACTGGTCTAACCCAATCGATCAAGCAGTAAGTTGCCTAAAATCCTTCCTAATGAAGCATGAGCTGACACAATACTGTGAGAGCCCAACACATAACAGAGATGAAACTCTGGACCTCATCATTTCCAAAGGAAAAAACATCTCAATAGATTCCATTATCCCTTGTGATTGGTCTGACCATTACAGCATCTTCTTCCTAATTAACATGGAGGTGTCCCGAAGAGGGTCCAACCCAAGAAAACGAAGCAATGGAAGAGGAACCTTAGGAATATTAACTCTAAGGATCTAGCAACGCGCTGTAGAAAGGCCTTGACTCCCCAATCGTACATGTCTGATGTTCATGTCCTCACGGATTTCTATAATTCCACCATTTCTGGCATCTTGGACGAAATAACCCCTCAACAACAAAAAAGTGCCTCCTCCAAAATCTCCAAACCCTGGTTCAACGACAACCTAAACTCGGAACGCCGCAACCTAAGGGTAGCAGAAAGATCCTGGAGATCAGTGCCCTCCATTGAACATCTAATTCACCTTAGATCTGTCAGGAACACTTACAACAGAAAAATCAAGAATGCAAAGGCTGACTTCTTCAGATCCCAACTCAATCAAGCCAGAAACCGCCCCAAGACACTGTTTGAAATTGTTAAACAGAAATCGGGCAAGACACCCTACAGCTCTGACCTTGGTGACGGCCTTTCATCATGCAACTAATTGGCTGCCTTCTTCACTGAGAAAACAAAAAGCATCAGTCTCGACCTTGAAGCAAAGAGGGCTCTTCTCCCAACCCCCGGGAGGGCTGCGCCTCCAGCTCACCATGACCGGTTCATTCCCGCCCGAGTTAGCACCCAGAACAACGCCTCCTGGAACTCCTTTACTTCCCTCAGCGAAAGAGATATTTACAACACTCTGCTGGTAATCAACCCTTCTAATCATTTCATGGACCCGCTACCACCACCCATCTTCAAAGATGTCAAGGAGACCATCCTCCCCCTATGGACAAAGATTGTCAACGCCTTGCTGTTACAAGGCATGATCCCCGACTGCCTAAAAGTAGCACAGTTCTTACCCATCCTAAAAAAACCTAACACAGACAGCTCTTATCTCAATAACTTCCAGCCTATCTCCACCATCCCCACGCTGGCTAAACTGCTTGAAAAATGCATGCAGACACAACTTTGTGCACACATGGAGCATATCCAACTTCTGAACCAACATCAATCATGATTTCGCAGAGGTCACAGCACGGAATCTGCTCTCACTCACATTACGAATTACATTTTTTTAAATGCTAGACCAGAATGAATCATGCCTCCTGATTCTCCTTGACCTATCTTTGTCTTTTGACACTGTTAACCACGACAATCTCTTATCCATCCTAGAACACAGGATGAGCTTAGGACTGGTATTACAATGGTTTACTTCCTTCCTCCACAATGGATCACAAAAAGTCAAGGTGAATCAATCCCTTTCCCAGCCCTCCTCAGTTTCTAAGGGGGTTCCACAGGGGTCTGCACTATCACCGATACTCTTCAATTTATTCCTGGAACCGTTGGCAAATGCTCTGAACTCCGCGAACATTCTCTTCCATATGCATGCGGATGACACTCAACTTTATCTGAAAATCACCTCCTCTGAAGACTTCATATCACTCAACTCTACCCTTATGAATACTCAAAACTGGGTAACTGATAACTAACTCATGCTCAACACCTCCAAAACGGTATTCCTTCTCATTGCTCCGCCTAATCACACCCCCAAGATCGACCACTGGTTGAAATACCTTATGGCCTTCAACTGCACTCTCCACATTATCGATTCTGCGAAATCCCTCAAAATCACACCAGATAAGCACTTGAACATGCAGAATCATATTAGCAATGTAAGCAAGGGTGATAAACACCAGATGAACATACTAAGGAACCTCAAACCATTCCTTCCACAGGAGGACTTCAAGATGGCGGTACAAGCTCTGGTACTGCCAAGGCTAGACTATGGTAGCTCCACGCTCTGTGGACTTCCCAAATATAACTTGGCCCCACTAAGCGCCTCCATTAATGCCACAGCGAGACTGATCACGGGTACAAAAAGAAACAATCACATCTCCCCAGCCCTCAAATCCGTAAACTGGCTGCCATATGAAGCAAGAATACAGTTAAAGATAGCCTGCATGACCCACAAAGCCTTACATCTCAAGACTTCCATTTATCTGGCTCAAAAATTAGAACTATCAGGAGGCTGCAGACAGTCAAGAAGTGCAAGCTCTTTGCTCCTGAAACCACAGTTCTTCCACAAAAAGAGAACGAGTCACAGAGCCTTCTCAGGTGCTGCCCCAAAGATTTGAAACTCTCTTCCACCGGAAGTCTGACGAATTTCTTCCACTGCTTCCTTCAAAAATGAAGTAAAAAAAATCCTAATGACCAAGTTCTTGCCTTAAACGGCCCTGTCTCCACTGCTTATTGACTGCCCCAGATTGACTACTAGATTATCGTGCACCTTTGATTCGCAGCACTCGCGTGCTATGCTCATTTATGTATTGAATGTTCTTCTTCATGTACTGTATCCGTCCTACCCTAATTGTGATGCACTCCTATCTTGTTCGTTTTATGTATATTCAAGTTATGCTTGTCCTTCCCACCTCCATACCTCACCTATCTTAACAGTAAATCGCTCTGATACCCGCCTGGGTCACGTTCGCGCTATATATAAAACTGTCTAAATAAAAATAAATGTCTCCTGGCCACTGGAGTTTTGGTAGGACGGGTTTCCACTGGGGTACAATGTTCACAGCAGTGGAATGTATATCTGTGAATGAAAGACACAAATAGCACTTGTACCATGTACTACATCATATTATATTAGTTGAGAGCTGGCCATCACCCAATACACGTACCATCTTTTTTGCTTTAGATTAACTTTACATTGGAACGCACCATGGTTCAGTTCTGGCATAAATGTTCTCTCACATTAGGGTCAGCATAGGGTTAAGTGTTTTGTTTTTCAGCACAGTACTCACAGTACACCATCAAGCTTCAGGAAACTATAACTTACTTCACATCAGGGGAAACCATATATATTGCACATATTCTGTCCGATATTCTCTCATAAAATAGGGCAGAATAATAACAGTTCCAATGTCTTGATAGGGAGTGTTAACAATAAGTTCCAAAGTCTTGGGCTATCCAATGCATGGCGTGCCGCCAGTAACAGTGGTGTTCTAAAGCGCACAGGCACAAATTCTAAATGTGCACCAGCGTGAACGGGCACGTAACATAAACAAACATGTCCTGGAAACTTGCAAGTTTCTTCCCTCACATTAACCCAAATGCGCATTGAAAAGCTGACCACTTTACCTTGAGTCTTTTGATGTATTCATTCGAGATGCGGCTACTGCATAGTAAGAGAATCCAACACTTCTCTTAATTTGATTGGATCTCAAAAAAACATGGGGCTTTGTAAAGAACTACTGGGATATCAGTGGCGTGTGATAACAATGTGTGCTTCATGATAAATTTTCAAGGCTTAAATATTGTAACTCTTACTCTAGGTCTATAGTGTAATCAGATAAAACATTTGTTGGCGGCTTCTCCCAGTCGCCATGCCACCAACTTGCAAAGAATAATTCACATAAAAAGTGTGAAGTATCTCTTTTAGAGGGTCCCAGTTAGAATTAAAACAAAACACATAAGTTCTTGATTGAAGATGAAGATTAGTATAGAGGTAAACAGCAAAGCACTAAACCCTCCCTGACATCAGGGAAGATTAAGGAGCCAAACAAAGACAGCCATCTGATTATCCAACCATAAGGAGGAAAGATCAGGGACAAAAATAGGTTAAAGAGGCTGATGAATGCTATGAAACAATGGGGGAACTAATGTTTTGCCATGCATCCATCACTCATAAATGTCTCCTTATTTATTTATTCAAACAGGAACTGATATCTCAGGAAAAACTCAACTTTGACTTAGATTGGAAAAATCAGACAGAATTCCCGGATCAAACTACTATCTTGGAAAGGGCAGGTCATATATGTAAAGCTTGTCAATGCCCTTCCCGTCTGATGCTCTGCACTGATCTCAGAATAACCCTTTGGGTCACTCCGACTATGGAAATGTCAGCGAAGTCAGACTGCTAGAACACCCAGCCAGGTGCTTAGCAAGACTTCTTACAACATGCCATCTGGCTTAGGGGAATGCACACCGTCTTCTTCTTGATATTCTTAAGTTCTGGTAACCTCTTGGCAAAGAAGTAAGAACTCTTTAATTCTGCAAGCTGAAAAGGTTAGGTACGCACATTTCTGAATTTAAATGTATTGCATTTTTGAAAATTCCAGAGTCTGATTGCCTATGTGGAAATTCAATGTGTGTGTGTTGATTTGAGGATCTGTGTGCCCATGTATTTAGTGGTTGATATGTCTTTTTTATTCTTCAGTCTATGCTTACATGAGCACAGGTGTATTTGAGTATATTTTAATGGATACTTTGTAATACCCTTTTTAAGTTGATTATACAATTACGAAATAAAAGTACATACAATTACTTACATCAATGTTTGTGTTTTTCTCTTAAAAATAAATGTTTTAGTTTCTTTCAAATAGTCACACAGACTAAAAAGTTAGACAAAGCACTTGTTAGTAATTTGATTTGTTAAGGTAGCAACATCATTGTTTTTCAACAATCAGTTGTTATTTTATTTGCTTGTGGGTGTTTTATGTTCTTTTGTAATCATCTCTTTTAATTCCTTATTATTTTACCTGGAACTGTGAACATTGCTTAGCACAGTTCTCCTAAAATTTGGATTCTAGGAGGGTCTTGGGTATATTGAGCAGAGCAGTCTGTTGTTAAGCATAACTTTGCGACGGATTTGGTATGTGCATGAGTTAAAGTAAAGTGGTTTGAATTTCATTGAAGGAGATAGAGAGGAGGGTATGTCCAGACTCCACCAACCTAATGTAATTACTGTATATGTAGGAACTAATGATCTTGGACATATTCCAGATTCACACCTTTGTCTTGCAAAGTAGGCAGATCTTGCCTCTTTACATGAAATGTATCGTTAAGCAAACTTTCTTTTTCACACATTACCCAATGTCAAAGTGGCTCATCAATACTGACTTCAGTCTAAATCTGAAACATGTCCCATGAAACGTCATGACTGCACATTTTGAAGAATAATATTTAAACAGTATATACCATGGAAGTTTAGGATGTGACAATTCAGATCTAATTCCACCTTACTGATGTTGGTAGTACCATAGTTTTAAGTAATATGCAAAGTGCTGTCAGACAGACTGCTTACTCACTTCCACTTAAATCTCTTCACTAAGCCCAAAGGCTTTTCTAAGAGCTTCCTTTTCACTTACGTGCTTACCACAGTGTTATTAATTTACTTCAACATTTTTGCATATCTGCAAACATAATACTTATGTTCACGATCATTTTGCTCATAAAATAAATAATTATACCTTGCTACTTTTTATGGACAATCAACTTGATATTCGGGAATGATGAAAATCTTTGTCAAACAGAGTAAATGTACCTGCCACAGTGTACACAACAACGGCAACAAGAGTGACAATAGTGCATGCACCCAATTTGTACTGCCATTGCAGTGAAAGAACCTGCCTCTAAGGATTGTGCTGCTGATGGTGTTTCTAAAGTAGATTCACATGAGTTCAAACATTGATCACTTTTTTTCTTGTCCAGGATATGGTGTTGTTGAGGTGGATTACCTGTTTCAATAATCTCAGTGTGGTGCTCTCTGAGTTGTGGAGTTAGTTACATATGTCTTTTGCAAATATTTCTCATGTAATGGAGTGTTCTCAGATGCCTTATCATCATGGTTGTGCCTGAATATTACCAGCTATAAAGTTTGCTGCATTTAGGAACGTCAACATAATTGTTTTTATTAGCATGGCATAAACATACATAAATATAATTATGCCACGCTAGTGAAAATAAATGTGGCCTAATTACATGTGTTATTTTGAGCAAGTGCAGTATTAAAATCATGTCCACACATTCATCATTGCAGTTGCTGGAGCGCTGGACTTTACAACGCAATTTCGTAGTCAAGTCGGTAAAGATCTCTCCCCATTGGTCGTATGGACCTCTGATAGCTGACATGAAGCATTGAAAGGGAGGGGAAACATCAATAATACATTTCTAACTTGTGAAGCCCATGTGACTCCACAATAAGAAGCAGCAACCACTGAATATGATTATAGAGTTTTATATGGTTTCCAATCAATCCAGTTATTATGTAAGCCAAGTGTAAATTCAAAAAGTACATTAGTACAATAGGCAAAGTAAAATATCTCAATTGATTGAGATGCAATAGAATTAGATACAGAATTGTAATAGCCACAATAATACAATAAGAAATAAAGGTGAACAGGTGTTCCATAAAGAAACGTCCCTTCTCTCTTCTAAACATAAATCAAATATAGGCTCAACTATCAAGGGTCTCTTATTTGGGAGCATAGAAATAGGTGTCAGCATGAGCAGACTTCAGTAGAAGTCTAGAGAAAAGGAAATAAGTGTTTAACATAAAGCTTCACACTTCCAAGAATAAGGACAACAGAGAGGTCTGTACCTCTCTAAGTCTAAAGGAAATCTGCTGACTAACTGTGTGAAAACCAACTTAAAAGTAGCAGGAGATGCAGAAACATCCTTATCCCCTTTCACTCCACTACCTTATTTCCTTTCACTCCACCAGGGACCAATCAGCACATTACTTGAGTGCATCTGCAACATTACTTTGAATTCCAAACGCACTGAACTGAGACTGCGGCTCTCAGCCTTGAACATCTAGCCATCCTGGTACATGATGAACAATGAACAGAAAGCTTCTTTCGACCATTGTTTCTACACATTCACTTGAAGTCTCCCTCCGGGCCTCTCTATCAGCAATCTAATACAGACAATAAACCTTTCTCTAACTAACAAAATAATAAACCTACAAGAAAAGGAAAACATGCTAGCAAGCAAAATGCATTTCAACCGAGGCCTGTAATCAGGGTAACTTTAAGTAAACATTTAATGTGCACTTCCAATACATGATTATACATGCACACGTGTAACTTGAAAATTTAATGTAAAACGTTAGTAAAAGAGTACATGTATAGATATATAAATATAAGTTGTAGAGTAAGTGTAAAATGTGAATAAAGAATGCATGCTTCATGTTTAAACTGAACATGAGTACACACGTGTATAAATCTCTAGTCTCTACAGTGAATACATTTCATTAATATGTTTGAATGCTTCACACATATTAATGAAGTTAAGGCACACAGGGCCCGATTCACAGAACTAACTTAAGACAAAGTCCTAAACTTACTACCATTTTGGTATTCACAGAAGGCACTTACTCATTTTGGTATTCACAGAAGGCACTTACTTACTCATTTTGAGTAACTTACTCATTTTGAGTAACTTACTCATTTTGGTATTCACAGAAGGCACTTACGCATTGATGAGTAAGTGCCTCCTGTGAATATCAAAATGAGTAACTGACTCATTTTGAGTAACTTACTCGTTTTGAGTAACTTACTCATTTTGATATTCACAGAAGGCACTTACTCATCAATGAGTAAGTGCCTTCTGTGAATACCAAAATGAGTAAGTTACCCAAAATGAGTAAGTTACTCAAAATGAGTAAGTGCGTGTCTTCTGTGAATACCAAAATGAGTAAGTGCCTTCTGTGAATATCAAAATGGTAGTAAGTTTAGGATTTTGTCTTAAGTTAGTTCTGTGAATCGGGCCCACAGTGAATATACTGTCAAATGCATATATATTATTGCATTTCTGTGACGTTTAAGGATGGAGTCTAAAGTGCACCTTTCCACAGTGCAATGCAATGGAAGTGAGGAAATGCTGCTCACTGACTCACTAAATACATGTTACAATGACCCGGCAGAGGAAAACAACAGTTATGCAAAAGTGAAACATGCTATTTATTGAAAGAAGAGGGGGTCTCATGACCAACTGAAAGCGTTGCCTCTTATGAGCATGGCCCTCACAATGGGCAATGGCAATAAAAAGCATATTACACTCTGCACATCTGTAAATCTACTATGTACACATATATGCACACATATACGTAAGTAATAAAATATACATCATAATTGTTCTATTTTATTTACATTGGTTTAAGGAAGGACTGCTAAGCCCTATATAGGGTATGTTGAAATCGGCCTATATATTTTTTAATTTACTGAAGCATGTGCACTTCTATTGCGTAAGAATAGAGCATTTACAAAAAACTGCAAATTAAGTCAAATGCTGCTTTAAGTGTTTGGTATGCAGTTCAATAGCTGGTTTTGATGACTTGTAGGCCAACTTGAACACAGTGTTCTGTGCTTAGACTCTGGGCGATGCATTCTTGAACTGGGTGGTGCAGCAAAGCTTGTGCTAAGCAAAGGGGAAAGGCAGCCTTTGCCAGGCATGCGTGTATGAAGCTGCATTTGTCCTACGCTCGGAGACATAAGACTCCAAAGTACATATTTACTTGTAACAAACTGAACTCAGATGAATGTGGTGATGGCGTTTACAAACACAGTACCTATTTGCTGTCCATAGTCGCATGAAAGGAAGCACATGATGAACCACGGAATTCTCATGTTTTGCCGCAGACCCTCTGTGCAATGTCTATCCCATGGTATAGGTCGATGTACATTCACAGACAATAATAGAACTATTAAAAAAATCAAGAACTGATGTTATTCGAACCACTAGTTAACTAGTCAAGTCAGGTTTATTTGCATAGTTAATAAAAACCATTAAATTACAGTTTTAAAAGAACCATAACTACTACATGCAAAATTCATTAAAACAATGAGAGGTCAGTTTGAAAATCCCCATAACTTAGTCCATGTTAAAAACATTTCTAACAACACACTCACCTAGAGTATAAAACAAACCACGTTGACACCGTTTTCAGATAATAAAAGCAGTGACAGATAAATCCTGCAGGTTGGGCTTGCTGTTTCTTAAATAGCCCTATTGACTCTTTATGCGCTTTTTCGCAGTGTTTTACTAGTGCACGTTTATCTTTATGTGTGCCCCTTGTTTTCAACCAGTAAAGTGCTAATTGTTAGTGCAGATGAGGACTCTTTTAACCAGGTTGTAAAGTGCAAATATAATGTGCAAAAAAGCTCAATTTAAGTTAACCTTTCCTTACGGTCATCATATTCCAGCAAAAGATCCAGGCAAAAAGAGTCAACCTCTTTAAGTGGGATTATAAAGTGGGATTATAAAAGGCAGATCTACACCTTAAACCCGGATGTATATGCTATTTCTAAAATCCGCCTCTTAAAAGGGGATGGTAAAGAGCAGGTATACCCCTTAAACGCGTTATAAAGTGCAAGTATCATCTGCAAAAGAGCTGTGTTAAAAGTAACCTGTCCTTGTCCCTTCATGAACCCATGAGAAATTTGGGGATATTTTCAAAAGCGACCTCCTGGAGCAGGAGAGTAAGATAAAATCTTGTATAATAATAATACACATTCTTGGAGGTAACCTGACTTTGCGCCCTCACTGGAGTTGATGGAGCAAGGATTCGAGAAAATGAAACTTGCTCGTATGAATCCTCCATTAACTTTCATTAATCATTAAACTTGTAGATGAGATGAAACTAATATACACCAGACACAGACACACGGGGAGAAAAGCTTACGCATGCTTGAATTAATGAGAAATAAAATGCAACGCGATTAAAACCCGCTTTAATTTGCGAAAACGCTTTGCGCAAGTGCAAACCTGGATTATGCAAAGAGAGCGTGACTAACTCGCTTTGAGAGGGAAAACTTCACGCATGTGCAAGAAAGCCCAACACGCGGTCTTGAGGTACTGCATGCCCGGCATACGCTTGCTTGATTTAAAAGAAAGCTGCTGTTATTAACGCTTTTGCCCAGAATAATAATAATTACATGGGATAGAGTAGAAGTGGGTGGTGAACAGTGAGAATTACATGTTTAAGAAAATAACATCTGTTTATGATTCTTTTATTAATAGTGTGCTTTCGGGCCTGCTAAACCATGACTGAAAAAGAAAATGGCGAAAGCTGCGCATGCTCAATGAATCCATGATATGACCCGGTGACTGAGAGAGCTGAATGACTGCCAAGATTCAAGGACAGAAGAGATGGGAAAAGAAGGAGATGTAACACTCATCTACAAAATATGCATGGGAAAATAAAAAAATATATGAATGAGTCAAAGGGGAAGGGTTAGCAAACAATAGGTTTCACTAATAAAAATGAATACGTCAGCCTGGTGTGATGAAGACTCCCCTAACCCCGTCCAATCATATTCCGTATTTTAGTAAAATTTGCAACTCTTGAGGGTGGGACATGAAGAAATAAAGACTGTAACTAGAGTGACTTGAGAAAAAGTAAATTGAGAAGCTGCTAGAGAGAAGGAGAACTGCTGCTGCTGGGAGCTGGGAGCTGAGCAAGAGAAAGCAGAGAGAGGGAGCGACGAGAGCAGACTCGACAGATTCAGACGACTGCCTGATTAGATTCGAAGATTGCGGAAGAATATCGAGGAGGGAGAGAGTGTAAGAGAGGAAATCGCCCTGGTGCGTCGGGTTTGTAGAGAAGTCTAGTAAGTATCAGTTCTGTCCTGATCCTATCCTATAGTCTTTGTCTCCTGATCCTAAGTCAGGGGACCCCCACCAGTCCTTTGGCCAGAGGGGTGGTTTTCCAGTCATCTTTATTAGGTAAATGTCATTCCGTCCAAATTTGCATATTTCTTTGCAAATGTGTCATTATGTGCCTTTTGTCTCTACATCTATCCACTCTTATGCATTTGATTTTGTTGAATGAGTTTGTCTAATTGAATGTATTATGTTATATGATTGTTCTCTCTCCCATTTAAGAAAGATGGAATTTGCACTGTGAATCTGTAATTGATGAGCGTTCAATTTTATGACTGAAATTTTAGATAAAACTTATAAATATTATTTAGAGTCTATGGTTATTTCACTAAGAATTTTAGTTAAGAAGTTGTTAATATCACCATCAACTAACTCAACTAATGGTCCATCAACCAGAGGAAGAGTGTCGATTCGTGAAGATTAGTTAGACATTGCAATGGTACTGTAATTGATGTGTGGTTACAGGGAAATAACTAATCAGAACTTAAGTGAATTATAAAACTTGACCCCCCCAGCAGATTGGCCAGAGAGTGTGCATGAACAATTTTGGATAAATTTATATGGGCCCATTGAAATATTCAGTTTTTGTGTGAAATGTCCAACCCTGGCCTTTTCGCGCTGTATCAGTGTTATTTAGATATAAACTGCTAATCATTTTAGGAATTACTGCTGGGAGAAGACAGTATTTATTTGTGTTTTTTCTTATTAATTTCTGTACTGCATTATATTTATTAAATCATACCTCTTACGTCAAAAATAGCACCATGTCATGGCAGTGTGCGTTTATGCAGGGCACAACTATGTGGCCACCAGAATTTTTCTGAATTAATGCATGTGTTGCAGGCAACACAACTCTGAACAGAGAGTTGCAATCACTGCTTTACTGTTTCCGTGCTGCGCTGTCAGCTGCACATGAACTTCCTCAGAGAAAATTCAGAGTTAATGTATGTGCATTAGAAAGTGCAATTGGCTAGAAGTTGGTGCACAGATGTCTCCTGTGTGACGACACACCTTAATAAAAAGTCCCTAAATGTTGAATAATAGAAAGAGTAATGAACAACATAGTTAAAATCCTAAACCTAGGCTTTCTGTTAAACTAATGCATTATCCTGACCAGATCTGGACCAGGCTAATGAAAATCCATGCTAGGCAATGCTTTCTAAAATCAGTGGGCTCGGGATATGATATTGAAAGGAGCCCTAAGATATCAGCATCAAACTTTTCTACTGGCATGTATTTGACTTTCTAGTGTTCACAGTGCTTAATTTGTGAGAGAGAAAGAGTGACGGTGCCCGAAGCTCTGCTCAGAAACCGGCAACCGGTGCAATTAAACGTCGGTGATCCAAATACCAAGGCTGGTAGTCTTTTAATTCCCTACCAGACACTCCCTACCCCTTTTCTCACTCTTGCAGGTTCCTGCTTTCTCCTTTTGTGATGGTTTTGCCGACTTTCTTGTCCTCCTCCTTTCTGATCTGTGTGTCATGCACTAAGTAAACATTTGATGCAGAAAATAAGTGTTGGGTACCACAAATAAGTGCCGGTGGCCACCACTGGCAACCACAGGCCTAAATTATACTCTGGGTGTTCGCAATGTTTTTTTTAAATTGCGCTGCAAAACAAAATATTTAGCACAATTCTTTAACAATTCCCGGCAAAGTCACCAGGTCTCAACTCTGAAAGGCTGAACTATTAGCTTTTCAAATGTTTTTTTATTGGCCACATGCGAACACATGCATCAAGATGCATCCACTGGCATATACAGCAAATTTGTAGTGGTGTTCTAGTAAAGAAAACCCATTCAAAGATGACAGCTGATACAACAAGCATTGGCAAAGCCAATAGGTTTCGCATATGTGAAATGTATTGGCTTTGCTAATGTTTTTAGCTGTGTTGCAAATGGTTCAAAGTAATGTAAAAACGGTATGACACAGCCAGCGCTTTCCGCGTTACAGTGCTTTTTAGGTCGAGCTTACAGCGCTTGCGCTGTCTTCAAGACATGTTGTTTCTATTCTGTGGGCTTTTGGCATGCCCATCATTTGTCATTGGTTGTTACCTGTGGTATTCTGAAATGCTGGCTTTTAATTGGTGTTTGTCCCTCCTTTCTGTGTCTGTTCCCGCCCCCATGGCGATTTCACAAATTGTTTATTGTGGTTGTCCGCAGTCCATCTCAACGTGGTCATGCTCCTTCAGGTGCGCGATGGCCCCTCCCCCCCTCTGGGCATGCAGCCTATCCTTTGGCTGGCCATCACATCACAATGCAACACTTCCACGTTCAGTATGCTACAGCAAGTGCAACCATTTACTCTGGCATTCAGTTCCTATTTTGTTGTGATATTGTTTAATTTTAATTAGTATTTGATTTGGTATGATTGGGGAGGGCCGACGCAGAGGTTTGAACCCGTGTCTCCATTTCCTAAAGTCGGTAGCTCTGTATGTTGTGCCAGATTCACCCCCTCTGTGGGGGATATTCTCAACAAACGGTGAAAACTATCGCTAACCTCAGTTAGCGATAGTTTTCGTATCGCTGTGTACCGCGGGAAATTATTACTGTGTTAGCGGCGTATTCACAACACGCCGCTAACAGGCGATAGTTTCCCCTACCGGGTAAAATGTCCGGCGTTAGGATCAGCGCCACGGCAATAAAAATCATCACGCTAACGTGACAAAAGTGGCGATGGGCCAATTAGCGACCAGGAACGGCACGCTAATTAGCGTCAGTGCACCTTTTTTCACGTTAGACGGGAAAAATCACTATAAAATGCCCGCTATGCAGCCCAAACACCAAAAAAACCAACAACAAAAAAAACATTTGAGACAAAGCACGAAGGAAGCTGGACCCAGCACAGAGGCCAACAACAACCCCACAAACACCCAGGAGGAGCAGCCAGAGACCCAGGGGAAGGCCAAGGAGAAGAGGAAGACGCGGTTCAGTCAGCAGGAAAACCAGGTCCTGATTGCGGAGGTGACTGAACACCAACAACAACTTTTTGTCACCTCCACTGTGTCATTGGCAACCAAAAATGCAATATGGCAGTCCATCGTGGCCAAGGTGAATGCTGTCGGAGAGGTGAGGAGGACAGTGGACGACTGCAAGAAGCGCTGGCATGATGTTAAGCGCAAGACCAAGCAGAAACTTGCAGTCAACCTGAAAGCAGCAATGCAGACTGGAGGTGGGAGTCCAGCGACACAGGAGGAGCTGGATGCGTTGGAGGTACAGGTGTCCCAAGTCATCAGCGAGGCGACGGTGGTTGGAGTTCCGGGACAGGATACTGCTCAACACGACCAGATTCTACAGCAACAGGGTGAGTACCAACCAGGGACTGGGGGGACGGGGGGAGATAGGCCCAATGGCACTCATGTACAAATAAATATATCGCAGTGCACACCCACAGTGACTGCGGATCATGTCCCGGATCCCCTTGGCCCTGGTGCCATAGACACATATCACCCTACCCACCAAATACATTGCAAGACACATATTGATGAACTCACAAACCTGGAAATGTGCACAGAAAAGTCAAACAAATATAGTCCAAGTATCATATCAGACCACAAAATAAGGGCTACGTGAAAGAGCAAAGGCCCACATTGATTGGAGATGTGGCAGGCTGTCAAAAAGGCCCCATTGCCTCAACAACACGCATATGCATGTGCCCGTATGTTGGAGTCGTGTGCAAGCATGTGCATCAAGGGAGACACAGCTGCACATACACAATGTTGCACACAACGCAGACACACGTGCACAATGCTGCATGTCTGCTTACATTGGTGGTGGCATGCCCACTCATGCACATGATCAGTCACACACACAGTGCATCCTCATTTATAGTATCAGAGAGATGTGGCCCTGTGCAGACGATTTGTATATGCGTGCTGTTGAGGAAAGGGGGCCATGTAGACATCCTGCCACATCTCCAGTAAATGTGTCCGCCTGCTTGTCCATGAGATGGAGTCCTGTGTACACAGAGACGGCTTACAGTGAGAGTGCTGCAGGGTGGTGGTGCGGTGGTGCGGGGCAGGGGAGGGGCAGGATGGGGGTAGTGGAGTTGGACACACGACGGGCTGGAGTTAGGCAAGTAAATAAATAATCCTAACTATTTACCTTGCGCTTGCTGCATCGCAAACTCAGCGATGCATCAAGTGCAAGGTAAATAGTTCAAATCATTCATTTACTCACTTAACTCCTGCCCGTCGTGTGTCCAACTCCACTAACCCCCATCCTGCCCCTCCCCTCCCCCGCCCCGCACCACCTCCCCGCACCACCGCCCTGCAGCACTCCCACTGTGAGCCGTCACTGTGTGTACACCAAGTGAGAAACCATCTAGTGAGTTTGCACACCAGAAACACATGCAATGCCACAACAAACTGATCATGAAGCCAAATGGCCCCAAGGTGCATATCCCACAATGCACACAAACAGCAGACTGCACTCAAAAGGCAATGTAATACAATGAGCAGGGGGGCTATGCCTACAACACCACAGTGCGGGGATAATGCATATCAGGAATGTGTCAACCAAATCTGTACTGCATGACTTGTCTGTGTGCCAGACTCACAGAACTACAATGTCCCTGTAAAGAAGTAAGACAACCAAAGTATGACAACAAGCAAGGATAGCAAAGTTGCAACGAATAATGACAACTAGCAAAATGGCACACTCACCCCTTAGGTCGATTTGTACACCTCCACTCTCATGTGTACACATCTGCCATACAGAAAACACCATTCCACATCAGTGCCGGTGAGAGTTGCCCATTACACCATTATGTGCATGTAGACCTATCTATTTGGTAAGTCAACTGTGTCAGTGAACAAAGATGCAGTCATGGTTGTCATCACCCACACGCAAAGCCATGCATTGAATATTCGTAACCAGGACAGCATGTATCACCCATGTGACCAGCTGCGTGGCACATACACAAACACACATCACCCTGCCATTTGCATATGTTGGGAGGGTGGCGGGGACAAGGCCTGAGCACCACAAATACGCATTAGGGAATCCACATCCATCAAATCCAGGCCCACTTACACACCACACGTGGGGTCAACGTTGAGGGTAATGGGTGTTGACACTGTCTGTCCAGCCAGCAACAACAATATAAACTCACGCAGCACCATACTCACAACGAGTAAGCCAACAGGAGGGCAGTAAGCAATGCATGCAAGATGAATCATGACTGACGACATGCACACAAGACGAATCACAATAGAGAAAGCTACCTGGATGCACATGTGTACAGCATAGTGCAGCACACATTGAAACAGCAAGTAGGCCTTAGTAGCCAATGCGCCTGAAGGGGGCCTTACTCACACATAACTAATCTTGCAACTTACACATGCATATGTGCAGTACACAGCAAAGGTGCGGGTCTGTGAGCCACACTGACAAGGCAAGTGACAGTGCATGATGAATAGCATGCCTGCACCCCAAACATCACAACATGGTGCAGGCCACGTCACTGAGGTGGCTGAGTGTGGACCACATCCCTAAAGGAGCATGTCACACTCTGACACATCCTCGTGTACATACAACCCCTGAGGTAAACAAGACATCTGCTGTAAAACAATGCACAAGTGTCCCACATATTTACCCCAGCCTGCAACATCTCAGCATTGTAAATGAACAGAAGTGAAGGCTCACTGCCTGAAAGGGATAAGGGGTAGTAAAACCAAAGCTGCATGGGTGAGTATCCCACAATGCAGCGCACACACATAAAAACAGGAACTCATCAACATTGACTACAATGTGAGACAAACTGCATCACCTTCACAACTGAACAGAGGACACAACTGGTGCCGCTTGTGTGTATAAACTGTACATTCACATTTGTCATAGCTGTAAACTGTCAGATGACAATGTACAAGTATAACCTCATCTCCGTAATGTAGTAGAAAACGTCAACATCCTGCAAAAAATAGGCAGCTCCTCCCAAACAGTCACAATGTACATTGTCATGCAGTCTGCTTGTAAACTCATCCAATGCATGATCACATATGAAACACACAGTTAAACTGCATCTCCCCTTTACATTGCAGAGGGAGAAACATCACCTCCTGAACAGCAGCCTGTCCCACTCTTCACCGATGAAGAGGAGGAATTCGCCACCATCAACACGGACACCCTCCAACAGCTGCTAGACTCCATCAGCACCCCATCTTCAGGAGCAGGGCAACCCAGCTGCATCGTGTAAACCCCACCCCCTGCACAAACCCCACAGCAGCAAGCCCCTACCACCACGGCTGTCTCCCAGGAACTCCCGGACCCACACCTGGCATTCCAACCCTGT
Source organism: Calotriton arnoldi (assembly GCA_963921515.1). Taxonomy (NCBI): domain Eukaryota; kingdom Metazoa; phylum Chordata; class Amphibia; order Caudata; family Salamandridae; genus Calotriton; species Calotriton arnoldi. The sequence goes on along the minus strand of CAWUFW010012271.1, from coordinate 304,008 downwards.
GTGTTAGAGGTCCAGCAGGAGATGGCTCATCAGGTGCGGGTGGGGTTTGTCAGCCTGGCGGCCAAAGTTGATTCTGTTTGTGCGTGTCTGAGTTCCATCCGGGACCACCTACAAAACATCACGGACACCCACAGTCCGCTCAATGCTCTCCAACACTCCATGGCTGCCATCGCTGGAGTCATGACTCAGAGACAGGAACAACTGTCCAGCCAGAGTGGCTCCAGCGATGGCAGCCAGGAGTTGGGCCGCATGCGGAGGATAATGGAGAACATGGAGCGGATGCAGGCGGAACAAATGGCTGACACGGCTGCACACCAGCGAGATGTAGCTGGAATCTTCCATGCCCTGCAGATCATCATCACTGCATTGCTGCAGCAAGGTCTGGCGCAGATGAATGCTGCTGCTTCTACATCCACATCTCTGCCCCCTGATGTGTCAGTGCCTCACGTTGCTGCAGGCAATCTACCACCACCCACATGTGACGCACATGACACTTCAGAGGACGAAGATGTAGATGATTCGGCCTTATTGCAAAGAAGGAAGCGGTAGCATTCATCTCTGCCAAATGGCCAGTTTCTACTTGGTTCTGGGCTCAGCATCATGCCACGGAATATCACCTTCCACTGTCCCCCGATACACTCTGTGACACTCACCTTGGACCTCGACATGGACTGCCATATTTTGTCTGGTTACCAATGACACAGCAATCAGACTGCTGACTGAACTCTTCCTCCTCCTTTGGACTTGTCAACCCTTAAGGACTCTGTCTGGCCCTCCACTGGGCATCAATGTAATGTGGGGATTGCATGGCCAAGTACTGGTCCAGTCTCCAACTATGTCAACAGACATGTGAATAAATATATTTACATCACACAGATGTCTGTTGTCCATGACCAATCCAGTATAGCAGTATAGCAAAATGTAGGAGCAGTGAATCCATCAAAAGGTACACCCAGGGAAATAATACAAATGTACATGTTTTACTGTGATCCTGATAGGCAGTGAGAGGACCGGGAATGTGTGGACCAGCTGTACCCCCATTGCTCCAATACACCAATCTAGCAATATCCCAACTTAGCCCCACATCCATGTAGGAAATAGGAATGTGTTTAAAAAAGGCAAAGTCTATTGCAGGCCACAAGTAGTGCCACCCCTTACAATTGCTGAAAGAAAACCTCCTGGCATATCTACTCACACTCTACAGGTTGGACGAAGCCTGTTGTGAAGGTGCACATTGCATTTCACATCCCAAGATGGTGCACACCATATACACATTGATGAAGATACGTAAGGGCACATCTCTACCAGCCACTAATTTAACCACAATGTCGGCCTCAGTGAAGTAGATTTGGCAATAGGGACTCACACCAAAGTGTAATGCATCAGTCAGCCCCTTCCTGTGGACGAACAATGCTTACTGACTTTGGAGCTCCACATGGTGTGACCACTGTGAGCGGGTAGGGCAATGTGACAAAGGATGCGTGGTGCACTGCACTGACCATATAGTCAGAAGCAGTGCCACCATTTCAAGGGTGGCATCACTATGAGCCAAAAGGTAACAGCTGGGAGAATTTGCCATGACACTGGCACAAGAGGGAGCAATGCAACATTTCCCCTCTGGTGTGCAGCAGAACTGTGTGCACGCACAAAAACATTAACGGTGACAAAATCATGACTTACCAACTTTTGAGATTCACAAAAGGGATTTAGGAGAAGTGAAGTCAGTACATCTAACTGCACTACTCCTCAACGCCAGTTGTGAATACCGGAAAACTTAAACTCATGACTTACTCTCAGATGACTTACGTGAATTAGGCCCACTGTTCTGCCATATGCAGTTCTCAATGGACCCACAGAAAGACTCCTACTGGCATGGCCCGGAGGTTCAGCCTCCATGCACAGGAACATGTAATTCCATTTAATCTGACACACTTGCACTACGCAGCAAGTGTGCCACGGTCTGTGCAATGTAGATGGACTCTGCGCAAGGAGCATGTGAGATGCAGGGCTATGACGCAATCTGTGGTACCCGGCGCATACATCCATCTCCATGATGGATAACAGTAGCTGCTACAATATCCTCTCAATGCCATGTCCCTACCTTGTGTTGTAAATGTGCAACAATGTCCTGGCCAACTCCGTGAGTCACACTTAAGATGTATAACTTCCCAAACGACTGCCCCTAGACTAGGCCGTAAATCCTACTTGCCACCCTGTTATCCATACAAGTTTACTGTGCTCACATCTAAGGTATCCTGACACAATCCATCCTGCTAAGTAACATGTCATGACCACACTTACGCATTCAACGTAGAGTCCATTGATGATATGAGATGCATACAAGGTAAAAAAACACACTCCACCACATCACCCCTGACATAAGTGCAAGCAGGAATCCAAACTAGTAACCATTTATTATAAAATCAAAATATTTAGCTCTCCAAAACTAACTATAATCCTAACTACTACTAATCTGAAATGAACTAACTAGAATTAAGAGAAAAAGTACCTAAACTACCTACCCTAACTAACCCTAAACACGCAAAACATATCTAAGACATCAACCCCCCTCCCACCCTTAAGGCACATCACAAGACAGAACAAAGACATCTAAACTATACATAAACTAACTACACATTTAACCTACACAAAGATATCTTTTTTTGTTTTTTATTTTTTTATTTTTTCCAAAAAGACATCAACCCCCCACCCAAAGAAAAAGGAAACTTATCCCCAAATACTATACAATAATAAAAATCTAAAACTACCTTAAAATCTAACACTAACTCTACCTACACTAAAACTACACTACCTAACACTTAAAATACTTATCTAACACTAACTAAAATACAAGATAAAACATTGGGGGAAGGGAGAAGAGGAGGATGGGGCGCAACATGTCCAGACTTTATGGTAGTCCAAGGTGTTTTTTCATGTCCTCAAGGTGCCTTGTCTGCTCGGCCATTTCCCGCCTCATCTCGGCCAGCAGCACGTTATTGTCCATAATGAGCCTCCTGTCCCGGACAGTAAATGGTATCACCTGATCCGCAGGTGCAGGTGGGATTGTCCCTTGGGTTGGGGTTGTTGTAGGGGGATGGGACACTGACTGTCCACGCTGGGACCCACCACTGATGCCAGAGGGTCCTGGGACGGCCTGTGTGCCACTGCGTCTGCCACGGGTTGCCACCTCGGTCACCGATTTCCACCGACCAGCCGCACGGTCCTCCTCGTACTGAAGGGAACCATTGGACATCATCACCTACAAGGACACCTAGCTCATACTCCTTCTCAACAAGGTGCCCACACACACCAGACTGGGGTTCCAGGGAGGATAGCAGCAAGTTGCAACATGGATGTTCAACAGCTGTGGTGTGCTCTTCATGGAGGAAACATTAGTCCTCAACCTCATGACCACCCCATCAGCATGTGGCAACACCTGGTGGGCCAGCGCCTTCGGCAGCCCTCCCCACCACAACTCTAGGTACCTAGGCATCGTACTCGACTCCTCCCTCTCCATGTACAAACAGGTCTACGCAGTGGCCTGCAGCTGCTTCGACAGCCTCTGCATCCTCCATGCTACCTTCACATGGTTCCCACCCCCGTCAGGTAGGACAGTTACCATCCCTGTCATTGCCATCAGGTTGGCCAACGGAAATGCACTATATGCCCACATGGACATGTCCGTGCTCTGCACACTCAAGACTGTCCAGCACACCACCGCAACACTCGGCCTTGTGTACATTCTTTCTTCGTAGGTCGAGTACCTCCATCGCACATACTTGGTTCCCATCTCTCACCACATTTGCATTTGTGTGGCAGAGGGGGTATGCCTTTGGGGATGGTTTGTCTACATGGCTGGCTCCAGTTACCACAGTAACTTGTGTTGTTGTGTCTGGTAGGTGGGCATGTTGATTGGCATGTTCTATGTGAGTTTGGAATGTGTGCATTCTCACAGTTGTGTTTTCTATGATTGTGGAGTTGAGGTGTGTGGTGTGTTCAGTTAGTACTTACCAACAAGCAGTGCATTTCCATATGTGCCATCCTGAAAGCGCTGGTTAATGATGGACTGGCGGAAGATGTAGGAATCATGCACACTGCCTGGGAACTTGGCTACGACATTGGTGAACAGGCCCCGGTGTTCCACTATTGCCTGCGCATTGATCGAATGTGTGTGCTTTCTGTTGCGGTATATGTGGGCAGTGTACGCAGGGGAAACAAGTAGGACATGTGTGCAGTCAATTGTCCCCAACACATGTGGAAAGCCAGCTAAGGCGTAGAAGCCTTGCTTGGTCTCCAGCTGTTCCTGCGCAGCGTTGGGGAAGTGAAGGTGCTGGGGTATCAGGCTGATTATGCCATCCAAAACTGTTGTGAGGAACTTTGATAGGGCTGGCTGTGAGACTCCTCCGACTCTGGCAGTTGTTGGTTGGAATGTACCTGAGGCCAACATGTGCAGCACAGCCAGCAGCTTTGTTTGCGGAGGTATGTTGCTTATCCGCTGTGTTGCTGCCGTCAGCCTGTGGGCTATCTGTGTCAGGATGCGGAGGATGGATGTCCTTTTGAGCCTGTAGTGGGCAATGACATCCTCTGGCGTTAGGTCTGTGAGGATGGTGCGTCCGCGATAGACCCGCTGTCTTATTCGGAGCAGCCTCGGTGGTGGTCCTGGGGGAGGTGGCATTGGCGGTGGTTGTTGTGGCCTTCTTGGTGCTCCAAGCTGCATGATTAGTACCTCCATGGCATCAGTGGGTGTTCAGGTGAGGCTCTGGGCTAGTCTATCTTATATACTGCTATTTTTCACCATTTTTAAGACCTCCTTTTGTCTGGTCTTAAGTTCCTGCAGCTAGCGGGCCTTAGCAGTTGTTTTCTTATCACATCGCCGGTCCGGGTGATCGTTGAGAATATCGCGAAGAGGGGTTAGCGTGCGTTTTAACACGGAAACACCTACATTGCATATGATTAGCGTTAGTTGTCACTGTCATCGTTGGCGATGTTTTCAGCGGCCACTATCGCCAGTAAGCTGTCGCTAACGGCTGTTAGCGGCAGCTTGTGAATACAGCGATAAAAATATCGCCGCTTTAGCATCAGAAAAGTGCCGCAAACGCGGCGATGTCGCCTTGAGAATATGCCCTTGTGTGTTGTGTGTGAAGGCTAACGGAGATGTCAGCACAAAGGACTTTCCTCTCGTTTTACGATGGAGAAAGATTTGACACTGTTTCGTTCCTAAACCAATCGAAAACTAATTATTTGATGAAGTGTTCCCTGAAAGCCTTCTCTGTATTAGGCAGTTGTAAGGTATATGTGGAAATTCAGTTTTTCTTACAGAACTATAATTTTAATTATATTTATATAGCGCTTACTACCCTTGACAAGGCGTCGAAGCGCTCTATGCCAGGCATGCCACTAAATATGCTAATAAATATCCCGAAAGAATGGTGTCACGCTATATAATTTGTCTCAATCACACACTCCGTCGGATGTTATAAATCGGGCACTGCAGCCTTCGTTGATGGACTATGATGTAAGCGATTCTTAATATGAAAGATTTAGAAGGGGGATGCCTGGAAACACCATAGAGTTTGCCGTAGGCACTTGTTAAAGTAAAAAATGCTTAGCATATGAAAACTTCCTGTTGTTAGAAGTAAGTGCACAGACGAAGCCAAGGGCACTTTAGGCCTGAGCCTTATTGTGCTAAGTTTCACGTGCTTGTAACACGAAACCTTGTAGCTTCAGAGGTGGATGAATAACTGCTCACTAAGTTGTTTTTTAAGCCAGTGCAGTGTTTGCCGTTACGTTGAAAGGTAATTAAAACAGAGCAAGGTTGGTTGAGGGCACTCCATTGATAGATACCCTGGGCATGAGGCTGGCGGGCTCGAGGACTGATGTCTCCAGATGATTTGCGCGGTTTAGGCCATATTTGCACTTCTGTTCGTGCTGCCATAGACCCTGCGCCCGCTAGGAGTAGAGCTCAGAAATGAGCGGCTAATAGTAACGTTTGCTACTTAAGGCGGAAAGAATAGCTTCTGGTGCAGCAGAATTTTAAATATTTTTGTGCATCTTTTCACAACTACATTTAAATCAGAGATATGCGTGTGAATGAGCAATATTATTAACATTCATCTATGATTTGCGTCAGAGCAACATTTTGCCTGTTCTCAAGATTTAATTGTGCAGTACTCAGAATTTGGCACCTTGGAAGTTACAAATATTTTATTAGTTAGAAGCTTTTTGTTTTTCACGTAATTGCGAGATGTGTGGATGTCTTTTAAGAAAAAAAAATGTAATCACTAAACTAGCTTGGGACAGCAATAAAGTGATAGCTGGAAACGCTCAATCCTTGGAATTTCAGAACTAGCTGTGCTTAGCACCCCCCCCCACCCTCCTCCAATTCCCTGTGATTTACCTCTACACCCCCCATCCTCTGATGGCTTCACCACCCTCCTCCCTCATATTGTTCACAAAATGGTTTTCGAACAAAAGGGAAATGGTGCTTTGTGTGTTTCTAACGTCCTATTTTTACATACATGCCGGCGTCTGTGGGCATATCTAGACGTGTTTCACTTTACTTCTGTTTTTTATCCTCACTGAATTGTACTTTTGGTGCGCTTAGCCACTGAATCAAATTAATGCACCTGCATCCGTCATCTGTCTTTTTTTTTTAATGCACGAGTTTCAATCTTGGTTTTCCACTCACCTTTCAGTAAAATGGGTATCAGTGAGTTCTGTTGTAGGCATGCTAATGCATTTTAAAAGCTATCACTGTCACTGTCACATCTTTAGATGTGATCAACTTATATTTTGGTGCTCCGATCTGTATACTACTGCACTTTAAAACCCATAGTTCTGTCATCTTAAATAGTCAAATGAAAGTGGCACAGCAAACCAGTCTTTTACAGCTGACATGCCTCTCTTTTGGAATTAGCTTTTTGTTTACCCAGGAATGGTACTCTAAAAGACAAAAGGTGTTAATCAACTGTGCCTCGGAGAGCTGCAATCTGAGCCTGGCACATCTCACCCATTCAATTTCCCAGAATTCTTCATTTTAGATGCATTGTAACACACACAATAGCCATCAGATACATCCACTTCACTCCAAAACACACAAGCATTGGCATAGCCAATAGGTCTCGCTTTTGGGACCTTATAAGTATTTAGTTATGCAGCACAATATCCTTGGTGCAACAACACCAACTGTTGCATGGCTAAACACTTATAAGGTCCCAAAAGCGAGACCTATTGGATATGCCAATGCTTGTTTAGAATTGTAGTGATAAGGTCCAAGTGATCCTGTGCTTATTGTAATGAAATGCTTGTAACTCTGCCTCTTTACTTTAAATCTATGAGCTGGAAATCCTGGGGAAACCGAAATTGAAACTGTTGAGCAGCATCCTTTTCAATAGTTTTCTTTTTACTGGACCGTACAAAAATAAATATAAGTAAGAGGAATTAACGAGGGGGATTCCTGACACTTAAACCGTTCCCAAAGCCAGTTAGGATACATTTTAGTTTCCATTGATTGTTCATAGACTCGCACCTCACCAAGCTCGATTTGGTTGTGTCTGTCATACTTCTTTACCCAGTGACCCAGGCTGGAAGTGCTTGGCGCAAGAAACCATCCTGGATTGTTAAAAATATCACAGATATACTCTGCAAGCGCCACTACTATCCCTCTCACACATATGAACTGCACAGGTTCCGAGCGGGAACCACCTACCCCATTTGTATCGCTGTATTTAACACAAAAATATTATCCAATAAAATGTACAGTGTGTGTTGCAGCGGCATAGCAAGGGTGACATGGACCCCAGTGCAAATTAGGAAAATTGTCCATTCTTCCCCTGTTCGGTAGTAGAAATAGCTAATATCGGGGTGCAGTAGTCCACTGGCACTCCGAACCCCTGTGCCACTGCACCTGTTGCACCACGGATAGTTACTCACTTGTAGTGCAACGCGTGTGCAATTTCGCGTTGTGTCTGCATGCTAGTCTTTGCAATAAATGCCGTTGCACATGAAGCGACGCCTTTGTCGCGAGGCCAGATGCAGTCTTGATGACGGGGGCGCTGGCAGGTGCAGCGCCGAGGACCCCTCCTTAACGGCAGGACCCGTGCTACTGGTTCGGCAGGCCCGCTGACTGGAAAGTTTGTAAACGAGTCTCCGGCGAGACCCGAGGCTGGGAGCCAACGCCGAACGCTCAAGGTTAACCTGAGGCAAAGCGACAAAGGGGAACAAGCATTTGAAGGCACGAGCGGGGAGGAGGGGGGGCGACGCGAGTGGTGTGCGCGCGCCACAGCGAGCGATCTGTTTCCAATTATCGCGCCCGCGTCTGGGCACGATAATTGCAAACAGATGGCGCCCCTGCAGGTAACCGCAGGGAAAAGGCCATGACGCACGAGCGTCTGGTCAGCTTTTTGAAACCCCTAACTTAAAGTCTTGCCAGAGCAACGCTTGCACGCTACTCGAGGCTCGACCTAATAAGTAAAAAGCATTTACATTGCAACACCAATAGCTCTAACTCTAAAAAATGCGAGACCTACTGCATTGTAAATGCTTGCCTTTATTTTCAGTTATGCTGCACTGAAGCTAGAGCTGCTGTATAATTTGGCTAAAAAAACATTGACAAAGCCACTAGATCTCGCATAGGCGAGACCTATTGGCTGTGCCAAAGCTTGGTATGGAACGCCAGATGGTAAGTTATAAGTATTTATATAGTGTTTACAATGACTGAAGTGCTAATGTTATAGAATGGAGAATACCCTTGCCAAGGGCTCAGTGTGGCCAGATTCAGAAGTATTTTAGGACCATATAAAAACTGTTAAAATATGCCATATAAATGCACTGAATGTAACATAAGTTGTAGGTAGACAGAAAAGTCCAAAAGATTAGTGCTTTTATTACAGTGATACTTTATACTATCTGTTACTTGGGTGCAATGGTTACAAAAGAACCCAAATAGCACTCGTGACTGTTTGTTTAGTACTAAAATATAGCAATAATCAGTGTTCAGTGGGTTTCCTAGACCTTTTGGCTCCTGTGCCACTGCACCTGCTGCACCATTCAAATCATTACTCTAGTGCCTGCAAGGTAACTGCACTTGTAACTGCTTGTTCAAAACTAAAATATAGCAATAATGGGTGTTCAGTGGATTTCCTAGAGCTTTTGCCCCCTGCACCCGCTGCACATTTTAAATCCTTACTCTGGTGCCTGGAAGGTGACTGCACTTGTGACTGCTTGTTTAGTAGTAAAATATAGCAATAATCGGCGTTCAATGAGTTTCCTAGAACTTTTGGCCCCTGTGTCAATGCAGCTGCTGCACTGTTCAAATCATGATCCTAGTGCCTGAAAGTCAATTTCACTTGTGACTATTTGTTTAGTAGTAAAATATAGCAATAATCGGCGTTCAGTGGGTTTCCTAGAACTTTTGACCCCTGTGCCACTGCACCTGCTGCACCATTCAAATCACGACCCTTGTGCCTGCAAGGTAATTGCAATTGTGACTGCCTGTTTAGTAGTAAAATATAACAATAATCGGTGTTCAGTGGGTCCCTGGAGGTTTTGGCCCCTATGCCACTTCACCTGCTGCACCATCAAATTATTACCCTAGTGCCTGCAAGGTAACACACTTGTGACTGCTTGTTTAGTAGTAAAATATAGCAATAGTCGGTGTTCAGTGGGTTTCCTAGACCTTTTGACCCCTGTGCCATTGCACCTGCTGCACCATTCAAATCATGACCCTAGTGCCTGCAATGTAATTGCGCTTGACTGCTAATTTAGTAGTAAAATATAGCAATAATCGGTGGTCAGTGGGTTCCCTAGAGCTTTTGGCCCCTGTTCCACTGCACCTGCTGCACCATTCAAATCATCACCCTAGGGCCTGCAAGGTAACTGCACTTGTGATTGCCTGTTTAGTAGTAAAATATAGCAATAATCAATGTTCAGTGGGCTTTCTAGAGCTTTTGACCCATGTGCCACTGCATCTGCTGCACCATTCAAGCCATGGCCGTAGTGGCTGTAGGGTAATTACACTTGCTGCTTCTTTTGTAGTCACATATAGCAATAATCAGTATTCAGTGGGTTTCCAAGACCTTTTGGCCCCTGTGCCACTGCACCTGCTGCACCATTCAAATCATTACCCTAGTGCCTGCAAGGTAATTGCACTTGTGACTGCTTGTGTAGTAGTAAAATATAGCAATAATATTTGTTCAGCGCGTTTCTTAGACTAGTCACACTACATGCCTACACTCCCCTCCTCAGCGCCTGGATACACTTATGGGTGACAAGTAGCGCTTTACAAATCCACCTTAAATTTACAGAGTAGCGTAGAGTGCAGTGACATAGATTAGAGTGTTTCAGAGTACAGTATAGTGGTGTAGAGTGCAGTGGTGCAGAGTAGTTTGACGTAGTATTCAGTGGAAGACAGTGCATTGATTTTCTATAAAGTGGGGTAGAGTGCATTGGTGTAGAGTGGTGCACAGTAGAGTAGAGTGGCGTGGTGCACCATAGATTGCAGTGGCACAGAGCGCAGTTGTGTAGATTATAGTGGCGTAGAGGGGAGTGCTGAAAAGTGGAGTAGAGTGCTGTGGCGTAGAGTAAATCCGTATTTGTAAAGCGCGAACTACTCACCCTTACGGGTCTCAAGGCGCTGGGGGCCGTCGTGGAAATTAAGTGAGCTATTGCCCAGAGTCACATGGTGCTGAGCTGCGCTGCCGCCGGAGCCAGGGATCGAACCGTGAGCCCTGTGCTCCGAAGTCAGCTGCCCTGGCCGCTGCACCACACCTCTCCAGTAGATTGTTTCAGATTAGAGTGAAGTGGCATGGAGTGGAGTGGTGCAGGGAAGAGTGGAATGGTGCAGGGCAATATGGACTGGCTTAGAGCAAGTGGCATAGAGTGAAGTGGCGTAGAGTGCAGTGCTCCAAAGTAGATTAGAGTGGCGTAGAGTAGAGTGGTACAGAGTAGAGTGGTACAGAGTAGAGTACATTGGCATAGAGTGCAGAGTTGGAGAGTAGAGTGGCAATGAGTGGAGTGGCTTAGAGTGGAGGGGTGCAGAGTAGAGTAGAGTGGCGTAGGCTGCATTGGCATAGAATATAGTGGTGTAGAGTACAACGGCGTAGAGTGGAGTCGTGCACAGTACAGTGCAGTGGGATGGAGTGGTGCAGAGTAGAGTGGAGTGGTGTGCAAACGATAATGGGGCCGATTCCGATTCGGGCCGGAAATCTCTCCGACCGAGCCGGACTCGGAGAGATTTCCGACCGAATCGGACCCTAGCAGCCCGACCGAACGAGTACGATGCGCACGTATGCCATCGGACTCGATTCGGTCGGACTCCCATTGAAGTCAATGGGAGCCTGTCGTACAACGCGTACGCGGGCTCCCATTGACTCAATGGGTGCGAGGCGAACAAGGGCCGTACACGCACAGGTAGGGTGTGCGACTCGTGCGGCTACGTGTACAGGGGGGTCCGACACAGACCCCCAAAGTACGGCTCCGACTGCTCCTTCGAGCCGGACGGCGCGAGTCGGTCGGACTGCTCGCGGCGCGCATCGTACTTGCCCGGCCGGGGAACGTCTCCATTGCGCGGTGCGAGGCGTGTCCGAGCGAGTCGGTCGGTGCGGTCGGCTTTCGCGTACGAGTCGGTCGGTGCGGTTGGGTCTCGCGAACGAGTCGGTCGGAGATTTCGCATCGTACACGCTCGCCCGGACGCACGTACGAATCGGTCGGGAAACAGGGCTTTGAATCGGATCCGGTAAAGCCGAATCCGATTCGGAGCCCTACCGGACGAGATCGGAATCGGCCCCTATGTGTATTGATTTGTTTTGATTGTATTAAAATATTTTTTTCCACTGCACTTCACAATTACCCAAAAATGTGCTTCATTTGTGCTTTCCTAATTCTAATATATTCTGAAACATCTGCACAGTTCATTTACAAACATTTTTGCTGTGTGCTAAAAAAAATAACATTGCATAATCTTTTTCTAGCACACCTCTGTACTCAACATGATTGTCACATAAATCCTCTCTTTGAAGTCAGGGAAAGAAAAGTAGACAAAGCTCCCTGGGAAACAGAGCCTGACATTTGACCTCTGTCTCTGAATGCACAGCAAACGTGACAAGATAAGAACAAGATTTAAAGGCCTGTTTACAGAAAGGAGCACTGGTTGAGGAATACTAGGGGCCCTTGCAAACCGGCTTTGCTCCAGGGAAGGGACCAACTCAAGCTGGACAGTTGAAACAAATAAGCCTGCAAATAGAAAATAAGCAAATGTGAGTTATGAGCCACAATGCCAATGGTAAGCAGTGGGAGGAATGCATTCCCATGGAAGCTTTCTAATGTCCCCAAGATGTCTTTAGCAAACCAGACAGCAGCGCTGTCTGGTAGGCTTCGACCTAAAAAGGAGTACCATTAAGTCAACATTAAAATGCTACCACTCATCCAGTCAGATAAGTTGGACAAACACAAGAATAGGATGGAAAAACATTGAAATGAAAGCAGACACCTGAGACAGAAAACGCCATCATATTGTGGCAAAGGGCTGAGCCTGAGTCCACTATAAGTATATGTTATCTATTGGACACAATAGGTCTGCCAGGGTAGTTTAGACCTAAAAATGTAATTATTTTGGGAAGGCCCTCCAAACCTTTCTAGAGATGGTTGTTTGCAATCGCTGCGCCCGCTCCGTGAGACAGCGGAAGCATACATAGCATTGAGGGAGCAACAACAGAGACTAGTGAAATATCTTTGAACCAATTGAAATGTAGAGTTTCATAATGCAACAAAGATTTCCTCCTTGTTACACAATAACCTCTGGGACTTTGATTTACTCTGAAGCACCTCCGAGGCTTTTGCTATTTTTGGGTTTCTCTGCAGCATATGCAACTTTAGACCACAGAAACTCTGACAGTCCTGGAGGGCCGAATCTAGTCTGGTACTCAGGCTGTTCCCAAAGAATATTTATGAAGTACATATGTATACAATGAATCTGAATTGGGGCATTTGCATATTTATTGATAGTATGAAAACCTGACTTGCCACGGTTCTCGAGAATTGTCAGTGAGCATCAGCACCCATGTATCCTGACTGGCTGCCTGCAATCTCGAATGGGGGTAGTGTTAGTCACTGGGGTGGGCTGACATCTGCATGAAAATCGGACATGAGCACAAAAGCGTGCAAGATACCAGCTGAATGTAGTGTTCGTACAGCTTTAAATGGCATGCATTGACTGGTGCTGCGCATACAGCACACTTCCAGTTTCAAAGTTCTTGGGGCTTATTTACAAGCCCCGTGCGCCGCCGGTGCGTCACTTTTAACATGGGGAAAAGTGACGCACCGGCAGCGCAAGGGGCTTGTAACTAAGCCCCAGAAATTTTATGAAATAGGCAAAATAGTTGGGATTTTCGTAAGATTAGGTTCACAAAATAAAAACTGTGCAGTCAACTTTTTAAAATGTGAGAAGTGAACTCAGAAAGAGAGCAGTAAGATCCGCCAAGTATTGGTCTTTCTCCTCTTTTCTCTAATACATTTAGCTGCCCTTTGGTCGAACTGATCGGAACCATAGCATGTCCTGAACTACTGGAAGGAAATACGCTGGGTCTATAGTCTAGCCCAGTGATACTCAAAGTACGGCCCAGGGGCCGCTTGCGGCCCTCTTGACCTTTACATGCAGCCCCCCTGAACAGCAGCACGAGCTGCTGTTTAGTTGTTGTACACTAATATTCAGAAAAAAATGTTAAATAAACAGGCAAGCATTTATTAACCTGCAAATAAATGCTTGCTCGTTTATTTAATATTTCTTTAGACCTCTTTACACAATCCCTGACCCACCCAGACCCTCTACCGCCACCCTGCTGGCATCAGTGCGGCCCTCGGTCACGCCACAGACCGTACTTTGTGGCCCCTGGGCAAATGTTTGTGAGTACCCATGGTCTAGCCTCACCATTCCTCTGTGGAAGGGTGAAGGGCTTGGAGCCACCCTTTCCTCTGGCAGTAGGTGGTAACCTGTCAGGGCCACCGGTGGGCACAATAATTCTGTGGCCGTAAAAGGACACTGCAATAGACACATGATTATGACCCAAAGGCACTGCCACCCCAGCAGGTATCTACCCACAGCCACAACTTTCAGCTAACGCCGACACTCTGAAGGTGGTAAGACCACACTAATCCCCAAGTACTTATAAGTTTATTGTCCTGCCTGATTCTCTCTGGAATAGCCTATGACAAGCTCCATATTAACATGCTTAAGTAGGCATAACCTGGTAAATCATATGGTCTTATATTAGATTTTGTCTTTATGCTTGTACCTTGCTCTCTCTACCATTCCTGCTTAGCCAACAATTTCCTACAATTCTGAAACACAAGCGTTCCACTGCAGTCCACACTTCTATAAATCCACACCGTTGATAAGGAGCTTTACTAGCTGCTTCATCTTTCTTTGGACTACTCTTTAAACCCCTTTCATAGTGGGGAGCAAATGGGACCAAGCTCCACAACTATTTTGTATTATGAAGGGTTAACTCACCTACTGAAAATTGCAAGCGATTTTAATGTTGTTTTTAGGCCCTTCTGGCAACTGGTGGTGTTACGCTGCAGCTATAATGTAGCACTGCTGGGGCAAAGTGCCCTACTCATAGCCTCTTTGTCAGGTAAAAGCATAGTGGGACCTTCCTTGGTGTCTCCTGAAGGTGATCATCTTCCCAAGGCTAAAAGGATGTATCACAAGAATCTTCTCACTATAGCCTTAGCAGTACTTCATGAGACTGGGGAAAGGTATTCAACTATACCATTTGGACTTCTGCCACCCCATTTCTTCTGAAACCATGCTGTGGCTGCTGCACTGCACCCCAATGTGAAAAGAGTGAGTACCAATCTCTTTGCAACCCTGTCCCATCCTGGAAGGGCATTTCTCGAGTACACTTCCAAACTAATAGAAAGTTGCAATGACCTCGTCTTCATTGACCACCAGAAACTCTGCTGGTTTATTCACAACCTCTGAGAAAGCACCTTTTAGTGAAGGGGGCATTTCCTATTTCAGCTGCCTGGCTGAGAAGTATACCTCCTTCTCCTACGGATAAGTTTCTAAGTTTGAAGTTTTAAAGCTGTTGCCATCCCCTTCCACTGATTAGTTCTCTCTTTGCACCACTTTTCTGCAGTCACCATATTTCCACCAGGGGCATGGTGAACCCAAGGCTTTAGCAGCTACAGCGGGGGTGGAGTTATTGATGGGTCACTTCTGTCTGCAACTGCCAGACAAAGGCCCATAAATAACGTGAAAGTGTGAATGGATGCGAAAGTGAGTGAAAGTAGGGATCGATGGATGGGGGTGTGAGTGAAAAGGTAGCTGGATGGGTGAGTAAAAGGATGGAAGGGTAGATGGATGGATGAATGAGTGAAAGGGAGGATATAAGGATGCGTGAGTGAAAAAATAGATGGATGAGTGAAAGAGAGGGTGGATGGATGGTTGGTTGGATGGATAAGTAAAAGAATGGATGGATGAATGAAAGGGAGGGTGGATGGATGGATGAAAGGGTGGACGGATGAGTGAAAGGATGATGAGAGAAAGTATGGATGCATGAGTGATTGAAATCATGGATGACTGAGTGAAAGAGTGGATGCATGGGTGGAGGGAGTAACGAGGTGGATGGATGGATGAAGTGAAAGGGTGGATAGATGGATGAGCAAAAGGATGGATAGCTGGTGGATGAGTCAAAGGATGGATGCTGGGGTGTCATGAACCCCCAACTTTAGTAGCTTCAGCGGGAGTGAAGTTCTTGATGGACCTCTTCTCTCTGCAATCTGGTAGACAAAGGTGAGTGAGTGAGTCATAGGATTGGTGGATGTGAGTGAAAGGTGAATGGATGGGTAAGTGAAAGGATGGATAGGTAGATGGATTATTGAATGAAAGAATGGATTTAAGGGTGAATGAGTGAAAGAATGGATAGATGAGCAAAAGGGTGGATGGATGGATGAGAGAAAGATTGGATGGATGAGTGAAAGGGAGGGTGGATGGATTGATGGATGGAAGGGCAGATGAATGGATGAGAAAGACTGGATGGATAAGTGAAAGGGAGAATGGATGGATGAGTGAAAGGGTGAATGGATGATGAGAGAAAGGATGGATTTATGAGTGCGTAGAAGGGTGGATGGATGGATGAGTGAAAGGATGCAAGGATGAGAGAAAGGGTGGTTAAGAGAAGGGATGGATGGATGAGGGGATGGATGAGTGAAAGGATGGATGGATGGATGAGAGAAAAGGCTGTATGAGTGAAAGAATGGATGGATGAGTAAAAGGGGTGGATGGAACGATGAATAAAATGATGGTTGGAGACACTCGAACAAGGGTATCCAGGCAATACTTACAGCTAAAAGTGACCTGGAATAGCCCAGTATGTCACACTTTTCTTGTGTGATGATTAGTATTTCGAACTGCTGGCAGGCACAGTGGGAAGTGCCAACAACGGTGCCTCCTGAGAAATACCTCAGGCCCTGGCACTAAAATATTTTCAAATTAAGCACTGCACCTGAATAGGGGTGCACAAAGGTGCATGTGAATATGTGTTCCCATATGTGCAGGGTGAGGGAGGAAGACTGTTTTCTGACAGCCTGGTCCCTGCACACTGGTAGCCCTGTCCAAGATATGAACCCAAATAAACTGATTTTAGCCTTCTTAGCCCTTATAAATCAATTGGGTATCCAGAAAGAAAGGTCCCCTTTCTGTTTGGCTGATGTGTACATCTATAGCATTTAAAATGTTTTGTTGTACTTTCAGTGAAAAATGTTTAAAATGTAACTTTCTATTGGCTCAACAAAGGAAAGCCATTGACATGAGTTTTTCCATATTTCTGGAGGTCTCAAATGCAAATTTGGACCTAAATGTGATCCTTCACGGATTTTAAAATTTTGCAATATTTCCCCGACTTAGCCTTAATGAGTTTGTGGTTGTGACTGAACTACAATGCTAGGCCAATTTAAGTACTCTGCTGGCCAGCTGGCAGTACAAAGCCTCCCACTAAAAAATAGGTCCATTGAGAGGGATTAGCCTTCTCTGTGGAGAAGAAGGGTTTGTGGGAGAACTCTGCATAAGGTGCTTAGCTACTTTTCTCTCACAAGCCTGGACATGTTGCTCACAAAATAGACAGAGGGCATGCTAAATATCTGGCACCAGTCACCCCAGGGGTTCACGTTGAAGTCTTGGAGGAATGTAACTAGTTGTGCTGGGAGAAGTTATACTCACAAGCGGGTTCTTTCTGAACCTTGATTGAAATCACCTTTTTGGAAATTCCCAGAAGATTGTGCAGTGGGGTGGCCAGCCTATGGTCTGCTCCCAAAAAATGTTGAGTGGAGTGGTGATGTGGCATCTCTGGATTGGGCAAGCATTCCCATCTTCTAGAACACTCTCCTAGGTCTGGGAAAATTTTAATGACACTGGTGTAATTAGCATAATTTAGTGATTTTCACATTACACTTGTTATGCAAAATTTTCGAAATTACATCACTATGCCACTTCATCTAATTAGGTGGCATTAACTGTAAAAATGTACTGCACATATGTGGTAAATATTTACTGCAAACACACGGGAACAGCAGAACAAGAGTGGCTGTTGTATGCTGTGCTTTTGTTTTTTAGTGCAAAATGCGGCATAGCATACAAAATCGCCTCAAGGGTGTTATTTCGTTCTTATTATGCGTAATTTCTCTAAATTTTATCAACATTTCGCATAATTACACAAAAGCAAATTTTGTGAATTTTGCACAACCCTGCTCTCCACTTCTATTTTAATCCCCTGCTCAAGGAAAGAGCCAAAGAGAAGCATTGAACCACAGAAGAGGAAGGTAATGCAACCATCTAGGTGGATGATCCCATGTCAGGAGTGGAGGGTCCCACTCTTGAATTGTATCCTTGAACACTTGTGAACCCTCTATCCAGAGTTGGTGGCACTGACTTCTCCACTACCTTTGTTAGACAATAGAGGGTGGACTTGATGGAGACCCTGAAGGAAAAGGGCCCCGTTGGAACTCTGTGGATTAGATCTGCCTGTTGGTTCCTTGGGTATGAGCATGCTACTGGACACACAGGCATCCTGCAAGTGCCCAGGAGCTCTGGGGAATGCAGGCTGGAAGGTGAGTTTGACCAGAGGGTAGTGGGGTGATGCGGTAGGAAGATCCTAGGCCAATAGACTACCAAGAGCAGGAATAGAGGGCAATTTCAGGCTCATAACACCAGTGCTGCTGAGCAGAGGAAAGCAGCAGTGTCTAGAAACTGTAAAAAGCATTGTTAAAAAAAACAACAAGAAAAGAATATGAAATTAGGGGATGGCAAAAGGCCACCCAAAGGCAACCATGGTGGATGGAGCAAACTGCCAAAGTAACCAGAAGAAAGCCACTTGCAAAAAGCTCATCAGGCCGAAAGATTATAATTTTGTTCCTTGCACTCATGTACAGCACTGTGCCTCTCTGCAGCAGTGCTGTGAATATCCAGGGCACTGCCATGTTAAAGGAAATCCCAAGTGGGATCGTTTAAGTGCTCCTTGGGAGATTGTGGTATTTGTATCCCCCTGAGGGACTAGCAGAAATGGAAGCAGTGTTGTGCTCTACTCCATCTGAGGTGGGGTGCACTGCAGGAGAATCTCCAGTACCCCCGGGATCCCCTTAGACCTGAATGTGGTGGCCGTATAGGAAAGGGGTGCTCCTCAGTCCATCCGAGTGCCCATGAGCTCACAGCTCCATGGCCTGCATCCACAAGCACCACCATGCTTGTGCCTTCACACCTGTGTCCATGTCTCGGGATAGGGGAGCTGAAATGGGCCAGCGGAAGCAGCAAGGACACTGAGCTTCTTTGCCTGGCAAAAAGAAGAGAAGAAGCTGGGCAGGAGAATGTGAAAGTAAATGGCTCTTCTGACAGCAAGACAAATGAGTGTGCCAAGTGGGTGTTGAGTCAGCCTAAATGCTCAGGCTGTTAGGCTCTCATGTGGTCCAGAGGAAGTAGGGTGTTGGTGCCATCACACAGGCCAGCTGGAGGATGGCGAGCCCTGGTGGATTCTTTTAAAATAAAACTAAAATAAAAAACAAAGGTCCTCATTTATGAGGATTTGGTGTAGGGCAGCGCAGCAAGTCACCTTGCTGCACTGCCCTACGTCAAAGTGAAAGGGCAGGAATCCACTGTATTTATCCAATACGGTGCATTCCTGTCCTTTTCCCCTGCTCTTAT
The DNA here is from genome assembly GCA_963921515.1 of Calotriton arnoldi. Lineage (NCBI taxonomy): Eukaryota > Metazoa > Chordata > Amphibia > Caudata > Salamandridae > Calotriton > Calotriton arnoldi. The sequence continues at coordinate 284,816 of CAWUFW010012271.1, read as the reverse complement.
GCAGATTCAGCAGCCTAGTGCCAATGCAGGCCCCCTTTCACCATGGCTCAAGGGGGCCTGTGTTGTAGGCAGGATTGTTTCAGTGCAGGAAGGGGTACCTTCCTGCACAGAAACAATCCATTGAGGTGTGTTCCTCTTTTTATGTGTGCATCAAAATTCAACAGACATATAAAGAGGAATAGCCAATGAGAAGTAAAGTTAATTCTCCTTGTTACATCTCACCTTGGGAGGCGTAAGGTTTTGGCGCATTCCCAGGTTTATATGGTCTTGTAAACCTGGGGAAGCATCAAAATCCATGGGTGTTGGCGTGGGAACACCCACCAAAATACCCCTGGAATGTCTCCCTAGCGCAGAGTAAGGCAACGCAGTGATTTGTACTGCCTTGCCTTACTCCATATCCACGTGGCCATTCCAAGCCATGTAAAATGGCCTTGCATGGCCCCATAAATATGATTTGGTGGTTTGCCCGGCGGAACATCACAAAAAGTGCTGCTGCAGCGGCGCAAAGGGCTCATAAATATGTACCTAAATCTTTGTTTACCCTTAGTAGCCAGATCAAAGGCATCCCTGCGGACGTAGCAAGATTACACTAGAAAATCCAGTGTCACCTAAAAACTTTGCATATTCTTCCCATTATGTCCCAGGAAGGGAATGGCTCTACTGTCATATAAATAGTTTGTGGCTTGGGTGGGTCGCATCAGGATTCCTTGGGAAGGAGCTGCATGATTTGGGGAACATTAGGTACACAGTCGGTCACGCTAGTGTGTTGTTATGGGCCGAATGTGGATGACCCGGACTACTTCACCACGCTATGGGGCCAAATCCTTAAGGTAGGATCCACTCATATTATCTGGGGGGGTGATTTCAATACTGCGCTTTTCCCCACTGTTGACAGATCCAAACCGCTCCCTCATCACTACACCAAAACGAAGGATGTACTGGTTAACATGTTCTCAGCCCACGGTCTTACAGACGCGTGGCGACACGTTCATCCCGATGGCAGGGAAGGCACACACTACACAGCGGCGCACTCTACCTGGGCCCGGTTAGATTACTGGGTGGTCTCCCGAGGTGTCGCCCGTGGATACATGCTGCTGAACACTTAGCCAGAACTTATTCAGATCATGCCCCGGTTCTTTTGACGATTGCACCTCCAAACTCGATCGCTACTCCAAGGTGCTGGAGACTCGTGCCAGAGGCTTTACTGGATTCCGTATTAAAGGCGGAACTTGGTGCAGAAATTGCTGAATTTTTTCAGAGAAATACAGGCTCCGTTACCCACATGCACATAGTCTGGGAGGCCTTCAAAGTGACGATCAGGGGGTTCTGCATAGCTAACAGCTTCGGTGTCTTGCGAGATATCCGTCGTAGTTTGCGGAAACTTGAAGACGAGCTGAAACAATTGGAAAGTAACCTATGGCGAGACACCTCCGGGACTCAAAGGGCAACATTTAGAGATAAACTCTCTGAATACAAGGATATTGCTGAGCGGGAAGCTCGATTCCGGGGAAAATACTTTATAGCTCGTAAGTTCGGAGAGGGAGAGAGACCGGGCAGAGCTTTAGCAATGGAAATACGGCTGCCCCGTTTCTCCAATTACATCCTAGAAATTGACGACACGGGAGGTACACGTCATAGGGACAGACTCGATACCCTTAACATTTTTACCAAGTTTTATGCTGACTTATACAGCACTCGTAGAGGCGAGCCCCCTGACCTCTCCCCATACCTGAAGGACATAACTCTGGGATGGCTGGGCGACGCCCAGAGAGAATTCCTTGCTGCATCCTTTGAAAATGATGAGATACGAACTGCAATTATGCAGATGCAGTCTGGGAAGGCCAGGGGCTCAGATGGCCTCCCCATTGACTTCTATAAAACCTACATTGATCAATTGCTTCCAGTACTAAAACAGGTCTACAACGAGGCCCAGGAGCTGGAAATTCTGCCCGGTTCGATGAGGGAGGCTCTCATCACCTCTCTTCTGAAACCTGGTAAACCTGCAAACATTTGTGACTCCTACCGCCCTCTGTCTCTCATCAACAATGATGCGAAAATCCTCGCCAAAGTATTGGCAAACTGGCTAAGCCTCTTAATGGAGAAACTAGTTCTTCCAGATCAGGCTGGATTTTTTCCAGGCAGGGCGACGTCATATAACCTTCGTACCCTATTCTCCATCCTGCAAAACGTAGATCCGCAGCTGGCACTAGTGGCGGTCTTTTTAGACGCTGCGAAGGCCTTTGATTCGGTGAAATGGGATTATCTATTTGTTATCCTTCAAAATATGGGGCTACCTAAAGGGTTCCTGTCATGGATACGGCTCTTGTACACAACTCCGGTAGCGAGGGTTTTAATTAATGGGCACACTTCCTCCCCCTTCTCCATCACCCGGGATACCCAGCAAGGGTGCCCGCTTTCCCCACTCCTTTTCGCGCTAGCGATCGAGCCTCTTGCGGCCAAAATCAGACAATATCATCAAGACAAGGCGCTACGCTGCTTTCTTCGCCCAATTCTCATTTCTCTATATGCCGATGATGTCACCTTATACGTTAGAGAACCACACCACAATCTCAATCCGTTGCTTCGGGAGGTTGTGAGATTCGGTGGACTTTCCGGAATTCACATTAATTGGGCGAAATCCCAGATTTTTCCACTCACCACTTCGGTGACAGCCTTCACTCCTGACTTCCCCATAGAATGGTGCGCTACTGAAGTGACATACTTGGGGATACACATCACTGCCGACCGTGAAGAGCTGATGCGGCTCAACTATGGCAGAGCACTGGAGAACATTACAAGCAGTATCAAAAGATGGATTGCTCTCCCGCTTTCTATGGCAGGACGTACCTCTCTCATAAAAATGGTTGTCCTCCCCAAACTACTATATCTTTTCTTAAACATCCCGTATGACCCGGGCAGGCATTTTTTCGCCGCAATTCGCTCAGAACTGACCCGTCTGACTTGGGGTGGCAAACATTCTCGGGTGAAGTGGGAAACACTTATCAGACCCTATTCCCAGGGGGGGTTGGATGTCCCTAATTTGGAATTATATTATCTCTGCGCACAGGCACATTATGCCCACTACCGGTTCCACCCCCCTAGATACACTCCTCACGTGGCAGTGGAACACTGCCTGGGGGACCTCGCTCCTTTGGAAGGAGCCATTTTAACCACACCCTCTCCCCGGGCGGCTGACCCGTCCTCTGTTGACTGCACGGTTAAAGCATGGCAACACATTGCTAGACAACTACAAGCCCCCATGCTGTACTCTCCTCTCCTTCCTCTTGTTTACCACCCAAAAATGCCTGTCTTGCAGGAAGGTGCCTTTAAAAAAACTAAAGCTAAGTACGACATCACTTGTTGGGGAGACCTTTATCTAAATGGGAAATTCCGTACTCTGCAACAGTTATTTTCAAAACAACCGCCCTCCCCCATGGATATTTTCCTATATGTCAGGGTGAGACAGGGAATCAAAGAGTACACCCCCTCATACCCACACGAACCCCAGGAAGTTGCCCCACTGCGCACAATAGAACGGGCTGACGCTGCCTCACATTTAGTCTCTACTCTATATCACAGTCTATACACAAATCTAACCTCAACCTCTATAAGCTGCTAGAGACAAATGGGTTGATGAGCTGGGACATAATATCACGGACAAGCAGTGGACATATTGTTGTTCTCAGACAGAACAAGTCTCATCTAGCAGCCGCCTGCGCATCACGCAATATACATTTCTGCACCGCACATACTATACCCCGGTCAAAATGCGCAGATATAAACTACGGGATAATGATAAATGTGACAGGTGTGGGGTGGAGGCGGCTGATTTCCTGCATCTTGCCTGGGATTGTAGGGCTGTGCTAGTCTACTGGCGCCAAGTGATTACAGCATTGGAGCAGATGACTTCCCTGACGCTCACACCATCCCCCATGTTGGCCTTACTAGGATACACGGAAAACCTTGTCCCGCTACATCGGAAATTTGTCTCATTTGGTCTCTTGCTGGCTAAAAGGAGAATAGCTTGTAGATGGGGACGAGGCAGGGCACCCAAATTTAAGGAGTGGATAAATGACATGTTGTTCTGGCAGGAACAAACATACACATATGCAGAACTACTCCCCATCACATCGGGCCCTCGAGATATTTGGGACCCCCTAAAGGTGTATCTCCTGGAACATCCTGTCGATGCCACAAGCACTACACACAATACTGTCAGTTGAACACAACACTTGGCTAATGTTCCGTTTCTGTCTGATATGTATATGCTTAGCAACAAAATTATGTATCTAGCTTACTCAGATATGTTCCCTGATGGCAATTGTGGATTTGCTGCCTATGAGCAATGTTAAGATGTATTTATTGATGCTTCTGGTGTTCCGGAGAATGTGCTGCATTTACTTGTCACCTAAATCTCATTACTGAGCATGTAACTACCTGTGTACTATATATGCTATGCTGGTTATACGTTTCAGAAAACTTAAATAAATAAATAAAAAAAATTAAAAAATAGTTTGTGACTTCTGTCAGGAATGGTACAGATCCCCAATGCGGGATCCTCATCCAAGTTTGGACCTGACGCCACCTAAGTTTCCTAGGGCTAGGGAGACTTAGGTTGAACTTAGGAGAAGTTATCTTCTAAAAAATGGCTTGGGCTTTAGGCTCAGAGGCTTTGAAGAGCATGATTCTTTGTTTCTCTGTTTCTATAGTGTCTAGGCAACCTGCTTAATGGTAGAAATAAGAATCATCAAGAAAATGTTCATGTTTTTGGATTGTTCACTATTGCTAAGATGTCACAGACCACAGGACTGAAATGTTGCAAATGAAATTTAAAACATATTTTTGGTACCATCCTAAAATACTTACTACTATTGAATGTCTCATACTATACAATTGTATGATAACATACTGAACAATGTCAGCAGACTTTCTTTTTATTCCAAAAAACATCACAAGCTAATGGGAGGAATACTTGCATTAAGTCAAAATCACTGGCAATCGCTTGGGGTAGTATTCCAATGCCCCATTATTTTGCCCACCATGCCGCCTCAGATTAGACCCAGCCATATGCAAATCAGCTTTGATCGTGCTCCAATAGGAACAGTGCAGCCCGAACGTCCAAGTAAGGTCCTCTCTGAGTCAGAACATAAGCAACCCAAGACCTGTTTTGGTCTTATTGGGCCTATTCAGTCAGGTGTAGCTTGGTTCCAGTGGCAGAGTGAGCAAAAGATTCACATCTTAGCATATCCTAAGCCACTTAGGGCATTACATCAAACACACAAACGGTGAAGGGAGGAATGCTTGAAATAAGTTTAATCAAGCTACACCCAACAGATATCCCCAAACAGGGCAAAACCAATCTTGGGTTGGTTGTGTTACTGTCCAGGGAGAACATAGCCTGGCATTTTGGACTGGACTGTTCCTATTGGAAGAGGGTCAAGACTGTTTTCTATATGGCTAGATACTGAGGTGGTATAGTGGGCAAACGGACAATGGGTTGGAATGCTGTCCCTAGTGATTACCAGTGGTTAGTCTTTTTGGAAGCATTCCTCCCATCGCATTCCATGTGTTTGTTGTAACACCCTAATTGGCAAGGGCATGCCTAGACGTGGCTCTAGTGCTCACTGTGCCACTGAAACTGAGCTATGCCGACTGGCAAACCCCAATCAGGAAGAAACAATCTTAGGTTGCTTGTGTTCCAGTCCAGGGAGGACTTGGCCTGGTAGCTGGTGCTGAACGGCACCTACCAGAGCAGGGTCAAGACTGATTTGCATATGGCTGGTTCGAAAATGAAGTGGTGGGCAAAAAATTATGGGTTAGAAGGCTACCTCAGGAAATTACCAGTGTTTAAACTTATTGAAAGCATTCTTCTGATCACCAACCAACTGATGAGCCCCAATCAGGGCAAAACCAGTCTTGGGTGCTTGTGTGCTGGTTCAGTGAGGACCTGGCCTGGCAGTTCGAGGTGGATTGCTCCTATTGGAGCATGGTCAAGACTGATTTGCTTGGTCCAAACTGAGGTGGCATGAAGTGCAAAAGAACGATGGGTTGAAATGCTACCCTGAGTGATTGCAGTGATTAGACTTATTGCAAGCATTCCTCCCATCACCTTTTGTGTGTTTGTTGCTTTTTATTACTTCATATCACATTAGACACATACATTTTTTTTTGTTTTTTTGGTTAATGTCTGCAGGTTCGCAAACCATTATAGGTGCCTCAGTATAGGGGGTTTCGTTTTTACAGGTAGGACATTAGTAGGTGTCTTTGACATTTCCTTGTTGTGTGTCCCTGTAGTTTTCAAGGCCCTTTTGAGGGTGTCCCCATTAGTATTTTCACCTGCCATCTTGTGCATATTAGTAAAATTTTGCATAGTATTTAGTTTTATGTTTAATAAAGTTATTTTTCTTTTGAAACACTCACTGGTTATTTGTTATTAAGTGTTGCTTATTACATGACTGAGCTCTGAGTGTCTATTCTGCAGCATCTTCATCGGTCAGCCTCAGACTGCTCTGTTTCACTACCCTGAAACTAAAGTGCTAAAAGGGGTACTTGGTTTCCTGTTTAGGTGTCTACAGTTTGAAAGGCCCCAGGACACAAGTGACAAGAAGGAAAGAACCCCTGTTGTGCAATTATGATCAAGTAACTTCTGGTTGCCCTAGGACCCTCCAACTCAGATTTCCCACAATGTCTTTGTTTGATTATTCCCTTGTGGAAAGGCAAATAGCTGTTGTAGACCAGAGTTCACTACTGATGCTGAGCGGCCCTGTGGTTTGTCAGATCACTGAAACATCTAGTCTCGTTCATAATGCTCTCAAGGAAAAAAAAACTCTGTGCTGCTTTATGCAGCAGAGGCATTAAGGTGATTGCTAACAAAAAGTAGATGCTAGCTATAAATAGGGAGGAGTTTGCTATATGTTTCAAATAACAACACCTCTTAACATTTGTCATCCATGCCAGCAACATGATTCCCTTAAAGCTAGAGAGAGCAAACATGGCATTGTAATGGTTCCTTGAACTCTGCTTTTAGACAGTCTCACCAACTTTTGGCATGGACTTGGGAGATTTCTAGGGAGGTTTTACTATGATTTTGTAACAGTATCCACTCTTCTCACTTTCCCAGGACAAGAAATTCTTAAGGGACTGCAGGTTTCTTCTGACTAGAAGGATTTTTAGTGAATAAACATGCTGGAATTTCTTTATGTACCTTGACGTGACCCATTGGTGTCTTAGTCGGGACTAGCATGTACTGTGTGGAATGGCAAGGTTCTACATTGGAACTCTCTGCATGCTTGTGGAGAAAATGTTAGGATTCAAGGGGTGGTGACAGTTGCAAGGAGATTAAGATGGATGAGGTGTAATAAAATTGCTCCTGGCTCAACCTTCTATCTTCTACAATCATTTGTTGAAACCTCACAGTTGGTGACAAGGAACGGTATGACTACATGTAAGCATTCACATCTTATCTGTCTGAATTTCCTTTGATACAGAATGTGGTAGTTACTTTGCTAGAGTGGTGCACTTCTGGTTAGAGGACTGAGAGGTGGAGGACTGACTGGTAGGAAGTGGACTGGTGCTGTGGCATTCTCTGTGAGGTGAGAGCATTTAATTGGGGCCTCATGGGTCGCCGACGAGTGGTGGAACCCACCTTGCATTTCACCGTTGTTATGGGATACTTGGTGCCCAAATCTCTGCAGAAAGAAGGCTTGTGGTCCAAAAACAAGTCCAATGAACTGTGGAAACTTGCGTAAACTGCAGTGTAAGCATGCACAGCAGCCATTTTAGATGTTTGGGCTCATAATTTCTTGGGAGTAAACCATTAAAAACAAGGCATGACAACGCAAGGCAGCCATTTTAGGAGTCAGACTGAATTTTATTGACTTTTACATTGGTCAAGGCATTTGTTTGCCTATCCACATGGTGATAGGCACACCTTAGAGGAGGGAAAAAAAGGAAAATACTGTCAGAATATTCAGCTTTGTTTGCAAGGGGCATTTGGTGGAGATATTTCTAGTTTAGTGACAAGCTCATTCAATTGATTCTGAATTTCAAACCTGTCAAATATGGTGACAGGCACCTCTCTGTAGGTCTACTTAGCCTGTCAAAAATGGTGACAGCACACCAGAAGTACTTAGTGCATTGTCAAATCTGTCATTTTCGGTGACAGACACACCCCTGATCCAAAGTGTCGTGAGTGCAACTCAACTATGAAGAACGTCACACCCTCACTGTTTTTTTAGCACTCCAGGAGAACCCACGGTAAAGTGGCAAAAGTGAAAAAAAATCTTTGCAAACTATACTAGAGTATGTGGATATGTGCGGAGCGTTAATATTCACTTTTATTACACTGTTTAGGTGGGGAGGGTCAGGATATTTTGGAGACACTTCCAGAATTGAGTGCTGCTGAACAGAGATCTTTAACCCCTTGACCGCGATCGGAATTCCGCTCGTGTGCTGGACATTGCGATCGCGGGTGTGGTCGTGACGAGTGCAGCTCGTCATGCGCACAGCGCTACCGCGCAGCATGACGAGCTGAGCTCGTCACGCGCATCGAAGGGGTTAAATGAATATGAGATTTGTATTTTTAAACTGTATTGTAGTTATCTCTCAAGGGTTAGCATGACTATGGAAAGATATTATTTTTGTTTAAGAGAGAAAGGGAAGAATGAATCGGGGGAGGATTTTGTGACAAGTCTCAGAAAGCCTTGGAAAGCTGGTCTCAAGTTGCAAATTGATTGGGTTGACGGAAGAAAGAATAAGGGATCAATTTCTTTTAAAGTGTTTCAATGACAAGATTAGAGAACAACTATGGTTAAAAGATGAGCCACCTTTGGAGGAAGTGATTGCAATAGCAAAATGAGTAGAACACATGATTACATTTGTGGGTATATTGAATAAAGGTAGCAAGCTGAGTACATGTTCAGACATGATTGAAGAGGTAGTATGTTAGGTTAAGCATAAAACAGATGCAACAGAAAACAAAGTAAAGGGATTGAGAAAAAAGTGTGCACCAAATTTCGAGGAACATGCTTTAGGTGTGGGATGTTAGAGCAGGAGACTAATGCTAGCATGTGTCCAGCCATTCATGTTGTTTGTGATTCTTGTGGGAAAAAGGTCCTTTTTCGAAGTGCTGTAAGAGTAAGAGCAAGAAAGAAGAACAGCAGGAAGTAAAATAAATTGTATGTGAATTCAGTGAATGAAAAGATGACCATCCCACAGAGTGTGTGCAAATTGAGAGTGTTGTTGTGATGATGAGGTTTGATTCATGGTCTCATCCCACCATGATTTTAAAGAATACTTTTGAGAAGAACTTCAAAGGGAAGGTGAAAATGCACAAGATGAATGTAAGACCTGTTGGGTATGGGGGTTACCAAATAAGATGACTGGGTGTTTTATTGCTTGCCTAGAATTTAAGGGGAGCTTTGCAGTTGGCAAGGTATGTGTCGAACAAAGTGGATGAGTTGATTGGATGGCCTCATGAGAGACTGTTAGGAGTAACACTAAATCTCAATTCTAATCCACAGGTTCAAGTGCAAGAAATTGGATAGAAAATGGTTGATTTTGAAAAAGAGTTTAACAGGGTGTTTTGTGATGAATTGGGATGTCCTTCAGGTTACAAACACCATATAAAGTTGAAACATGGTGCAAACCCCGTGGCTGATAAAGTAAGAAGAATTCATTCATTAAAGTGTAGAAGAAGGTGTGCAGTGTGAAATAACAATTCTTGTTGGTTTGGGTATGATTGAGTCAGTGGAAACCACTAAATGATTGGCCCCTATAGTGGGGGCAAACAAATCCAATGGTGAGATACATTTATGTTTTGACCTCAGGGCACATAATAAGGAGGTGTTAGTTGAAAATATTCCTCTACAAATATTAATGAGATGGTGACAAATTTGCATGGTACTAATTTTTTCACAACTCTTAATCGAGCATCAGCCTATCATTAAGGTGAATTAGACAAATCTTCTCATGATCATTAAAGCATTTATCATCCATATGGGTTTATATAAATTTTGGCGAATGCCTTTTGGTTTGATCTTGGAAGCCTCTGTGTTTCAGAAAATAATGGCATCATTATGGAAGGGGGTACAAGGAGTACATTGTTATCAGGATGATTTGCTCATTTTTGATCAAACAAGAGAAGAACATGATGAGACAGTATGTGTGGTGTTAGGTGGATTGTGAAAATCAGGTTTCACTCTGAGAAAAACAAGTGCACATTTTGTGAAAGTGAGTTAAAATACCTGGGATATCAGATTTCTAGGAAAGGGGTTACACCAAAGACGGAACTAGTGGAGGCTATAGTTTAAATAAAGGAGTCCTGTTGTAAGGAAAAACTGGTGTCTTTTCTAGGAATGGTAGAGCATTACAATAAGTCCATCAAGGGGTATGCTGATAAAATGGTTCACATGAGAAGTTAGAGAGAAATATAGAATTTGTTCTGAGTAGTAATTGCCAAAAAGAATTTGATGAGTTAAAATAGAATCTAAATGTGCTCCCAATTTACGAGCATTTGTTCCTGTGGATGGAACATGTATAATTATGGATGTAAGTGGAAAAGGAATCAGGGTAGTCATTGTTCAAATGAGACATGGCACTAAACAACTGATTGCGTATGCCTCTCAGTGTTTGAAAGGTGCCGAGTTGAAATACTCAGTTATTGAGAAGGAGGCTCTTGCAATTTATTGGGCAATAGGGAAGGTTCGGAATGTGATTGGGGTACCACTTTCAGGGTAAGATCTGACCATAAACCTTTGAGAGAAGTTTTCCAAACTAAAGGGCTTGATTCGATCTCTTCAAGGACTAGAAGATGGGTTATTACTCTTCAGGAGTATGATTGAACAGTAGAACACAGACTGATCTTTTGATAGGTTAACTCCACAACTGCTAGCCATGGAATTGAGAGTTCCCTTTCACACTCGAGGCAATCCTTGATGATTTCCCTGGTCAAACAGGCCTCCTCAATTCCCCATACTGCCAACCACAATAATGGAGGGTGTGCTCTGATGCAATCTTCTATAAAGGGAAAACCCAATTCCTCATGGCAAATGAATTGGGAGGACGATATGGAAGCCGACAGCGCCTTCCTGCAAAAACTGTTTTCTTCAGTTTGAATGGCTTAGCATTTCGAGATCCCCCATACCTCAGCCCAATATGTTGCAATGGGAATACATTGTGTTTTAGACATTTGCAGCACTGGGATAAGGGCTCCCTCGCTCAATGGTTCGGGTAGATTGTATAGTGAGCCAATTGCCCTTGACAGCTTGGGCCTGCATTGTGTGATATGTGGTGACCATGATCCTGATGTGGAGAAGTAACCCGCAAGTAAGAAAAAGTGCTAGTGCATTTTAAACCATCACTGCCAATGGAGAGAGTTGTTAGCTGCTGATTTGATGATTAACTATTTGTAAAGGGAGGAGAAGTGTGGGATGTCAAGGTTCTACGGGGCATATTAACAAGGGCTTTATCTCCACTTTTTTGGCTTAAAAAGCCAAAAAAGCGGAGATAAAACTATCGCCCTATTTACAAGAGGGTGCTAACATGCATAATCGCATGTTAGCACCCTTTCCCGACGCTTTCCTTTGCATCTCTAATGAGATGCAAAGTGGGCGTCACTGGGCGTACCTCGGATGGACTACCTTGTAAAACATCGCTGATGTTCACATTGCGATATTTACAAGGTAGTCCACTAGGATTTTAGCACACGCTAGATTTTGGCGAATACGGCGGTTTTCGCCAAAACTAACGTCTGCTAAAATCCTGACTTACCTATGCTTAACATAGGGGGTGGATTATGCTGATACGACCACAGGGTCGTATCAGCAAGGTTATCGCCGTTTTGCAGGGAACATCGCTGGAAAACCAGCGATGTTCCCTGCAAAACGGCGATTTCCCCGCTATCTCTGGAATTTTCATCGCCCTGGAGAAACGCGTTGTTAATAACGCGCTACCAGGGCGATAAATTCCAGAGATAGACGGCGATAAATAACAAAGCGCTAAGCGCGCTTTGCGTTATTTATCCCCGTCCGTTGTTAATATGCCCCTACATTGGAACACTGCATGATTGTGGAGAGAATTTTGGGATTCAAGGGTTGGTGGCAGTTGTGAGGAGCTTAAGATGTATGAGGTGTAATAAAATTGCTCCTGGCTCAACCATCTATCTACTGCCTGCGAAGAATCATTTGTTAAAAATTCACATACTGCATTTTTATCTCTCAGAATATGGACCACACATCTGTAGATTGAATATACTGTACCTGACATTCATGGAATAACCTGCAATGGACTTTTGCGTTATATTCTTTTCTAGTGAAGTGGGGTTGACACTTTAAAAGAAATAGCTAAGAAAGAAACACAGTTGCTTTTTCTTCCAAGTTCTAGTTCCTTCCATTCCATCATTCCATTATGATTCTTCTACTCACCAGGCCTTGTGCAGACTCAAGCGGTGGTTCGAACATTTGACTCCTGACATTTTTCTGTCCTTCAGAAGGAGAACCCATTGACTTTTTTAAGAAAACCATTCTATTACCTTTCATGTTTTAGGGTGGCCAAGGCGACGGCTAGATGCCTGGATAAAAATCTACTCGAGTGAGAAAATTCACATAAATGATGTATTATGCTGGAAAATAGTCAGAATCAAACATGCCACTGTAACATAAGAATTATGCAATTCATACGCTTTACGGCTTTATGTTCACCCAATTGTGTGTTCTGCTTGACAATAGTGCATTAGTGTAATTTATACATCGGAAATGTTGGGCCGCGATGTGACCTGATTAATAATTGCCATAATCTACAATCATTTGTCCCTCTCTACCAACTAGTTATCAATGATATCAGGCTGTGTTACAGACGGATTGATCCTGACGCTCTCATTCTTAGTGACTGACTGATATGTTTACTTCTCAGACCAAGCTGAGGTTACCACTCAGCATTGCTGCTAAGTGTGAACAGCGTTCATTTTATTGTATATCTTCAATGCTGGGTAGTAACATCTTTAAATACTGCACGTAGAATTACTGGTTAGTACAGTATTAAGTCTATTGCTTGGGAAACGTTTTTGTAGGAACATCAAAGTCTCATACCTTGACATTGTGTGCAGGAGTCATCACTACCATGGAAGGTCCTAAAGAGCACCTATCTGACAAATATAAAAACATTAGTATAATATCTGGTCTCCTGCCACCCTCCCATACCGCAATATGGCATGGAAGGCCAGCACAGCACCGATAGGCTGACTGAGAGCCGTGTCAGAACAACCTGGAATTCCATGGGACATTTTGGTGGAGGAAAACAACTTTTGTTATCCGCTGCCCTTGACGTCGTGTCACTGAAAAACTGGATTTTAAATTTGACATTCATGCTAAACTCTATATTAGAGCCAAACATAACATACAGAATTAAAAATGGACAGCTGTGGATAACTGAAATGTTTTTTTACTACAGGATTGTACGTGACAACAGACAACTCAAGCTTTGTTCTAATTGTCTAAGATGTCACTCCGAACCTCGTAGTGAAAAGCATCTCCATTATTTACTGTTGCCCATCTACAGTTGTATGTTATGTATGACCCACCCAAATCATTTGCCCCTGCTTTCAACTTCTACTCAGTGGTAGAGGAGCCTAAGAGGAGCCATAAAACAACATGACCGTATCTGCCTCAGCTCCTTACCCATATTACATCTTTTGTTCTGCTACTCACACAGACCACCTTCTCGTCATCATAACCCTTCCTCTTAAAAAAATGGAGGTCATCATGCGAGGCTCATCACCACCCTCAGCATTACCTTACCCCAAATATTGATAAGTACCTGCTTTCTTGCAACCCAGGCTTAACACTCTGTGCATTTCTGTTGTATGCCACCACAGCATTGATAGGCTGTCTGAGAACCCTCTCTTCAATCCATCCCTTCCCTTCCCAATAATATCTGGTCCCCTATCACTGGCCACACCACCCTTTGTGCCTTACCTCCCACTGCCGCCATGCTGTGCTCTCTGCTCTTCATCAGATCAGAGAGCCAGTTATATACCGACAGGCTCTCTGAGAACCCTGTCAGAGTAACCTGGAATTCCTTTATGAAGTCGTGACAGTGGGAAACACACCTTTGTTTCCCTATGTTTCTGCATCATAGCAGTGAATAAACAGCTTTAGAATCTGATGTTTATTCTAATGTCTAGGGGAGAAAGTCATACATAACATATAGAATTATAGATGGGTAACTGTGATCACCAGGGATGTTTTTTACTGATGGGTCCTCAGTGACATAAGTAGAGAATGAAAGCAAACTTGTGTTGTTTATGCTATCAAGGAGAACCCCAAGGGGAAGAACCTTCCCTTTATACACAATTACAGATATACCATTTTGTGCTGTATATTGGTCCTATAACCATCTAATGGAAATAAATTAGTAGAATGGCTTTGAACAGGTGGGGACCTTGTCAAGTCACAGAAGTAGGAAATAAGTTTTGTTTTTACACTGCTGTGACACAATTGCAGTAAATAACAGCCTTTAGAACAGTCTGCTCATGATAGTTGATGAGCAAGTGACCCATATATAACAGCCATTTGTACAGTCTGGGTAGTTATGTTTCACTAAATCCTAAACAGTCTCTCATCTTAAACCATATCCCACCCCAGCAAAAAAGGCCTTTGTTTTGGGTTTCCGAACACAATGGAAACTGATAAAAGCAGCACTACTAGGCAAAACTATTGCCCTAGAGAACTCTGTTCACACCCTTCTTGTAAATAACCATATATGTCATGAATCTTCTACAACCAATGGGTCTCACTGCACAATCCAAGCAGAAGTTGCTATTTTTTCACCGCATCCTTCCACCTGCAGTTATCTATTTGATCCTGATTTACTTTACAGGCTCTTACAGAGACATTCGACGATCCAATTACCTTTGAAGTTATTTTCACCTCATCAGGCATTATCAAGCTCTTACAGTCATCAGCAATATTAAAAAAATGTGTCCGATGATTTGGAAATGAGTATGTGATTACTTTTCAAGCACCACCCTTTATGTATTTAACAAGATTAATTTATTCTCAGTGGTTTAAGAATGATTTCCTGATTACTTCAAGAGCATGTCCACCATATTCATTTACATTTTTTTAGAACTGTTGAGTCTGCCTGATTATTTCAGAACCATTTTCAGATTGCTGTACGGTGAACAATGTATATTATATCAGCTGTCTATTTTCAAATGCTCATACGATGCGTTACACAGATCTCCGTGTTAATTAGAGCACAGGTTAACGTTTTACAGGCTTTTAATTTTACCTTGCAAAACCAACGGAGGTGTATGGCAAAGGATTGGGAATTTGGGCGGCAAGGTTGATTGAGTTATGCAGCAACGAAAGGGAAGTTATGTTGCATATTATGCGATAAAAATCGATTGAGTGGAACATTGTTTGGCATTGTTATTTAGCTCTACTGAAACTTTAAAACAAAGAACTATGACTACAAAGGATATTCCAGTGCTTCAGAAAACGTTACAATGTCATCAGATGCAATGATTCAAAATGTATTTATGAATGCATAATGATTTTATGATGCATGGAAGCACAGGAACTGCATTTAATATAATATTATTGGTCCCAGTGCCCTCTTGAGTAAAGTAGTTTGTCTAAACCAAATAAAAGTTGCACTCAAGAGTAAACAAACCTAAAAGTACCCATGTCTGTGAGGCCTATCCTTTAGTGACATGGGGGAAAGCAGTGGATTTTGTGCACAAACACCATGTACTTATCGGTTTCATAACAAAATGGCCACTCGCATGGAGGCATAAAACTCCTGCTTTAATTATTTGTCATGAGTTAGGAGTAGGTCTGTGACTCCATGAATGGCTGAGCACGCAGCTGTTGGCATCCGAGAAGGGTGGTAGACCTCCATCCTACTATTCTCATTCACTGACTACCATGGGGATTATTAACAAACCCTGTGCGCTACCGGACCGTCACTTTTTGTGACGTTCCGATGGTTCACAGGGCTTAGCCATATCTACAAGGCCACGTACAGCCACCCGGTGTGGCTTTTCATGGTCTTGTAGATATGGAGTGAGGCAATGCAGTGAAAGTCGCTGCATTGCCTCACACTGCGTCGGGGAGGTGTGCCATCAGTGGCGTAGCGGGTGGGGGCGGTCCGCCCCAGGTGGCATGAGTTTTTGGGGTGGCAGCCTCCTCCCGCTCTTACCTGCCGTCTTGGAGTGGCAATCGCCAGCACCCCCGTTCAACAATGTGGCCGTCGCGAGGCGGCAATCAGCGGCATCTCACCAGCAAACCCCTCTCCCCCGCTCTTTAATGCGGCTGCGAGCGGCAAATGCAGGGAGCACCACAGGCGGCCAAAGGGCTAGCTACACCACTGCATACCATGGGCATTGCAGTGGGTGTTCCCACACAACGCCCATAGGTTTTGACACATTCCCAGATTTACAACATGGCATACATCTGGGAATGCATCAAAACCATGCACCTCCCCAGAGCAGGTCTAACAAGGAGAAATGTTTTAGTTTCTCCTCATTATTTCCACTTTCTATGTGTGCCCCTTCCTGCACAAAAACAATCCTGTAAAGTTTGTGTTAGTGTGGGGTTTTTAGTATCGACAGGAAGAATGGCGCTCAAGCTAGTTCGCGCTATGTCTTAGTTATGGTTGGAGTATGCACGGTGCAAGCCAGGTCGGGGGAAATGCCCTTAAACCCCCGTAATAGTGTGGATAGAAATCCACACAAATAAAGTAGGTACGGTCCTGGGCACACGTAATGAGGGTATAATACTGGTAGAAATGTCTCGTTTAGTAGAAATGTTGATGGTCTACACCAGAATGATAATCATAAATTTTTAATATAGCAACAAAGAAAAGCAACCAGCCGACACGTGTTTCGTCACATAGGGGTAGAAACCCGTGACTCTTCAGGGCTGAGTGGTGGTACAACGAAAAGGTGGTTTCAAGTGGCCGGTGAAAATTCCAAACCGGCAAGGGGGTAAGAGGCGGACCAAGGTAGGTGATCCACCGCAAGGTGAGAGTAGAAAGGGGAGAAAGATTCTGAACCAGGGCGGGTGAGCCACAAGTTGACTGCTGACCTAAAATTAAGAGGAAGTCTGTGGCGACATGTCACAGCAGCGGTGCGGGATGCACAGTATACGAGACCGTAGGGAGTGCGTTTAATTAAGGTCAGTATATCCGGTGTGGTACAGGCGGGTGCACCGGTAATCGAGAAAACTGAGAGAACTGGTGTTCTGGGCGGAGGAAATGGTTCCGGATATCCGCCCGGAACCATTTTCTCCGCCCAGAACACCAGTTCTCTCAGTTTTCTCGATTACCGGCACACGTAAACTTTTTTCTGTGAAAAGGCCCTCTCAACATTGGCACTTGAGACGGGCAACGCCAAAACAGCCAGTACACAATTTGCTACCTCTGGCCACTGACATAGCTTTCCATGTCAATACTGGTGCACTTGAAGATTGCGATTCTCTGGGCAGGTTCTGCAACATTTGCGTTAAACTGGGCGCTTATGCCCTCAGAGTTATTGAAGCAGTCAAAAATGAAGCAGCACGTTTGAAACTACGGAGAAGACTCCCTTTACGGAAGGGATCTAGAACTTGTACAAAGTACCACAGTGAGGTTTCATGGACTTCAAATGCCATGGTTGTTGAAGGGACATTTCTATGCACCATTGCAAGCCATTTCTCATACATTGTAAAATAAAATTTCCTGAATTGCTCTTCAACATTGCTTTAATTACCAAGTGGCAAGCACTCTAACATGAAACATGTTGCAATGTCAAATTCACTAAAGGTGTCGCCCAGCCTACTCTCAAGGAGATGTTTCACATCTACACCAATTATGCTGAACACTTGGCAGACAAGAATGTTTTCAGGCTCTAGTTTTTTTCTTATGTCCACTACAGCAGTTATGTTTTCCTGTAAAAATCTAAGAATGCAGCAGAGTTTATTTTCTTTTTACATCACTATCAATATGTGACCAAAGATCCTCCCATTTTTGCCTTTGGCATCATCACTCAGCAAAAATTCTGTAAATGGTTGCCACATGGATAATATAGACTGAGAACCATCAGCTAAGTGTAAGGGACTCAGTTGGGATGACTCTTTCTTTGTTGCCACACAAAGCACAAAATGAGAAATATTTGCGTTTTAGTTCCCACGCATAACAAAACAGTGCATCAAAATGGACTAAAAAGTCCATTCTTCATTAACTCTGAAGATTGTAAGGATGCTTTCAGCATACCATCTAACAAGTAGCAAGGATCTCTTACAGGGAAGCACTTCAGCTCAGGTATCGGTTTTGACAGGTCATCACACAACTTTTTCATATACGTAGCTGAATCACTGCAAATACAAACAATATCACTCCAATCTTTGTTGAATTTGGAAAGAACCATTTTGCAGCAGCATTTCAAGTTACACTCTGTTCCATGTTTTCCAAAAGTCTGGTGTCATGTTTTCACCACTATCCCAGAATCTTGGTGATAGCACTCTTTTCACATATACTTGTCACTATACCTTGCATTGAAAGTTTAAAGCCTGAGGTGTTGGCAATTCACCTACTATCAATACTGACTCACTAGAAACTGGGGGCTGATGTAGCAAGGGTTTTTACCCATTCTCTGTAGGTAAATGTGATGGCACATATTGGGAAAGATTCTTATGAAACCAGCCATTTACCTATCAGTGAAAGAATCAAACGCAGCCAAAATATCAAATATGATTTTGATATTTCCTGATTCTATACAGTTTATAAAATAATTAAATAAGACCTAAAACATGCTTCTAAACCCTGCAACTTTAGACCAAAGACCACAAAACTGAAAAAATCAAAAGGAAGAAAAAACAATACTTTAGTGACATCCCTAAACAACAAAACTCAAGCAGAATGTTAGCCCAGTCTTTCTGGCTGCTAGCTTGTATAACGAAGTTACATTGTATTGGCCTCTTCAGGAAGAATAAAAATGACTCTTTCACTCTCTTTTTCTTTTCTTTGAATGACATTTAGTTTGTGGTTGTGCATGTGTTTTTTCAGTGTTTATATATTTACACTGGTGAGGGCTATTTCCCTTTCGGTGGGGTTTTATCAGTTATTATAGGTTTAAACCTAAAACCGGACAGCCTAATTATTATTAAATCCTGAATGGGGGATCCCAATCATTTAAGAGGGAAAAATACTTCCTGTTTTCACAGTTCCTGGTCATTTAGCCCCTTTTGTTTACAAGATGAGACTGGACAGCTGTTGTCACTTTTCCTGCTTGTTGCTCATTCCAGAAGGCCTTCAGTCTTCCTGCCTAGCATCCTGCTATATACATTGTTAGAAATTGGGTTTATGGTCGGCAGAGTATGCACCCTGTCCAAGCAGGAAGCACAATCCTAGTCAGGGTAAATGTGGTGCACACTAAACGTTTACCTGTGCTCACCATCTGGTAGCTTGGCACAGAGCAGTCTGGCTTAACTAAAGAGGCAATGTGTAAAGTAATTGTGCACTCAAACACACAGTAACACAGTGAAAACACCACTAAAGCACTCCAAATGAGTTTAGTAAAATAGCCAATACCTATCTGAGTATAAAAAGACCACAATGACAAAAATCCAACATACACAAGTCAAGATATGAATTCTGCAAGATTAAATCAAAATGCAGTGCTTAGAAATCAATAGCTCCAACTGGGGCTATCTGGTCACGCTTGACGAGGACTAACCCAAAAGTTCAGACCAACCGCGATGGAGCACGGGCCAGATAAAGGAGTCACGCAAACCTGCTGACAGTACCTTGGAATCATTGGAAATTGAAGATGATAGAAGGCACAGAGGAGGTGAGGAGACTCAGATGCATGTGATGAGTAGGTTCCTGAAGGAGGTGCAAGGCTGTTGAAGCTTTAACACCCATGGACGATGTGCTGCGCAGCGTAGGTGATATGTCGGTTGGTGGTGCGAGGCCTCAGTTCCTGAAGGCAACGTGGCATCAATGATGCATCCATGTCAAGAGCACGATGCGTCGATTCCACAGCGTCAATGTCAAACTGCTGGGCTGAAGGCGCTGCGTCAGATGGAAGCCACGCAGGGCCGGGACTGTGTCACAGTCGGAACGGTGCATCACAGACTTCAGTGAGGCGGTGTTCGAAACTCACGTAGTGGCTGTTCTTCGGAGGCGCTGCGGCAAAGTCTGGGCTGTGTTGAAACCTGAGGTCGTCGCGTCATGCACTCGGCGAGGGGTGTCCGTTGCTTTGGTGCATGCTGCGGCAATGCATCAATTTCGCAGGGATGCACCGGTTTTGAAATGACAATTTGAAGTTGATGAGTCAGTTTCTTGGTTGCAGCAGAAAAAATCACTTCCAAGACCCTGGACTGGATTTGGCACAACTTGGCAGAGTAGGGCCAACAGCAGAGGAGCCCAGAGGCTGGTATCAAGATGCAGGTGAAGTCTTTGGTATCTCTGAGAAATCAGTCACAGGAGGCAAGCTGAGTCAAGCCCTTGGAGAACGTTTAGATGCAGGATGTAGAGAGTAAACCCCAGTCCTCTCACTTCCAGACAAGAAGCAATAGGCAGCAGGCCAACACAGCAAAGCAAGCAGCAAAGTGGCAGTCCCTCCTGGCAGCACAACAGCTCTTCTTCCTGGCAGAATATCCTCAGTCTAGAAGTGTTCTGAGTATATGGTGTCAGAGGTCCAGTACTTATACCCATTTTGGCCTTTGAAGTAGGGAGACTTAAAAAAAAGGTCTTTGTAGTGCACAGGACCCTGCCCTTCCTGCCTCTGGCTCCAGACACACTACAGGGAAGTATGCAAGTCTTTGTGTGGGGACAGGCACAGCCCTATTCAGGTGCAAGTGTCAGCTCTTCCCTCTACTCTAGATCGGAAATGCTCATTAGCCTGGTGATGGGCCATCAGGATTGCAGGGCAAACCTCAGCTCCCTTTGTGTGTGACTGTCTAGAGTGAATTCACAAAGCACAGCTGTCATCCAACTCAGATGTGTATCCTAGGGACAGGCAGAGGCACAGAATGGTTAAAGTAACAAAATGCCAACTTTCTAAAAGAGGTATTTTCAGACTTGCTATTTTAAAATCCAACTTCACTGAAAGATGTGTTTTCAAATTGTGAGTCCAGAGACACCTAACTCCAATTGTCTATCTGCTTCCATTTGAAGGGTACACTTTCAAAGTGTTACCATGCAGCTCCAATACTAACATACGGGAGACATAGGTTTTGCTGTATTGAAAAACGAATTTAGCAGTTTTTCACTATCAGGACATGTAAAACTCAACAGCACATGTCCCACCTTTTAAATACGCTGCACCCTGCCCCTGGGGATACCTAGGGCCTATCTTAGAGGTGCCTTACATGTAATAAAAGGGAAGGTTTGCGCCTGGCAAGTAGGCGAAATGTCCAGGTCGAAATGGCAGTTTAAAACTGCACACACAGGCTCTGCATTGGCAGGCCTGAGACAGGTTTTGAAGGGCAATTTATGTGGGTGGCACAATCAGTGCTTCAGGCCCACTAGTAGCATTTGATTTACAAGCCCTGAGCACATGTAGTGCACTGTACTAGGGACTTATCAGTAAATCAAATATGCCAATCATGGAGAAACCAAATGCCATTACATTTTAGATACAGAGTACATGTACTTTAGCACCGATTAGCAGTGGTAAAGTGCCCAGAATCCAAAAAGCAGCAAAAATGAAGTTCAGCACACAGTCAAAAACAGAAGGCCAGATGCAAAAAGACAGGGAAAACAACGATAGACGCTAGGTCTAAGATGTGTCCTCCCCAACGGAAAGTGGGGAGAATTACCGAACCTCTTCAGTGTTCTCTTCACTAAGACGGATGAACCTGGAAAGACCATCAGCATTGGTGTATTCTGATCCATGATGGTGTTCCACCATAAAGTCCATTCCCTGTAGGGAGATGGACCATCTCAACAGTTTAGGATTCTCACGCCTCATCTGCATTAACCATCTGAGGGGCCTGTAGTCTGTCTGAACCCGGAAGTGAGCCCCAAACAAGTAGGGTCTTAGCTTCTTCGGTGCCCAGCCCACAGCAAAAGCTTCCCTTTCTAGTGTGCTTCACTGCTGTTCCCTGGGAAGTAACCTTCTACTAATGAAGGCTATATGTTGATCTAGGCCCTTTTCATTTAGCTGCGAGAGCACAGCCCTCATGCCATGCTCTGAGGCATCAGTCTGCACCACAAATTCTTGGGAGAAGTCTGGAGCCTTGAGCATGAGCGCCGTGCACATGGCCTCCTTCAGGGTGTCAAAAGTGGTGTGGTACGCCTCTGTCCATATCACCTGACGTGGCTGCTTCTAGGAAGTCAGCTCTTTCAAGAGGGCAACAACGGTGCTGTATCCCTTGATGAATCTCCTATAATAATTAGTGAGAACTAACAAGGCTCTCACTTCTGTCTGAGTCTTGGGGGGTGCCCAATCCACAATGGTGTCAATCTTTGGTTGTAGGGGCTGCACTTTGCATCCTCCAGCCATTCCAGATGCAAACTTGCTTCTTCCTCCTTCAAAACATCATTCCCATCTTCTGGGTGCACAGCTGCATCACTGGCTGCTAAGCAGACCCTCAGCACCTTTTGCAGCTCCTCCTTTTTAGTGAGGCCTTTAAAAGAACATTTGAGTTCCCTGCAGACCCCTTTGAGCTGGAACACTATGTAAGTTTCTAACTTCTCCTGCTCAAACTCCAGTACAGCAGGTACAGCTGATGGCTCTCCAGATTGAGACATGGCTGTTGGAAATACTCAATAGGTTGCAAAAGAGGAAAAATAAAAAAATAGTATGCTGGTACGTAGTGATCTGAGATATGGAAGTAGTGTACACCAATCACTGTATGTAATGCACAAATACAAGTCATAACCTCACCGCTAACACCAATATTAGAAATCGTTTTCTGGTTGGCAGAGTATGCACCAAGTCCAAGCAGGAACAACAATGCTAGTCAGGATAAGTGTGGTACACACTAAAGGTTTCTCTGTGCTCACTCTCTGGTAGCTTGGCACAGTGCAGTCAGGCTAAACTAAAGAGGCAATGTGTAAAGTATTTGTGCGCACACACACACACACACACAGTCAGTAACACAGTGGAAACACCACAAAATTACTCCAAACCTGTTTAGAAACATAGCCAATATGTATCTGAGTACAACAAGACCAAAATGACAAAAATGCAACACACATAAGTCAAGATATGAATTCTGCAAGATTAAATCAAAATGCAGGGCTTAGAAATCAATAGCTCCAATTGGGGCTGTCTGGTCATGCTTGACTGGGACAAATCCAAAAGTTCAGTCTGACCGCGATGGAGGGCGGGCCAGATACAGGAGTCACGCAGATCTGCTGACAGTACTTGGATGCATCGGAAATTGAAGACGATGCGAAGAACAGAGGAGGTGAGGCATAATGGATGCAGGTGATGCGTCAGTTCCTGAAGACGGTGCAAGGTAGTTGAAGCTTTAATGCTAAGGGGCAATGTGGTGCGCAGAGGAGGTGATGCATCGTTTGCTGGTGTGAGACCTCAGTTCCCGAAGGTGACGTGGCGTCGATGATGCGTCAATGTCAAGAGCGCAATGCGCCTATTCCACGGCGTCGATGTCGAACCACTGGGCTGAAGACACTGCGTCTGTTGGAAGCCACGCAGGGCCAGGACTGTGTCAGAGTCAGAACGGTGTGTCACAGACTTCGGTGAGGTGGTATTCGAAACTCACGCAGTGGCGGTTCTTCGCAGGCGCTGCGGCAAAGTCGAGGCTGCTTTGAAAGTTGAGGTAATTGTGTTGCGCACTTGGCGATCAGTGTCCACGTCTTTGGTGCAGGCAGAGGTGAAATGTCAATTTCACAGGGATGCGTGGGTTCTGAAATGACACCTTGGAGTCGATGCGTCAGTTTCTTGCTTGCAGCAGAAAAACTCACTTCCAAGGGCCCAGGATTGGATTTGACACCACTTGGCAGATCAGGCTCCACAGCAGTGGAGCCCAGGTGCTGGTAGCAAGATGCAGGTTAAGCGTTTCGTATTCCTGAGACTTCAGTAATAGGAGGCAAACTCAGTCAAGCCCTTGGAGATACAGGATGTAGAGAGTAGACTCCAATCCCCTCACTCCCAGGCAAGAAGCAGCTGGCCAACACAGCAAAGAAAGCAGCAAAGTTGTAGTCCGCCCTGCCAGCACAACAGCTCTTCTTCCTGGCAGAACATCTTCAGTCCAAAAGTGTTCTGAGTATATGGTGTCGAAGGTCCAGTACTTATACTCATTTTGGCCTTTGAAGTAAGGAGACTTCAAAGAAAAGTCTTTGTGGTGTACAGGGCCCTGCCCTTCCTGGCCCAGACACATTACGGGGGGTATGCAACTATTTGTGTGGGGACAGGCACAGCTCTATTCTGGTGCAAGTGTCAGCTCTCCCCACCCCTCTAGCTCAGGAAGGCTCATCAGCCTGGTGATGGGCCATCAGGATATGCAGGACACACCTCAGCTCCCTTTGTGTGTGACTATCTAAAGTGAATTCACAAAGCCTAGCTGCCATCCAACCCAGATGTGTATTCTAGGGACAGGCAGATGCACAGAATGGTTAAAGTAAGAAAATACCAACTTTCTAATAGTGGCTTTTTTAGACTTGTAATTTAAAAACTAGCTTCACTAAAAGATGTGTTTTCAAATTGTGAGTCCAGAGATACCAAACTCCAATATTCTATCTGCTCCCAATTGGAAAGTACACTTGTGAAGTGTTACTAGGAGCTCCAATGCTAACCTATGGGAGATATAGGCCTTTCTGTAGTGAAAAACGAATTTAGCAGTTTTCCCCTACCAGGACATGTAAACCTCAACAGCACTTGTCCCACCTTTTAAATACACTGCACCCTTCCTGCCTAGGTACTACTTTAGTGGTGCCTTACATGTAATTAAAGAGAAGGTTTGGGCCTAGCAAGTAGGCGAACTTGCCAGGTCGAAATGGCAGTTTAAAGCTGCACACACAGGCTCTGCAGTTGCAGGCCTGATATAGGTTTTGAAGGGCTACTTATGTGGGTGGCACAATCAGTGCTGCATGCCCACTAGTAGCATTTGATTTACAGGCCCTGGGCACATGTAGTGCACTGTACTAGGGACTTATCAGTAAATCAAATATGCCAATCATGGAGAAACCTATTGACAATACATTTTAGACACAGAGCACATGCACTTTAGTACTGATTAGCAGTGATAAAGTGCCCAGAGTCATAAAAGCAGCAAAAACGAAGTTCAGCACACAGTCGAAAACATGAGGCCAGAAGCAAAAATAACAAGGGAAACTATGCAAAAAGATGTCAGGTCTAACATACATCATCTCTCCAGAGTTTGCTGTGTTGATCTGCTGGTATTCCCTAGAGGTGCTTCACTGTTTCGAGATTTTGTGTCCTCAAAGTAGCTGAGGTTTTCACCAGTCTGCTTCCTTGTACCTACTCCTCCAGTAGTCACCCTGGCATTTGGAGGCAGCAGGCCCTATGTACTTGCCATGAAAAGTCAACCTAAAATACTTAGCAGATGTGCTATTAAAATGGCAGAGACGGATTTCAGAAATAAATGTTGTCATTCAGTGACTGGAACTGGGAGGGGTTACAGGGGACACCTGGACCACTACCTTCTCCACCCAATGCCCACAACCACTTTCGCAAACTGGAAACTGTTAATCAAACACAACTTTCATTTTGCGAATAAGTTGCCACTGCGTTTTAGGTCCCAGCAACAGATCAAATCATTGATATATCGCATAATTACTTGCAAAGGAGAGGGACATTACATGCCCCTGTCCTTCGCGATTAAAGCCAATTTTACCAGTCATAAATATGTTTGTCACTTGCAAAGTGAACTTTGAACATTGCAAAACTGTTTTGCTGTTGCGAAGCCCATGAATTTGTGAACTGTAGTCCAAGTTATTCATTTAGGGAGCTTGACTTTCCAGTAGTAGTGCTGTTGAACAGAATGGCCTACTCTGCAGGAAGTAGTGTTTTAGAAACCCAGATACAGCATGGGGCATTAAAAAACACAAGATAAATTCGAGTATCATTTAACAATGCCATTTACATACGTAAGTTCAATTTACATGTGTAACTTACTTGATTTGACTTGCTTCATGATTTATCACAAAAAAGTTAAGTTGCACTTGCAAATACATTTTCTTAAATGTGACATTTTCCCAGTATTGCATAATATGTTGCTCTTGGATTAGTATGCCTTAGAAAGCTTTGTAAAAACCGCAAACATATGGGTTTGTGTGTATTCATAGACTTATTCACAATCCACCCCCCCCTATTGCTAAAAGTAGTAGATTTGCCAATGACAAAGGCAGTAGTAGCATAACCCTTTCCATTGTGTGAATGGAAAGTTGACATGCCAAATATTTCTAATGATGTAAGAAAAATGCAATTAACTCACACGAAGCCATTTTCGTGTCCATAGATGCACACTATATGATTGTACATATGTAAATAGCTTTGCTTACATGGAACAGAAAATTCAGAAAACATCTCCAAGAGTGATACTGTAAACCTGAGAGTTTGCAAAAGTACTCTAGGAAAGGTTATTAAATGCCTGCTGGTAAAATCTTCACCCATGCGAGGCTGCGAAGGTGTGCGTGGAGAGTTAGGAATTGTTCTGAAAATTAGCCTCAGTTTCCAGTTACAGCTATTTCTCAGAAAACGAAATAGGTTGACATTTACTGGTAGGCCAACCAGGACAGTTAAAATGAGGACTGACGCAAAGCCAGAGTGTTGGAGCAATTTCCAAGGCGGAGCTATGAACTCAAACATTATTATAGCATTTAAGTGTGAAACAAATAATATAGGTCCTTATGGTCAATGTACCTTATCGTCAAACGGTCAACATGGTTGGAGACTTTGTTTTCCCTGGTTCATGATTCAAACTCGGCTGGAGGTCTTGCTGATTCTGCAGTTAGTTTTTAAACTGCATTTAGTGATGCACAGTTTATCTAGTTTACTATGCTATATACACCCTCTGACGTATTTTCTAAGGTGCCCAGGGTGCAAGGTTGGGTAGCTCAGGGAGTCTCATCCTGTGTCACTGAGTTCCCAGTAAACAGTACGAAAAGAGTAAATAACAAGCATTGGCATAGCCAATAGGTCTCGCTTTTGGGACCTTATAAGTATTTAGTTTTGCAGCACAATATCCTTGGTGCAACAACATGAGCTGTTGCATGTCTAAACCTTGTACCTTATAAGTGTTTAGCCATGCAACAGTTGATGTTGTTGCACCAAGATATTGTGCTGAAGTTATCCAGCACAATATCCTTGGTGCAACAACATCAAGTGTTGCATGGCTAAACACTTATAAGGTCCCAAAGGCGATACCTATTGGCTATGCCAATGCTTGTTGTTTTTGTATTGTGCCGCACACCACCGAGTGGCCTCAAGCACGCAAAAGAACACACACAGATGAAGCCTAGACATTGGCATTAAGGCAGTATAGAACGATGTCTTCAGACCCTATGTATTCTCAAAGTACATAGCTTACTGGTCTAGCCCAAATGACAGCTTAAAGTTACATCTGGGCCGCATGGATTATGACGATAAGGCCCATTCAGGCCTCTGAATCGGAGAAATGATTGAGGGGGCAGTGTTATGAAACATTTGTAGTGTTAGCTTCCACGAAGACTGAACACTCAGGTCCTCTTCCCCCTTTTGCCAGTTCTTTCCCTTAGCCCTCCCACACTTAAGTTTGAATCCAAAGCATCATGTACTTTTACACCAATTCGATAATTGAGGGCACATTCGCTACTGGCTATAACGAGAGGTGGGGACATTTTGGCAGGATTATTGTTGTGGTTCTGAAACCTTAATCTCTTCCTAGCTTGGCCACAGTCCAAAAACGAGCTATAGTCATCGCATTCAATATCGTTTCTGAAAAGTTCGCGTTCAGGTAGTGGGACCTCATCTTTAAAACATAATAATGGAATGTTATGCGAACTTTATTTTGGCAATGTTTAGCAGCACCTACGCTGCGTTGGTATTTTTGTTATCGTAATACCGCTTCATGTGCATCCAGCAAGAAGTGGGTAGTCGCCTTTCTTCTATTTCCATGCCGAGGTAGCCGGGCACGGGATCTACCCGTTTACTCTCCGTGCTTATAGCGGAGTCCGGGGCACCCGAAATGGCGACGGAAAGGGCGGAGCTTATTTGCGTCCGTCCCCTTGCTACGAGAGAAATAAGGGAAAAAAGTGACCCTGTGGAAAAATAATTTAAAAACTCGGTCTACCTCCTCTTGTAAAAAATAAATACTTTCGTAGCAAACAAGCACGCAATAAAATATTACTTTGCACCCCCAATCGATTGAAGCGTTTCAAACAGCCCTCTACCACCACCAACCGTGGAAAACACTGTGAAATAATAACAAACAAAAGTATACAATGGCGCAGAGGTGTTGGGCGATAGGGTGCTTGCAATATAAGTCTATTTCTCAGGCGTTTTCCCTTGCCCCAGTGAGAGAAGCAATAAAATAACAAAATACTACAAATGTATCATAATTAAAAAGGAAGACATAGGCGGTGGCAGTTATGTGGAAGTTTCTACCACGATATATAATGTATCTTTTAAAATTGGAGTGGATATATGTATATAAATACTGAAATAAAATACTGCAGCCCATTATTTACGAATGTGTATAATTGCACGATGCCGGGCAAGGCATATATGCTGCGCCTCGACAACGATATCTAGATTTCGGGGTTGCTTGGTCTCTGTTCTGTTCTCTTCTGGTATAAAGTTGCGTACAGTTTCTCTCTCTTAATCCTCCCCTTGGCGGCAGTCCCCACTCCCCGCATCCCCCAATGCTCTCAAGGGGTTCACTTCGGTGACCAAAGCTACGAGTTATTTTTAGTTACCTTATTTCTCCTCTTGCCTTTTTCCTTCGCTTTAACTCGCAATTCGTGTGGAGATTTTTTGTTATTCAAGGAGGATGAAACCAGCGTCAGGGCTCGGGTGCGCAGGAGCGGAGAGTGAAGGGAGGGAGGGAAGGGTAGAGCGGGGATCACATGGGGAAAAGAGGAGAGAGTAAGGGGAGTAAATTACAAGCACCCCAGAAAATGCGAGACAAAAGGGGGAGAAGGATTAGAGAGACGATGAGAAAGTTTGCGCGTCAGGAGAAGAGTAAGGAGATGAGACATAGATGTCGAATTTTATAATTATATGCATAATAGCATTAACAGGATAAAACGAGAGGAGCGGGGGCGGCGCGGCAGCCTGCTCAGCTGACCACACGCTCGTGCATCGTGCCTGAAACGTGCGCGTAACCGCACAGAAAAGGCCATTGTGCACGAGCGTGTGGTCAGCTTTGAAAACCCCACTACATAAAGTCTTTGCCAGAAGCAGCGCTTGCGCGCTACTCTAGGCTCGACCTAAAAACTACCAAACTGGCAAACCCCAGCAACGTGTCTCTGGATGTTTGTTTTCATATGTATAGTATATTATAAGCATATTGCGTTGTTCTATTGCAAGGTAAAGACAACGATAAACTGACTCTTTAAATGTTGAATTGTGATAACTCTGTCACTAGAAGATCTTGACAAATTAATTATTTAACTTTCCCAGAGGTTCATATAACAGTTCGTCTGCAATGTATTCTGAGTGAATCTGATCCGATTCCATGTTGGGTTGAAAATGATATACAAGAACATGCCCTGTATCCTTAACCTGGTCATTCATGTGTGCTTCATTACCTAAAATACCCTGTAAAGTTCCCTGTTGTAAAAGAACAACATTTAACAAGGATGAAAATGATGGTGGGTTCATATTTATACCTGATAATATCAAAGCTGATATTCTGTCACTTTGATCATTCATTGGACCATCATCTTGGGATGAAAAAGGTGACTGGACATTGTTTACTTGATTTCCTGTAGTAGCCTTTTCTGGAAGCAACTCTTGGATATCGCTCAAGTATGACTGAGGAAACCGACAGGAAGAAGACGATAATCTTAGCCCATGTTTTAAATTTGGTCGTTGGGGAGAATAAGTTTGCCAATGGTGACACTGTGGACATATTTTGCTTTCAATATCTTTGATACTACGAAATGACTTCCCAATCGTTGTATCAAGTTTTATATTGCTTTGATCCCCCACCTCTAATTTTCACTGGCTCTTGAAGACTCCCAGATCTCAAACAGTGAGGGGAAGAAAAGGTTTTATTCTCACTTGTCATAGTCACACAGTTCTATTCTACTTATGATTGCGCCCTATATCTTATACTCATACACTGCCACTTTAAAAGTGAAAATTTCAGAGTCCACTTCCTCATATCTATGAACAGTATGAGGTTTGGTTAATCTTAAATCGACAATAAACTGTATGTCTTATAAGTTATAAATAAACGTTTTGAATTCTTAACCACAGAAAAAGCCATTATTGCATTTTAACATAATATTCAACCTAGAACATAAATCCAAGCTTCAAATGCCTGTTTATCTCCACTGTATCTCTAATTCAGATCGTGTTCTAGCCGCCACCTCAACCTACGTTGGAAACCATTAAATCCACTCAAAAACTGGGACAGGGCTCTTTGGTACACATCCCTCCCGCGAGGGTGTTGTTGCAATGTTCGCTTAGCAGGGTGTTCCGTTTACTCTCTGTGGACTAGTTTTGCACCCCAGCAAGAAGTTCGTACTTCAGTACACCTCCCCCCGGCTCTTCAAATGGGAAAGCATGGTCCTGCTGTTTCCTGACCCAAGTAGGGGCTCTCAAAAGTTGCGGGCTACTAAAGTTCTTTCTGCTCGCGCTGCGTCATTGCAAGCCATCTTGTCGTTTCTAGGACTCTTGCCAGGATTCTTATCTACCACAGGTCAAATGGCAAGCGTATCTTGTGAGAAGTAAAAAAGGCGTGTAAGAAAAATCACTTTATTGTAGTGCAGAAGTGCACGACACCAACTCAGGCAGCTGTGGGGCGTCAGACAACTGATCCCGAACAAGACCTTAAAACAGTGGTGCACTCTCTTGTCCTCTCCAGACAGGATTACGGAATTGCCCTTCTCTCAGGCATTTCCAAAGTTCGTCTAGGCCCACTGAGAGTTACTCTACATGCATCAGCACGCTTTGTGTTAGGTCTCAAGAAATGCAGCCACATTTCCCAGTCGCTGCTAACCCTCCAATGGCTTCCGATTTAAGCTCAGGCCCAATTCAAAACTTCCTGCATTACCCACAGAGTGCTGCACTCCCCTTTACACTCCTATCTAAATGAGAAACTGAAAATCTCTGGAGCACGTAGGGGTTCCAGAAATGCCCAATCCCTGTGCCTGGAACCCCCCACACATTCAGTCGAGAACGGTACATGATCCAGTCATTCTCGGGTAGTGCCACAAGAATATGGAACTCCTTACCTCCCTCTCTTTGCCTAACAAGATGCATA
Source organism: Calotriton arnoldi (assembly GCA_963921515.1). Classification (NCBI taxonomy): domain Eukaryota; kingdom Metazoa; phylum Chordata; class Amphibia; order Caudata; family Salamandridae; genus Calotriton; species Calotriton arnoldi. Next base: position 253,431 of record CAWUFW010012271.1, on the reverse strand, counting down.
GCCACCTTCAAAAAGGAACTCAGGTCCTCCTATTTGACAGACACCTGGGTTAATCCCCCTCGACCATACCTAAGTAGTCTATCCTGGAGACAAACTACCTTCATTGTGTGTCTCCACCATTTTAATCAATGCTTGAACCGTGTACGTCTCTTGTCCAATGGCTGCATTTGTCCTGGTCGCAGCTACAGATGCAATACGTCAATATAACTATTGAAACTGTACCTTTGTATCATGCTACTCCTGTAAAGCGCTCTGATGCCTTCGGGCCATGTTCGCGCTATATAAAACTGTAAAAATAAATACAAATTAAAAAAAACTTAATTCAGCGCATTGAGACAATGGACGTCTTTGAGCTATACATATCACCTATTGTGCCGGCAAGCTGAGGTGAACAACAATGAGCGGGCCCAAGCATATGGGAAACCTAGGCTTGAAGGGACAGCTTATCTGCAAGATTCAGCCAGAGAGGACTGGCATGCAGCCACAGAGTGCCCCTTTGCTTGTGTGAAGAGTAAAGGAAGACAATGTCAGTACGTCTGGTTAAACGACAAGAACAAATAGAAAAGACTGTGCCCTTTTTCTGCTTTTACTAATAGGGAGATGGAGAGTTCAAGTCTGATTCACAAATGCGTGTAAATGTGTGTAAAAAAAACTCTTCCTGTATTGCTACTTGACGTAAATGCTTTTTTGAATTGGACCCAGGGCCGGCCTTGGGCATGGGCAAGCTGGGACCAGACCCAGGGCGCCGATATTCCAAGGGGCATAGTAGGGAGTTGTCTGATTTAATGTTAAGCAAACGCTCAGATCGCCCATCCCAATTGGGTCCTGTGAAAAGGCTTTGTAAACAGCCCTTAATTTACCTCAGCATAATTTTTAGCACCCCATTAACAACCTGCCCTCCTCCATTCTTCCTCACACTTCCTTCCATCACACCGCAAGGACACCCCACCCCCCACAACAAACACCACATTTTCTTTCTGCCCAGGGTGCTGTCGCGGTCAATCCAATTATGGGCCAGCCCTGATCGGACCCCCTACAGTCCCTGTGGCACCTGGGTACATTGTCCCTCTGCCACAAACATACCTACTCGAGCAGAAAGAGGCAAGCCTTAAGCAGTGGAAAGCCACTCACTGGCATTTGCATGGAGCCAGCAGGATTAGAATATTCACCTGGTCTGTTTCAGGAATCCAAGTATGTGTTTGTTGAATGCAGAGGTCGTAGTAGGTGGGATCAGAAGGGAACTATTGCCCATACTTTTTAAATTTATGAAAAAAAGTTCCCCTACTCTTTGTGAAAAGACAACCATCCCAGGAAAGTTAATTCGGATAGTTTAAATACTTTCAATGAAGTGGCAGTCCGGTAGTCTCCTGTGCTGTGAAAACGAGGGAGGGGCAGACAGCTAAACAAGACTTCTTGTCAGGGTGCCTGCTTGCTTGAAGGAAATGCAAATATGCGCTACTGGTCAATCTGCAAAAGTGAGCTTAGCTGTACATTTTTTTACATTGTGCTGTCCGACTCTAGATACGCACTAGTGTCATAATGTAAAGTGATGGCTCCCCTACGGAATGCAGTGAGGGGCACCTGGGGGTCCTCTATCTGACAGATATTCATTTGGTCTTTGTTTGAATGGGGGAACCCTGTAGAGTGGGACACCCTGCACTGCTGGCACTACAGGGGCCTATGTGTTTTTCCCTGATAAGGCAAACATTGTTAGTTGAGATATTTCCTTTAAAGGACTAGTTAAAAATTGGGTCTCTAGTTGGCAGAGGTATACACCCTGTCCAGGTAGGGACCACCACTCTAGTCAGGGTAAGGCAGATACACACCCTAAATTAACCTCTGCTCACCCTCTGGGAGCTTGGCATAGAGCAGTCAGGCTTAACTTAAGAGGCAATGTGTAAAGTATTTGTACAAAACTTAATACAGTATAACAATGAAAAACACCATACAAAATAATCCACACCAGGTTAGAAAGATAGAGCTTAATTCAATGAACAAAACAAGATCAAAATGACAAAAATCCAATAAGTAGCACTGAAGTTCTGAATTTCTAAAGAATATCTTTAAATAAAGTGCTTAGAGTGATAAAGTGCCAACTGGGGATATCTGGTCGCGCTGGACTGGGTCAAATTTGAAAAGTCAAGCCAACCTTGATGGAGCGCGGGTTGGATACAGAAGCCAGGCAGGCCCTGCTGAAAACAGTACATTTCCGAAGGTTCGTCGACGGTGAGAGCAAGATGCGTCGATTCTGAATCATGCAGTCGGGTACATTTGTCGTTGTCGGGCCTCGCAGACAGGTCCTGCGTCATCATTAAACCCCTTAGTGATGGAACTGATGCATCGTTGTTGAGCCCTGCAGTTAGGTCCCGCGTCATCGTCGAACCCCTTACAATGAAGGCGATGCATCGTCGCAGACCCCACAGTCGGGTCCCGTGTCATCATTGAGCCACGCATGGATGTCCTCGAAGTGGCGCAGCGCCGACGTTGAAGGCAAATGCTTTGGTTCCAACTGGCTTTAAAGCAGGTGATGCATGGGTTTTTTAAGAAAACAGCTGCAGAAGCCCCTTTCACGGCACAGGACTGGATTGACAATTCATGGCAGGGTAGGACTCCCAGTTGGCAGCTGAAGCAGAGTTAAAGGAAGTCTTTGATGTCCCTGAGACTTCAGAACAGGAGGCCAGCCCTTGGAGTCACTTGGTTCTGGGGATGTAGAGATTCAGGTCTAGTCCTTCTCACCACCAGGCAAGGGGCGACAGGCAGCAAGGCAGGCATAGTATAGCAGGAGTCCAGCAAATTCAGCAGATTCCAGCAGAGTGTCAGTCGTTCAGCAGCATAGCAGTCTTTCTTCCCAGCAGAGTGTCCCCAGGTCCAGAGTCTACTGAGTTGGTGGTGTCAGGGGTCCAGTACTTATACCCATTTGTGCCTTCGAAGTGGGGGGGACTTCAAATAGAGGCCTTTGAAGTACACAAGGCCCCTGCCCTTCCTGCCCTGGCTCCAGACTCACTACGGGGGGGTGGTTATGCAGCTCCTTGTGTGGGGATAGGCACAGGCCTATTCAGGTGCAAGTGTCAGCTCCTCCCTCCCATCCAGCACAGGAAGACCAATAAGCCTGGTGATGGGCCACCAGAATGTGAATGACACTCCTCAGCTCCCTTTGTGTGTGATTGTCTAGAGGGAATTTACAAAGCAGCTGTCACCCTCTCCAGACGTTTATTCAGAGACCAGCACAAAATGGTTAAAGTAAGAAAATGACAACTTTCTGAAAGGTGGCATTTTCAGACTTACAATTTAAAATCTGGCTTCACCATAAGTTGTGATTTTAAATTATGACCTCAGAGACACTAAACTCGAAATTTCTATCTTGTCCCAATTGGAGATTACACTTATAAGATGTAACAAGGTAATACTAATGTTGTTAACCTATGGGCAAGATAGGCCTTGCAGTAGAGAAAACCAAATGTAAGAGTATTTCACTACCTGGACATGTAAAACTTAAAAGTACACGTCCAACTTTCTAAATACAATGCACCCTGCCCTTTGGGCTATCTAGTGCCTACCTTAGAGTTTACTTATATGTATTAAAAAGGAAGGTTTGAGCCTGGCAAATGGGTTATCTTGCCAGGTTGACATGGCAGTCTGAACTGCACCCACAGGCGACGCAATGGCAGGCCTGAGACATGTTTTAAAGGGCTTCTGAAGTGGGTGGCACAATCAGTGCTGAAGGCCCACTAGTATCATTTAATTTACAGGCCCTGGGCACATGTAGTGCACTTTGCTAGGGACTTATAAGTAAATTAAATATGCCATTTGTGGATAAGCCAATGCTACCTTGTTTTATGGAAAGAACACATGCACTTTAGCACTAGTCAGCAGTGGTAAAGTGCCCAGAATCCATAAAGCCAGCAAAAATGAAGCCAGCAAAACAGGAGGTTAAAGAGTAAAAAAGTCAGGGGGAACCACACCAAGGCTGCCAGGCCTAACAAGAGTTCTTTGAGTTCTTTCCTAAAATGTAAAAAGTATGGCGCAGTATGGCACTAATCTTAGATCAGCAGTAAGATAGTTCCAAGATTTTGGAAGGGCATCCAGAAAAAGATTGATTTTGTGTTTATTGTTTTCTGAATCCTGATATTTCTAAGTGAATAATGTCATATTAGAAGCCTGACCTAGAGGGGCTGCTCTGGCCCCCAACAGTTAAGTCTGTGAATGTTCACCATGCAAAGAGTGACAGATTTCCACAAAAAAACTTTAATGTAGTCTCTTAAAAGTCCCAACTCGCAAAGGTACATTGTCATTTTTTCAGAGGTGCAGAGATTTCTGCATTGGATGAAGCTGAATTTCTATCTGATGCTGTGGAACTGCCGATTGGATACTTTTCTTGGACGGTCCCACTGAAGCTCTGGAAGAAAAGTTTTCAAAAGTTTCCAAACTCCTCTGGTGCCCAAACAATCATAGGAGTAGTTTGAAGACTCCCATGACCTCACGGAAACGCACCTAGAGACTCTTAGAGCTTCAGGCAGAGGCCAACGGCAAAGTCCAGTCCAGTTTCAGTTACCACTGTTCAGCTGGGTACTTCAGGGAAACGGCCTCTCACAGCTTTTTGTATCCCTGTAGATACACTGGACATCAGACAGCTGACCCTTTGAGTCCACTTCTTTCTCCTGGGTACAAGAGGGAGCAGGTCAAGTCCTTCATGCCTCCTCTTAAGTCACAATCAGCAGGTCCAGTCCTCTTGTGATCTTCTGTGTTCTGAAGAGGGTGCCCTGGCGTGCCACATTCATGGTTGACACTAGCTAGTGAGTGGGGGTGACTACTGGGCACTACCTAACAAAATGGGGTAAAGGGTACCAGGGTCTCTCCTACCTACATTTTCAGTAGCTCCTGTTTGCTTTACTGCAAACAGGCCCAAAATGCAGTGTTTCAGGGAAATACCAAGATGGCCATTGTCTTCAATCATAGTAAACTTGGGCTCTGAAAGCTGGGGCTGTGTAGTGCAGTGTCCTATGGAAATGACTAGCTTCCTTCCACATCTACCACTAAAATCCAGTTTGAAGCAGGCCCTGGACACGCTGCAAAAAATCAGACAGAAGTCTGATAAGGCAAGGCAGGATTGTTTAGCCAACAGACATAGGATACACAAGAATTGTGATCTGGCCCTGTCTGATACCTTTCAAGGATGCAAATGTTTTACATTGCTTCAGCGAGGCTTTTCAGCCAGGATTTGACACTGCTGTGTCAACAGGAGAGGCTGCAGCCCCCAACCTGAATCTCCAACTGAGCTCAGAAGAGTCATCACTGCCCATTCAAGTTGACCAGTCTCACAAATTGGTCTATTGTGTGACTTCTGGAAGGAATTTCACACCTCATTAAAGGTAAAGAACAGGTTGGCAGCTGCTGGAGAGCTAATGCAACTTATTTCCCAGGACTTCAGAGAGGGTAAAGGTAGCGTTCTAAAAGTGACTTTTCCTTAATGCTTATTAAAAATCCAACTTCAACATTGAATTGGATTTTTAATAACTACTAAAACAGTGGTTCAATTATTTTCCTAGCTAGTCCCACACCAGAGAGAGTAGTGGTAATATTTCCTTCTGTTTTCTGGTATTCTATATAGGACTGCCAGGCCTGCCACAGTCAAAATAACTTTTGGGGCCTTGACACTGAAGAGACATAGATACATCTTTCTACATGTCCCATATTATAATACCATGCACCCTACCTCGTGAGCTACTTATAGGGGTGACTTATTAATATTTAATAGAGAGGTCTTTTCCTATTGAAAGGGGCATTTTTTGCGCAGCAGGAGTAAGACTGTAATGGTAGACCTGAAGCCATGTTTTGCAGGCCCACTCTGTGGATGGCACAAAAGTTGCTGTAGTCTGCAAGTGGCATTTAACTTGGAGGCCCTGGGTGCATTTTCTACACCAAATGGTTGGGATATACAGGCAAATTAAATGTGGTAATTAGGAATACATCAATTTAACCATGTTTAAAGGGAGCACAAGCACTTTACTCCTGATTAGCAGGGGTAAAGTGTGAGGAGTTAGGAAGAACAGCTAAAATAGGGTCCCAAAAAAGGTAAAATATTTGGAGTGACCATGCAGAAAAGGCAAACTGCCTACATGGTCTCACTCATTTTCTGAAATGGAAGGGTGAGTAGCAAGATTTGAACTTGTGAAGCCACAGATTGTAGGAACATCCCCACAACAAGTGCATTAGCCCACCATATTATCTTATCAGTTTAGGACCTGAAGAGTAACAACAGCGCTAGAATCAGCGTGCTGAAACTAAGCCTGGGTGGAGTTCCGCTATACAGAACTCCCCAAAGTGCAAAAAAACTCTGCCGCGCTATGCGGAACTCCGCGAGCAGCGGAGTGCGTTAGATAAATGCTGTTCACTGTGATTTTCAGTGCCAGGTGCTTGTGCGCACTGTGCAATCATCCCGAACGGTACCATGCACAGCACAAGCGGGTGCTGCTTCCTCTCTGCCGCTCGAGTAGATTTTTACTCGAGCAGCAGCTTTCTCAACGTGAACGGACGGTTTCTCAACGCGTGCGGTCGCGAGCATACGCAACCACTCGCAATGAGAAATGTGACCGCCCATGTTGAGAAATCTCGCTGGGAGGTTGATGCTCGGCAACTTGATGTTGACGATCGCGAACGAGGAAAAATCTCACCGGGAGGTGGATTTTCCTCGCTCGCGATCGCCAACTTGACGTTGACGAAGGCGAGCGAGGAAAACAACTCTGCAACGCGAAGCAGAGTTTTTAAGAACTCTGCGAGCTCCGCGGAACGGGGAGTGTGGAAAACTCTGCAAACTCTGTGAGCGGAGTGGAGTTCACCGCTCAGACTTAGCTGAAACAGGAAGTTTCCGTTAAATATATGTTTACGTGAAAGTAATATGTAATATCACCTGTTCAGAGAGAAATCCCTGCTATTTAGGTCAATGGATCTTTGACGTTGAATGAGACTAACCAGGAGCTGTACAAAATAAATATCATTAAAATCGCAAAATTATTTTCAGTCAATGATGAGAGTTTGTAATGAGTTAAAAGATTTTATTAATCCATCATTTATTATATCTTTATTTCAATCAGCAGTTTAAGATCATCATTTTAATTCATCAAAATAATCGAAGCATTTAAGCGTGTTCCATAAAGGAAAGAATCCCTATTATAATAATGGGAAGATAGGCGTCAATTCGAACCTCTAAAGAGTTCTTAATTAGGATGAGAGGGTGAAAACATAAGCATAAAGAATCAGTATAGATCAAATATCAAAGACAGAACTACTCATAAAGAGAAGTCAGTTGCGGCTGCTGAAGGTAAGAGTGGTGGGGCGGGGCAGTGGATGGGGGTGAGGTCGACAGACGACGACAAGAAAAAATTAAATTAAAAAGAAAACCACTTAACTTGCTCTTGCTGCATCGCCAAGTCAGCGATGCGGCAAGCTCCAGGTAAGTGGTTTTCTTTTTCTTTTCTTTTCCCTCGTCGTCGTCTGTCGACTTTACCCCCATCCCCCACCCTACCCCATCACCCCACCGCTCTTACCTGCAGCAGGCGTGACTGAGAGAAGTTTGTGTAACTCAGTAGAGTTATAGATTAAAAAGATCAATAGCTTGTAGCATGGAAAGCAAGGGTCCGATCTGCAATGTGCCAAACTCTCTTCTAAACCTACTCTAGGAGCACATTATAATTAAGGCTCCCGGTTTTCCGTTTTTACGGATTTGTACAGATAATTACAGACAGAAAACAAAGTGTTTCCTGTCTGTATTTATTTTTAAAAGTGGAAAAATGCAGAAAAGCGTGCTTCTTGTGGGTGACTCTCTATGCTGTTTTTCGTGATTTCTAGGACAACAGCTGAGCAGATAGGCAGCATGGGAAGTTAAAAATAGGTTGAGATTTCCCTAAATGCAGGTGTATGGTAACATATTTGTATTATAATGCTCATATTTACCTGAAGGTATAGTGTTTTGCTATATTTGGCTGCTTAATTTGCTAAAACGCGACAGGCTGCAAAGGATGAGTGCATGTTTATCAGTTAAATAAATGTGGAAATATACCATTTTATGACTCCATATATTCGCAAAAAACAAAATAAATATGGATAAATACCAATAAGATGGGCAAAAAATAAATATGGATAAATACAGACAGAAATGTTAAAAAAATAAATACCATAAAACCGGGAGCCCTAATTATTATATAGACTATGCATGAATCTTAATGTTGCGTTTCACAGAGTCTTCTTTCTTCAGCCACCCAATCATCTCTCAAGCCTCTTCATGGGACCAGGATCGCTCCTTGTCTTCTCACTAGGCACACAATAGCACAACACAAATTTCTTATAAATGTGTCCTATAAGCAATGTCCTGTATCAGGATTCTGGCAGTCATTGGCTGCACAAACTAATTTCCCATAAGGAAACTTCATCTTTAGAACTCTAAATTATATTTTATAAAAAAAAAATTAATGGTGTAAGTAGAAACATTAATTGAATTTCATGAACACCTGAGGAAACCTTTCATTCATTAAAAGAATACATGCCCTATGGGAAGGTCAGTAAAATAATATTTCTATTGTGCACTTTCAGCAACTAGTGTTGTATTCCTCTTCGGGTGTCGGTACATGGGTTTTCCTGTATCATGTCCTTATATAGGCACAATTCGCCCTGCCCTTATATAGGCATAAAATCCCAGTCCTTATTTAGGCATTAAACCGTGCACTCCAAATACAGGCTTGGTCTCCGACATCCGTCCACCCTAACGTCACAACGAGTTCTTGAAGAACAGACCCTTAGGCTTCGGGAGTTTCCCTAGCACAAGACTATTGATTTCTTCAAGGACTCATCTATTATGCATGAACCGTTATACCTTGAGGGTTCATTCATGACGTCTTCCGCTGTCCGATTCACGTCAATGCTAACATTCTGAGGTACCTCTCAGGTATAAATATACCTTCCCCAGCCCTTGTAAATCAGAGGAGACCTCGACTTCAGAGGAGCCCGTTTCCCGGCCTGACGCACTGAGAAGACGCTGTCATCCCTGCACGCAGAGAGTCCAGCTTCCAGTGATCTGACTTCCCTCGCGGGGTGTTGGAGTTCGAGTCTGGCAAGAGATTCCCACCTCTCTCATTCTTAAGGTATGGAGCTGACTAGAAACCTAGAGGGACTCTTGACATACTAGGCATACTGGGCGTAACATACTCTTAGTATACCATAGTAAGGAATACTCCACCTACTTCATACCTCTCCCTACACCTAGGTTAGGTTAGGTACATTGGGGTAGAACTAGCTTAGAAATGCATCGTATGAGTACTCGCATTTTTAGTCTATGTTATTTATGTAAATGAATATCTACTAAAGATCATGCTAGCGCAGTATTATTTATTTCTACTGCTTACGCTGTACATTATTTATCTTGCATATTGTCTTGTGATCATAACAGCACATATTACTTACACGAGAAACAAGACTGTTCAATAAATCTTTTATTGAAACGCCCGTCTATTCTTCCTGTGTAACTTTGAGGAAAACTAAGCATGCACGATTGAGCTGAGTGAAACGGTTATCTATTGTTTCCACGACTCTGGGACACGTTCTGATTCTAAAAGGGAAACAAAGTTGTCATGTTTTGCGGCTGCCAGAAACTACTCCCTTCTTGTTCATCAAGGAGTTTCTAGTGGCCTCTGAGCTAGCTGGCACAAGTAATTAAGTTTAATAAACTCGATAGGGTCATATTGACCTTAGTCCTATGTCACACCTATAGGGTATATTATTCAAATGCGCAGAGCCTATTAGGGAAATAGGAGCTACACTACATGGCGCCCAACGGTTTGGTAAGGCGGTAATTTAACGTTAGATACTGAGTAACTCAGCCGTGCTTTTTCTCTCAGAGACCCCTACCCATATACTCCAAAAGACGTCTGGAGTGGGCAGGGTTAAGTATCCGCCACGGCTACATAGGGAAGCACCCTATATATTAGCTGTTTGGCTTGCTCAACGTTGAAGGATACAGTGTTCCAAAATATTGTGCACCTTATCTTTGTTTCCTTGAATTTTGTTCTACATTTTTCAAAAAACAAAATGCCTGACTCCGACAACGGTGACGTTGCGGGTCAACCAGCTTTAACAGCTTATAACATCACAGGTTTTATTGAAACCGAGGAGGGTGTCATAGACATCAATCCAAACTTAAGAAGAGCCATCACTCTAAAACTCATAAAAACACGGCCTACCACCAAGAGGCAGTAGAGCAGTTTCCGTGATAGAGGCACACGAATCCTTTCAGACAGAGGTATTCTATTCATGGGTAATATTTCCTGAATCAAATTCAGTAACAAAACTGTTTCACTTCTACAAAGAAGATGAACCACCAGAGGAATATATTCCTTTCGAGGATATAGAAATTCCACTAACATACCAGGAGCATCAGCTCTGGTTTAAAGGTGCCCTAAAACATCACAGAAACATTACCAGGCTCGGTCCACTAGGTAGACCAGGAGCAACATGGCCGATTCTAGCCGGCTACACACCTCATCCTGAACTTGATATAATGTCAGATGATGAGTTACTTACTCAACTTACAGAGTTAATAAAAATCTACATACAATTGGTCCAATATGTCATGCTGACTTTCACAGTCCAACCACCATTAACCGTTCTAAATCAGACCCCTCAACCGGGGACTGCACTAAAAATTACACCACAGACTCTATACACAGTCATGGGTAAAATGCCCACAAAACGTGAACAAATTCCATTCTGGATAGCTCAAAAAATGACTCAAATCGAAGCAGTATTTCCAAATACTAGCCCGTATGAGAAACACAGAATCCTAACAATCAGTTTACCAATGGGGATCACACCACAACTGGAAGACTGCACCACTTGGGGCTCAGTCTTTGCTGCCATCTATACTAAAACACATGGTATTCCATCTATTGCGGTAATACCAGATGTCCTGAAACAAATTCAAAACGAATACGGGGCAGAGCCTGCTCTAAATTTAGGTATGAAATTACTGAATAATTTCGACCAGGTCTCAACAATAATATTATCTAATATTAAAGGGGAGGCAGCAGCAGTGGCGATCCGCCAACGATTAAGAATTCGATGTCACAGAACAACAAACTGAACTACCCAGAATAATTGAACAATCTTATGCAGAATTAGGCAGAGATAGTTTGGGTGGAAGACCAGTGAGGCCAAAACTATCTGAAAGTCCTGAGAAGGACTCTATTAAACAAACTCCTACATCTTCTAAAAAGAAGTGGGAAACTACTAAACAAAATTCAAATGAGAAACGTTCTCAATCCCGAGGTAGGTCTCCTCAAAAGGAGCCCTCTGAAAGGAGGTATAACCTCAGGAATAGGGATAATTTGAGAAAACCTGATAGGTATCAAGATACTGATACACGTTCCTCTCGTACCTTTCAGATCTCGTCACAGACTTCGGAAAGAAGAGGACGGTCAGAACATAGAGAAGAACGCGTGAAATCGAAAGACGACAAACACGTTCAGAAAAACAAATCAAAACCTCAATTCTCCAAAAAGAAAGTAGCAGGTCTGAAGATCAGACATGCCGAGAATACTGAGAACACAACTCAAGAACGGAGAATGGGCTCAGACAATGCTGGACAGTGCAGCAGAAGTCACAATAGCTCGCCAGACCTGAAGGAACTTCTGGAGATAGTGGACTTGAATGAGTACATTACAGTTGAGACTGTAGACACCAGGGTTAGTACTCCACAAAAGTTATATGAAATAACACTCCGGATGGAGGGAGACATACCTAGACAGGTGAAAGCACTTTTTTGGGAAAAACTTTCAAGGGGCTATGACATACTTCTAGCAGAAAAAGACTGGCCACCACAATTTGTCAGGGAGTGCCCACACGGCGAGGACATTATTATGCCTGCCTTCTCCAACCATATTCCAATTCACCTAAAATATACATATGCCAGGAAATGGGCAGTAGCCCAGGCCCCAGCATTATATAAAAATCATGTAGGATGGGATGAGGACTCACCTCACCATAAAATACATCTGAAACATGAACCAACTGCACAAAGGCAGTACCCAATAAAGCAAGAAGCTAAAAAACAGGTCAGGGAGATCTTAGATCAACTTGAATACCAAGGGGTGATTGAAACATGCACCTCCTCAATGAACAATCCTTTGTTTCCTGTCTCCAAACCAGACAACACCTATCGTCTAGTTTTGGATTACAGACACTTAAACACTTGTTCTAAAACATTTGCAGTGCAAAATGCACATAGCACAGCATTAATGAATAACATTGTGCGTAAAAAATATAAAACCACATTAGACATCTCAAATGGTTTCTTTTGTCAAAACATAGCACCTGAAAGCAGGTATTTAACAGCTTTCTCAATAATGGGGACCCAGCGTCAATTTTGTCGACTCCCACAAGGGTTCAAGAACCGCCCAGGGTTATTCTCAGCGAGGGTAACGGAGTTACTACAAATTTATGATAATGAGGCATTGTCATATGTCGATGACATCTATCTGACAGACGATGACCTGGATAAACACTTGAACAGGGTGAGCACCATTATACTGGGCTTCGCCTCTGAGGGCTACAAATTCTACTTCAAAAAGTCAAGAATTGCCCATCTCAATGTCCTATTTCTAAGATATGAGCTTTCAAGTGAAGGCAAGAGCTTGGCAGCTAACTTTCTAGAGAAATGTGCGCTGCTCCAACCTCCAAAAACGCTAAAAAACTTACAATCCATCCTGGGTTTCCTAAATTTTGGAAGAACATACATTCTAAATTACTAAGAAAGGGTTAAACCTCTCTACGCATTAATCAAACCTGATTTTTCAATTAAAAATTGGACACAAGAACACACAGAAATCTTGCGTTCACTCCAGGCTAACATGTTAGCAACAAATCACTTACAAACACGCGCAAGTCAACGCAACCTGGTGATCCGAATAATTTCGGGTCAATGCGGATTCACCTACTTAACATTTAATGAAGGTGAAAAAATACCAATCGCATACAAATCTCATTTGTATACACAAGCGGAAATGTGTTTCACTTCAACTGAAAAAATTCTGACAGCAGTTTAAACCGCTGTAGCAAAAGAAAGAGCCCTAGCCCAAGGGAAACGCATTATTATCGTAACCCCAGTACCAGCTTTAGAAGCGGTCACAAAAGCAAGCATTCCAAATGCTAAAGCATTACATCCAAGATGGATACAATGGGTTAATTCTCTTGCTGCAACAGATGTTGAATATGTTTTGATCCTGATTTAAAAACACAAGCGTTCCTGCAATATGAACAAGAATGTCCTCTGCCCACTGAAATTCTGCCTCTCGATCAGTACGAATTCATAATTTACACTGACGGATCCGCACAACCCGCAACAGGGAGTAAGCAAGCTTACAGTGCAGCGTGTGCAATCGTTAAAGGTCGCATGCGAGATGGCATCTTCAGACCTATGGTCACAAAAACTCAATCTCTAGGAGATTGTACAGCTCAGCGAGCTGAACTACAAGCATTCAAACTGGCACTTGAAAGTACAGATCGAGAATTCCCCACACTAATAGTGTGCGATTCCTTTTACTGTGTTCAGTCGTATAATGAATATATACAAAACTGGCTTGAAAATGGGTTCAAAGATGCGAAAGGTGGCACAATAAAGCACAAAACGCTTTGGGAACAAGTAGTTTAGTTGAAAAACGAACTACCAAAGGCTCACGTGATCCACACACTGAGTCATCAACATGATGGCGTTCCCGTTGCAGGGAATTCATTGGCTGACGAAGCCGCAAAGGGGGCTGTTCAGACGGCTTCCTTAGCTGCGATCACTCGTTCAAAAACGAAAATAGTCAGTGAGATAATGTTGGCTGTCAATGCTACAAGCAAAGGCAGTGGTGCAGCGTTACCAAAAAAGTTTCCACTCAAGTACTCTTATGTAATTGATGCGAACAACGTTCCTTTTGCTCGAATCCCTGGAGTGGGGGATAGGGTAATTCCAAACATGGAACGTAGAGCAGCTTTGATTTATGAAGCACATTTGGGGGAGGGTCTGTCACATCTAGGGATCTCTAAAACTATTTTGACGTTAAAAGAGATGTACTGGTGGCCTGGGATGAATACAGAAATCCACATCTTCATCAATAACTGCATAGACTGTAATTTACAGCGAAAAAGCCACCAGACACCATGCTACGAATGTAGCTGCCCAGTACAGACACCACTGTTAGACAGCATTAGACTATCTACGCGCATGCGTCCTTCTGGACAAATGCAATCCCACAAATACTGAATCAAGGTTCCTATGGATATGGCCTCAGCGCTCGGCTGACGCTCGAACTGTTATAAAAGATTTGCGAGTCTTTATCGGCACATACGCAATAGGAACGCTACATTCTGACCAGGGCCCTGTGTTTAGCTCTCGGGCTTACAAAGAAGCCATGGCCAGTCTGGGCGTTGCATTGCGGTACTCCTCTCCATTCCATCCTGAGGGAAATTCGGTTGTGGAAAGGAAAAACCGGGACATAAAACAGTCTATAACAGCTAGGGTATTAGGTTCGGGTGATGGGTGGGTCAAACATCTTTATGGGGTCCAACGCTCATTAAATAACCTGCCAAGAAGTTCTCTAGGGGGGGTCACTCCATATGAGGTCCTATTTGGGACAAGAATGTGGGTGCCTGATCTGGAAAGCAGTGGCACAGTGGTGGAAAATAAACCCTTTGATATCAAAGATCGTTTGGCTGTTTTACAGGACTTAAACGAATTAAGAACGAAACAAAGCAACGTACCTGCTGCAGCCAACCACCACTGGGGAAAAACCGGCGGTCCCAGCAAGGCCTGTCTGGATTCGAAAAGTTGGGGATCTAGTCAGAGAAAAGATTACGGACAAGAAGGAATTTGGACCTTCTTACAGACAACCAGTACCTGTCCTAGCAGTTCAAGGAACAAGAACAGTACTTCTGCCGCCCCTTGCTGGAAAAAAGGAGAAAAGATTTGTGTCCATCGACCTCATCAAACCACAGTATGTGGCCAATACTAAATAGTAGGCCTCGTGGACTCCGACCTAGTAGCAGACGCACTCCTCTCGCTACTATCCAAGAGGTTCAGACTGAAAGACTGATAACCATCGAGAATTCAGCAGTAACAGATGAAGGACTAAGCAACAATGCAATGGAACTCATCCCTCTTGAAAATCAAGTAACAGTTTGTCCAAATACACCTGTCTACACCAATGTAGCAAGCGATCAACTGGTTCCAGCGATTTCTACAAATCCTGATGCAATTTCAACAATTGACAGGACTGCTTCTGGCTATTTCATTAACTTTGATACGTTCTCAGAAGATCCGAGTGAACCTGAAACGGACTATTGATTTCTTCAAGGACTCATCTATTATGCATGAACCGTTATACCTTTAGGGTTCATTCATGACGTCTTCCGCTGTCCGATTCACGTCAATGCTAACATTCTGAGGTGCCTCTCAGGTATAAATATACCTTCCCCTGCCCTTTTAAATCAGAGGAGACCTCGACTTCGGAGCAGCCCGTTTCCCGGCCTGACGCACTGAGAAGACGCTGTCATCCCTGCACGCAGAGAGTCCAGCTTCCAGTGATCTGACTTCCTTCGCGGGGTGTTGGAGTTTGAGTCTGGCAAGAGATTCCCACCTCTCTCATTCTTAAGGTATGGGGCTGACTAGAAACCTAGAGGGACTCTTGGCATACTAGGCATACTGGGCGTAACATACTCTTAGTATACCATAGTAAGGAATACTCCACCTACTTCATACCTCTCCCTACACCTAGGTTAGGTTAGGTACATTGGGGTAGAACTAGCTTAGAAATGCATCGTATGAGTACTCACATTTTTAGTCTATGTTATTTATGTAAATGAATATCTACTAAAGATCATGCTAGCGCAGTATTATTTATTTCTACTGCTTACGCTGTACATTATTTATCTTGCATATTGTCTTGTGATCATAACAGCACATATTACTTACACGAGAAACAAGACTGTTCAATAAATCTTTTATTGAAACGCCCGTCTATTCTTCCTGTGTAACTTTGAGGAAAACTAAGCATGCACGATTGAGCTGAGTGAAATGGTTATCTATTGTTTCCACGACTCTGGGACACGTTCTGATTCTAAAAGGGAAACAAAGTTGTCATGTTTTGCGGCTGCCAGAAACTACTCCCTTCTTGTTTATCAAGGAGTTTCTAGTGGCCTCTGAGCTAGCTGGCACAAGTAATTAAGTTTAATATACTCAATAGGGACATATTGACCTTTGTCCTATGTCACACCTATAGGGTATATTATTCCAATGCGCAGAGCCTATTAGGGAAATAGGAGCTACACTACATGGCGCCCAACGGTTTGGTAAGGCAGTAATTTAACGTTAGATACTGAGTAACTCAGCCGTGCTTTTTCTCTCAGAGACCCCTACCCATATACTCCAAAAGACTTCTGGAGTGGGCAGGGTTAAGTATCCGCCACGGCTACATAGGGAAGCACCCTATATATTAGCTGTTTGGCTTGCTCAACGTTGAAGGATACAGTGTTCCAAAATATTGTGCACCTTATCTTTGTTTCCTTGAATTTTGTTCTACATTTTTCAAAAAACAAAATGCCTGACTCCGACAACGGTGACGTTGCGGGTCAACCAGCTTTAACAGCTTATAACATCACAGGTTTTATTGAAACCGAGGAGGGTGTCATAGACATCAATCCAAACTTAAGAAGAGCCATCACTCTAAAACTCATAAAACACGGCCTACCACCAAGAGGCGGTAGAGCAGTTTTCGTGATAGAGGCACACGAATCCTTTCAGACAGAGGTATTCTATTCATGGGTAATATTTCCTGAATCAAATTCAGTAACAAAACTGTTTCACTTCTACAAAGAAGATGAACCACCAGAGGAATATATTCCTTTCGAGGATATAGAAATTCCACTAACATACCAGGAGCATCAGCTCTGGTTTAAAGGCGCCCTAAAACATCACAGAAACATTACCAGGCTCGGTCCACTAGGTAGACCAGGAGCAACATGGCCGATTCTAGCTAGCTACACACCTCATCCTGAACTTGATATAATGTCAGATGAGGAGTTACTTACTCAACTTACAGAGTTAATAAAAATCTACAGACAATTGGTCCAAAATGTCATGCTGACTTTCACAGTCCAACCACCATTAACCATTCCAAATCAGACCCCTCAACCGGGGACTGCACTAAAAATTACACCACAGACTCTATACGCAGTCCTGGGTAAAATGCCCACAAAACGTGAACAAATTCCAATCTGGATAGCTCAAAAAATTACTCAAATCAAAGCAGTATTTCCAAATACTAGCCCGTATGAGAAACACAGAATCCTAACAATCAGTTTACCAATGGGGATCACACCACAACTGGAAGACTGCACCACTTGGGGCTCTGTCTTTGCTGCTATCTATACTAAAACACATGGTATTCCATCTATTGCGGTAATACCAGATGTCCTGAAACGAATTCAAAACGAATACGGGGTAGAGCCTGCTCTAAATTTAGGTATGAAATTACTGAAAAATTTCGACCAGGTCTCAACAATAATATTATCTAATATTAAAGGGGAGGCAGCAGCAGTGGCGATCCGCCAACAATTAAGGGATTTTGATGTCACAGAACAACAAACTGAACTACCCAGAATAATTGAACAATCTTATGCAGAATTAGGCAGAGATAGTTTGGGTGGAAGACCAGTGAAGCCAAAACTATCTGAAAGTCCTGAGAAGGACTCTATTAAACAAACTCCTACATCTTCTAAAAAGAAGTGGGAAACTACTAAACAAAATTCAAACGAGAAACGTTCTCAATCCTGAGGTAGGTCTCCTCAAAAGGAGCCCTCTGAAAGGAGGTATAACCTCAGGAATAGGGATAATTTGAGAAAACCTGACAGGTATCAAGATACTGATACACGTTCCTCTCGTACCTTTCAGATCTCGTCACAGACTTCGGAAAGAAGAGGACGGTCAGAACATAGAGAAGAACGCGTGAAATCGAAAGACGACAAACACGTTCTGAAAAACAAATCAAAACCTCAATTCTCCAAAAAGAAAGTAGCAGGTCTGAAGATCAGACATGCCGAGAATACTGAGAACACAACTCAAGAACGGAGAATGGGCTCAGACAATGCTGGACAGTGCAGCAGAAGTCACAATAGCTCGCCGGAACCTGAAGGAACTTCTGGAGATAGTGGACTTGAATGAGTACATTACAGTTGAGACTGTAGACACCAGGGTTAGTACTCCACAAAAGTTATATGAAATAACACTCCGGATGGAGCGAGACATACCTAGACAGATGAAAGCACTTTTTTGGGAAAAACTTTCAAGGGGCTATGACATACTTCTAGCAGAAAAAGACTGGCCACCACAATTTGTCAGGGAGTGCCCACACGGCGAGGACATTATTATGCCTGCCTTCTCCAACCATATTCCAATTCACCTAAAATATACATATGCCAGGAAATGGGCAGTAGCCCAGGCCCCAGCATTATATAAAAATCATGTAGGATGGGATGAGGACTCACCTCACCATAAAATACATCTGAAACATGAACCAACTGCACAAAGGCAGTACCCAATAAAGCAAGAAGCTAAAAAACAGGTCAGGGAGATCTTAGATCAACTTGAATACCAAGGGGTGATTGAAACATGCACCTCCTCAATGAACAATCCTTTGTTTCCTGTCTCCAAACCAGACAACACCTATCGTCTAGTTTTGGATTACAGACACTTACACACTTGTTCTAAAACATTTGCAGTGCAAAATGCACATAGCACAGCATTAATGAATAACATGGTGTGTAAAAAATATAAAACCACATTAGACATCTCAAATGGTTTCTTTTGTCAAAACATAGCACCTGAAAGCAGGTATTTAACAGCTTTCTCAATAATGGGGACCCAGCGTCAATTTTGTCGACTCCCACAAGGGTTCAAGAACAGCCCAGGGTTATTCTCAGCAAGGGTAACGGAGTTACTACAAATTTATGATAATGAGGCATTGTCATATGTCGATGACATCTATCTGACAGACGATGACCTGGATAAACACTTGAACAGGGTGAGCACCATTATACTGGGCTTTGCCTCTGAGGGCTACAAATTCTACTTCAAAAAGTCAAGAATTGCCCATCTCAATGTCCTATTTCTAAGATATGAGCTTTCAAGTGAAGGCAAGAGCTTGACAGCTAACTTTCTAGAGAAATGTGCGCTGCTCCAACCTCCAAAAACGCTAAAAAACTTACAATACATCCTGGGTTTCCTAAATTTTGGAAGAACATACATTCTAAATTACGCAGAAAGGGTTAAACCTCTCTACGCATTAATCAAACCTGATTTTTCAATCAAAAATTGGACACAAGAACACACAGAAATCTTGCGTTCACTCCAGGCTAACATGTTAGCAACAAATCACTTACAAACACGCGTAAGTCAACGCAACCTGGTGATCCGAATAATTTCGGGTCAATGCGGATTCACCAACTTAACATTTATTGAGGGTGAAAAAATACCAATCGCATACAAATCTCATTTGTATACACAAGCGAAAATGCGTTTCACTTCAACTGAAAAAATTCTGACAGCAGTTCAAACCGCTGTAGCAAAAGAAAGAGCCCTAGCCCAAGGGAAACGCATTATTGTCGTAACCCCAGTACCAGCTTTAGAAGCGGTCACAAAAGCAAGCATTCCAAATGCTAAAGCATTACATCCAAGATGGATACAATGGGTTAATTCTCTTGCTGCAACAGATGTTGAATATGTTTTTGATCCTGATTTAAAAACACAAGCGTTCCTGCAATATGAACAAGAATGTCCTCTGCCCACTGAAATTCTGCCTCTCGATCAGTACGAATTCATAATTTACACTGACGGATCCGCACAACCCGCAACAGGGAGTAAGCAAGCTTACAGTGCAGCGTGTGCAATCGTTAAAGGTCACATGCGAGATGGCATCTTCAGACCTATGGTCACAAAAACTCAATCTCTAGGAGATTGTACAGCTCAGCGAGCTGAACTACAAGCATTCAAACTGGCACTTGAAAGTACAGATCGAGAATTCCCCAAACTAATAGTGTGCGATTCCTTTTACTGTGCTCAGTCGTATAATGAATATATACAAAACTGGCTTGAAAATGGGTTCAAAGATGCGAAAGGTGGCACAATAAAGCAAAAAACGCTTTGGGAACAAGTAGTTCAGTTGAAAAACGAACTACCAAAGGCTCACGTGATCCACACACTGAGTCATCAACGTGATGGCGTTCACGTTGCAGGGAATTCATTGGCTGACGAAGCCGCAAAGGGGGCTGTTCAGACGGCTTCCGTAGCTGCGATCACTCGTTCAAAAACGAAAATAGACAGTGAGATAATGTTGGCTGTCAATGCTACAAGCAAAGGCAGTGGTGCAGCGTTACCAAAAAAGTTTCCACTCGAGTACTCTTATGTAATTGATGCGAACAACGTTCCTTTTGCTCGAATCCCTGGAGTGGGGGATAGGGTAATTCCAAACATGGAACGTAGAGCAGCTTTGATTTATGAAGCACATTTGGGGGAGGGTCTGTCACATCTAGGGATCTCTAAAACTATTTTGACGTTAAAAGAGATGTACTGGTGGCCTGGGATGAATACAGAAATCCACATCTTCATCAATAACTGCATAGACTGTAATTTACAGCGAAAAAGCCACCAGACACCATGCTACGAATGTAGCTGCCCAGTACAGACACCACTGTTAGACAGCATTAGACTATCTACGCGCATGCGTCCTTCTGGACAAATGCAATCCCACAAATACTGAATCAAGGTTCCTATGGATATGGCCTCAGCGCTCGGCTGACGCTCGAACTGTTATAAAAGATTTGCGAGTCTTTATCGGCACATACGCAATAGGCACGCTACATTCTGACCAGGGCCCTGCATTTAGCTCTCGGGCTTACAAAGAAGCCATGGCCAGTCTGGGCGTTGCATTGAGGGTACTCCTCTCCATTCCATCCTGAGGGAAATTCGGTTGTGGAAAGGAAAAACCGGGACATAAAGCAGTCTATAACAGCTAGGGTATTAGGTTCAGGTGATGGGTGGGTCAAACATCTTTATGGGGTCCAACGCTCATTAAATAACCTGCCAAGAAGTTCTCTAGGGGGGTCACTCCATATGAGGTCCTATTTGGGACAAGAATGTGGGTGCCTGATCTGGAAAGCAGTGGCACAGTGGTGGAAAATAAACCCTTTGATATCAAAGATCGTTTGGCTGTTTTACAGGACTTAAACGAATTAAGAACGAAACAAAGCAACGTACTGCTGCAGCCAACCATCACTGGGGAAAAACCGGCGGTCCCAGCAAGGCCTGTTTGGATTCCAAAAGTTGGGGATCTTGTAGTAAATGAAAGTAGCGCAGTCCATGTAGTTTCTTGTAGGTAATTTATTCAGGTAAGAAGGTACAAAGAAGGTAGAAGGGAGAACCCCACCAGGAGCAGCCTTACTGCTGCTCAGCCCCTCATCCAACTGACACTCTCACACACGAACATTCCAATCACCAGCATTCTCACACACAGTCACCCAGGCTGAGCAGCAGCAGTATAACACATCTCCCTTTTTACCAAAGGGAAAACAGAAACAATGTGAATGGAGGATAAATAAGGCATTGAAGAGATTACAAAATAATCAGATGGCAAACGATGAATAATTGAGCAAATAAAAGTACACGCAAACCAGCAAAGCAAAACTACACACCAATCACCACATCTCCCATTCCTAAAAACCACCAAAACAACACACTACCACGCATCTACACTCAAACTCAATCCCATACTCACAAGAAGGCTGGCCAGGCCAAAACGCGGTAAAGAGGACACCAACAATAAAGCATGGTAGGAAACCAGCAAAGCAAATAAGTCAACAAAACTCCACCCGAACAGGGTTGTGACGTTTGGAGGGAAAGCCACACGGAACGAAAGTAAGTGTATGTAAGGTGAGCAACAGCATAAATACCAGCAACAACATCCATGTACGGGAAGCACAAGTGATTCTCCAAAATCTGTACTAAAATGGGTGGTGAGGAAGAACCAACCCATAACCACATATAAGTGGGAAACAGCAATGTAATCATGAATATCTCTTCACTAAAAAAAACAATTCACTCTAGGAAATCTGTAGTACACCCATAACCACATACAAGTGGGAAACTGCAAAATCTGTACTACAACGGGTGGTGGGGAATAGCCGACCCATAACCACATGTAAGTGGGATCAAGAACACCATAAAATGGACCAAGCCATAACTACGTAAGAGTGGGAAGCAAAACTCGTAAGATGGACCAAGCCAGAACCACATACCAGTGGGAAGCAAGACACAGCATAAAATGGACATAGCCATAACCACGTAAGAGTGGGAATCAAGAAGACCAAAGGACACACTGCAAGCAATAACAACGCACACCGTGAACAACTGTTATTCACTAATCAAACACTCAAGGATTTCCACGTGTGTGGAACAATTGCAAGTAACACCAACGTAACAGTAATTAAGACGTAAACACATGCATATAGGGTAAAATCATCACATGTGAAGCATAAATGGAGTTGAACGTTGAACCTAAGGGAAAGAAGACAGAACATTAAAGCATCAGAGAACTGTAAGCACTAGGCAAGATGTACTGTCCCACGAAAATAATAAGCTAAAATAAATAAAGTGGTCACCGTAGTCATCGTAGTGTGCAGCAGGTCAAAGTAAGTACACAAAATGAAGAAGGGCGACATTACTCTTTGCCCCATGCGAATTCTCACACGAGTACAGGACAGTTCCAATGAAGAACTTGTAGGACTGTATAAATTGTGTGATTTGGAACAAATGTGTCCACAGTCTGGATGGCAGGAAAGAAGAAGAGGAAACTCAACAGTACCTGGTTCAGTGGTAGAGAAGGCTTAATCCAAAGAGCAATGGAGGAGAGGCAGCAGGTTAAAGAAAAGTCAACGGTACCTGCAGTGAAGCACGATGAAGTGTTACGGTGCTCCGATGTATTAGAAATATATGGAATGAACAAGTGCGGTGGTGCTGGAAAGCCACTAGATGGCACTGTTGCATCTTTTTTTTTTAAAGCACAGCCTAGTGTAAACCCAATACGTGTGGCTTTTGCCAATAACAAGAAATCGTGCCCAAACGAGGATCGGAACATCAGGGAAAGAGGTGAAGGAACTCCCCTGCGTAGTACTGATGTGCTTGGCAGAAGCACGGTTGGCAGAAGCACGGAGCAAAGTGGAAAGCCGCAGTGTACAGTATGCTCCAGTGGTGCCAAACACAAAATGAAGGCACGTAGCACGACTCAACGAATTCATCGATTGGATTAATCTAGCAGACCCCAATTTGATTTTCACTGCCCACACCAGTACCCAAAAACTGGAGTTCCTGGATGTGTGGATCGAGGCATGTGATCATAAATTAGCGGTTTCACTTTATACGAAACCCACTGCTAGGAACACTCTGCTGCATTACCAGAGCTTTCACCCCAATTGCCAAAAAGAGGGGATTCCATTCAGTCAGTTCCTCAGATACCGGAGGAACTGCACTACCATCAGTGAATTCATGCACCATGCTGGGAACCTCAAGAGCAAACTCATCAATCGAGGCTATCCTCCCAAACTTGTCAAGAATGCCCTCAAAAGAGCTAAATATTATGACCGGGATTCCATGTTCCAACCTAAAGAAACCAATAACCTTGATCAGTTGGTACCCCACCACACAGCTCCGTCTGTGTGCCCTGCTGCTGCCCCTGATTGTGCTCGTCTTTTCCTTTCTGTGCCCCCTTGCTGCCCCTGATTGTGCTCGTTTTTTCCTTTCTGTGCCCCCTTGATGCCCTGATTGTGCTTGTTTTCCCTTCTGTGCCTGTTTCCCGCCGCTGCGCCCCTGCGGCCCCGCCCCCTCACTGCCCATTCGCTGCCCCATTCCCTGCTCCTCCCTCCCACCTCCCCATTTATGGCGGCCGCTGTGCGGCCGCGCCGCTGGCGCGCCGAAGGCGCGCCTAAAGCAAGCCCGTCTGCGCCCGTCCGCGCCGTGACCGCGCCCTGCGCCAGACACCTGGTCCGGGCATCCCCCACGCCCGCCACATCAACAGATGCCGATACGACGCCAGCACTCTCCACGCACTCAACCCCGGAAAAGATCACGCCTGCTACCAGGCCACCCCGAAGCGCACCCAAGGGCCCTTCACCTGCCGGAACTGCAGCTTCGCCAGCACCCGCCCCGCCAAACCACCGCCCAGGAAAGAACCCAACTACCTCAGATGCATCCTCCTCAACACCCGCTCCGCCCGCAAACACGCCATCGAACTCTGGGACCTTCTCGACTCAACCTCCCCAGACGTCGCATTCCTGACGGAGACCTGGCTGAATCCCGCTTCAGCCCCCGACATCGCCATTGCCATCCCGGACGGATACAAGATCACCCGCAGGGACCGCACCAACGGAGTCGGAGGAGGCATCGCCATCGTCCACAGGAACACCCTCAGGGTCTCAACCAACACCGACGACACCCTCAGCACCGCCGAACACATGCACTTCCAGATCCACACCGATCCCAACACCACCCTCAGAGGAACCCTCATCTACAGACCCCCGGACCCCGACCACAGTTCAGCGATTCCATCGCTGACTTCGTCAGCACACACGCCATCGCCTCCACGGACTACATCCTCCTCGGGGACCTGAACTTCCACCTCGAGAACAACAGGGACACCAACTCCACCACCCTGATCGACAACCTCGCCACCCTCGGACTCAGACAGCTCGTGACTACACCCACCCACGCCACCGGCCACACGCTAGACTCCATCTTTTCCGCAAGCCCACACGTCTCCTTCAACCACACCTCCGAACCCCACTGGACTGACCACCACTGCATCCACTTCACCTACAGGAAGCCCACCACGCACCACCGCACCGAACAAATGCCTCGCCGCTGCTGGAGCAGAGTCACGGAAGACCAGCTAACAACAACCCTCGCCCTGAGCCCACCCGCCGAACCCTCCGACCCCGACACCGCCGCCCGCAACCTCAGACAGTGGATCGACGACTGCGCCAACACCCTCGCTCCGCTCAAGAATCCGCCCAACAGCCACACCAGCAAGAAAGCCACCTGGTTCACCGAAGACCTCCAGGCCTCCAAACGAACATGCCGAAAACTGGAGAAGATCTGGCTCCACGAACGGACAGCGGACAGCTACGCCGCCCACAAGAGCGCCACCCGCAGTCACCATCACCTCATCAGATCCGCCAAAAGGGCCTCACTCAAAGACCGCCTAGACAACAACGCACACAACAGCAAAGAGCTCTTCAACATCGTGAAGGAACTCTCCAACCCCAGCTCCAACACCAACGACATCCAGCCGTCGCGAGACCTGTGCGACTCACTGGCCACCTTCTTCCACCGCAAAATCGCCGACATCCACGACAGCTTCAACACCACGACCGCCCCGGCAACCACCGAGACCACTGCCCCCACAACCACCAACCGCCTGCTCTCCTGGACCAACATCAACGACGAGGACACCAGCGAGATCATGAACACCATCCACTCCGGTTCACCGCTAGACCCGTGCCCTCACCACATCTTCAACAAAGCCAGTACAGCCATCGCGCCCCATCTCCGGAAAATAATCAACATCTCCTTCGAGACAGCAACCATCCCGGAAAGCTGGAAGCACGCCGAGATCACCGCCTTACTCAAGAAACCCAAGGCAGACCCCAAGGACCTCAAGAACTTCCGACCCATCTCTCTGCTCCCGTTCCCCGCGAAGGTCACCGAGAAAATCGTCAACAAACAACTGACCCGCTACCTCAACATCCTGGACCCTTCCCAGTCCGGCTTCCGCAGCAACCACAGCACCGAAACCGCCCTCATCGCCGCCACCGATGACATCAGGACCCTGCTAGACAACGGAGAAATAGCAGCCCTCATCCTCCTGGACCTATCAGCCGCCTTCGACACGGTCTGCCACCACACACTACGAACACGCCTTCACGACGCCGGGATCCAAGAGAAGGCCCTGGACTGGACCACATCCTTCCTTTCCGGCAGAACACAAAGCGTCCGCCTCGCCCCCTTCCGATCCAAGGCCACCAAGATCATCTGCTGCATACCCCAAGGCTCCTCCCTCAGCCCAACGCTGTTCAACATCTACATGGCACCCTCGCCCACGTCGCCCGACAGCACAACCTCAACATCATCTCCTACGCCGACGACACCCAGCTGATCCTCTCCCTCACCAAAGACCCTCACACCGCCAAAGCCCACCTCCACGAAGGAATGAAGGCCGTCGCCGAATGGATGAGGACCAGCCGCCTGAAGCTGAACTCGGACAAGACGGAGGTCCTCATCCTTGGTTCCAACCCTTCAGCCTGGGACGACTCCTGGTGGCCAACATCACTGGGAACAGCCCCGCCACCCACCGACCACGTACGCAACCTAGGGGTCATCCTCGACCCCACCCTCTCCATGACTAAGCAGGTCAACGCCGTTTCCTCATCCTGCTTCAACATCCTCCGAATGCTCCGCAGGATCTTCAAGTGGATCCCCACCGAAACAAAAAAACAGTCACCCAGGCCCTCGTCACCAGCAGGCTGGACTACGGAAACGCCCTCTACGCAGGAACGACGGCTAAGCTCCTGAGACGGCTGCAACGCATCCAGAACGCCTCTGCACGTCTTATCCTCGACATCCCCCGACGCAGCCACATCACACCCCACCTGAGAGACCTGCACTGGCTCCCTGTCAACAAGAGGATAACCTTCAAGCTCCTCACCCACGCACACAAAGCACTCCACAACTCCGGACCAGCCTACCTCAACAGACGACTCAGCTTCTACACCCCCACCCGCCAGCTCCGCTCGACCAGCCTCGCCCTCGCCACAGTCCCCCGCATCCGGAAAACGACCGCCGGCGGCAGATCCTTCTCCCACCTCGCCGCCAAGACCTGGAACACCCTCCCCACCAACCTCCGACAGACCCAAGACCTACTGGCCTTCAGAAGACTCCTCAAGACCTGGCTCTTCGATCAGTAGCAGCACCACCCCCCTCTTCCCCCAGCGCCTTGAGACCCTCGCGGGTATGTAGTGCGCTTTATAAGTGACATGATTGATTGATTGATTGATATGTGTTACCAAACACTCTTGGTTCAACAACAAAATGCGTCAAATCGTTAATTCCCAGTGGCACCTCCTGAACTTGGACCATTCCATGCCGTCCATTAGTAAACCCATCTTTTCCTTTAAAAGGAATAAAAACCTCAGGAACATGTTAGTACGTGCCAAAAGACCTAACAGGTCCTACAGCACGCAGCTCTCCCTCACGGGAGGAACCCCAATCCAAGGCAACCACAAATGTGGTAATTGTCAAGCTTGCCAAAATGCGATTGTGGGTGACCATATTTCCATCAACTCACGTACTGTCCGTCTCAAGGAAATGACCAACTGCCGCTCTACTAACATAGTATACGCCATCCTATGCCCGTGCGACCTGGCATACATCGGAGAGACAGCCAGGGAATGTCAAGTGCGTATTGGTGAACATAAATCTAAAATCAGGCTTCTCAAGCACTCGGCCCCACTAGTTAAACATTGGGCGCAGCAAAAACACAGCGAAAAAGATCTACGCTGGACTATTCTTGAGAAGGTACGTAAGCTTGTTGGCTTCGATGTGACCGCCATTCGCCGCAAACGCGAATTATTCTGGATGTTCTTACTCAACACCAAGGACCAAGGACTGAATGAAAGCCTCCAATGGGAACATGCCTTTCTCTAATATGGCACTTCACTCTGTGATAACTTGGGGCCCCTATTCTCTCTCCCTATACCTGTATTGAAGCTAACTTAGCATCTCCCTTTATTTTTCCTTTTTTCCATTTTCCTTATCTTTTCTGAAGCATTATGAGTTCTCTATTATCAGCTGTTGCTCATAAGATACCACGGACCCGCTTTTTTGTTTAATCTTTGGATGCCTATACACCCGTTATCTCTTCTGCGATTTTACCGATTATTTTCCACTTTTTTGGCTGCCTCTGAGCCTCTCTAGCTCCTGCCTGAGTCGGCGGCTGTTTTTGTCCCCCTTTTACATGTACCTGCATCCTCCCCGTACTGATCTCAGCTTCTTGATTCTGGTCCTCATTCATGAAACTTTAGTTTAAACTCTTTTAGAAGTCTGGGCCTTGTTTCTTTCTATTCAGCTTCGCGGGATGCTTTTTCTATGTCTTCGTGGCATTCGCCCTTTCAGCTCCCGAATCCACCTCGCATCTTGAGTCTTGCTGAGATTTCCTGCCGGGTCAGATGACCCTATGACCCCATACTATTGGCTCGCCCTCCTCCTTTCTTATATTTAAATTCCGGCGGCTTCCCGCTGTCTTGTTTGCTTTGCCCCCTACTAGCTACCAAGGAACGACCATCATGTCGCCGCCTGTATCAGCCAAAATTTGAGTAAGTTGCGGCCCGTTTTCAGCTAGCGTTTTTACTTAATCTGATACCCACTTGACGTCCCCGCTTAAGCTTTCCTGTGCTTTTGCGTTGACAGGTCGATCCCGCATCCTGAATGAGGGGCACTCGTGTTTTTCTGCATTCATTTTCATTGTTGATGGACACTTGGCCTTCTAGGTATTTAGCAATGTACATATATATATTTTTTTCCTCTTCTTCTCCCCCATTGCGCCCTAGCGCTTATCATACAACAGCCACGCATAGAGGCAGAGCACTGTTTCCCCTGTCAGTTTCTTGCTCTGCCCCGCATCTTGCTTGAGGAGCCCTTGCTGCACTGTATGCCCCCCTGAGGTTTCCTGGGATTTGTATTTTCACGCTTTTAGAAAACAGGCATTTTGTTTATTTTTTTGTTTTTTCACATTACGCCCCCATGTCGTCACTGCTGCTCTCAGCGGCCGCAGTTAGGGGTTTCACACCGTCATTGCCCGCGACGCTTTTTTGTTTTTTACTTTCATCTGTTTTACAGCACGCATCTGGCTTTCTTGGATTCTCGCCAGACGAGCATCTCCCCATTTTCAGCGTCCTGCTGCCGTCCATTGAACATCGGCTTGCAGGTAACCAGGAAGAACGCCACTTCCGTTACTTTTTATCGCGCTCATTTTTGAGGCTATGTAATTATCGGGCTCATGGGGCTAGACCTCTAATTACTTAGTTGTTCTTAGCACCTTATAGCAACTGTTTAATTATGTCTATTTCAGATCTTGTTCATTACCCTTGGAACCCCAGGGTCCGCCTAAATCAAGCCAAGTGGCGGCCTGTCCTCTTCATTGCATGACTTTGCCTGCAACCTGATCCCTATCACCATTCCAGTTCAGGCTTTACTTCATTACAGTTTGTTTAGTTAACCACGTCGAGTTCCTTTGTACAGCATTTCTGGCCTGTTTAATCAGAAGACTTCCTGATTTACAGGTGGGTGTCTAGCTCGCTGTGACCTTCTCCCTATATCCTCTTTTTCTTTTTCGCCTCTCCTGGGGCCCTTTTAAATTCTTTTTTCGTAAGACATGCGAGCAGTACATTTTCTCTATTGAGAGCTTCTTGTTTCTTCTTTTCATTCTTTTCACTATTTACTCATTATTCACTTATGGATTTTTAACTGGTTATGGTTTCGAATTCAGACGTTATCTCACTGTCTTTTCGCCTGTCCTAGATGTGATTATTCTTGTTCTTTCCCTGTTCTGATTGTGCACATGTTTGTTCCATCTTCCACCTGAATAGAACCCTTTTCCTTTGTTTTGACCAATTGTTAATATGACCAGTGCTGTAAGAATAGTATATTACGTCACTACATTTGTCTAATCTAGCTAGCCTGTTATTTTGATTTTATTATTCGTGCATGTTAATATTTACAAGGTTATCGCAATCAGCTTTAGGACAGAATATCACTGTATGTTTATTTATTTTCAGAAATTCTCCCACCACTCCACTGTTCTGTATCTCACGCCCTGAGGAAGGTGTTTGGCCATATCCGGTCTTCACACCGAAACGCGCGTCGGCGCTTGTGATACTTCTACCCTTGTTTGAGTTTTGTTCCAATTTTCTTTTTCTCCCCCTCTAGATAACCCAATGGTTATCAGCCAACTTATCCTTTTTATCATTGTTTTAATGTATATACCTATGATATGTACTGAACATACTGGTGTCTTCCAAAATATTTTGACCCACATTTCCGAGGAAATCTGGGGGCTAAGTTGTTGTTTATATTGTTTTGTTATATTGCCTTAGTCGCTGTATGAGTGTTGTGAGTTTGTATGAAAGAGGTATGATAGTATGCTTGTATATGTGAATGTGATTGAATGAGTGGTGGAACTGTATATATATATATTTAATAATTGTTTTTGTATTACATTTGTGTACTTTTTCATTTTCATTGGAATAAATTCATTTTGTGATATTTTTGCTCCTTCTATTCTCCAGCACTGTTCAGACTATTATATCATATGACGTGAAGCATATTGTTAAATAAATAGGTAGGGGCCTTTCCTGTTTGATTGTCCAGGTAGCAGAACACATACAGCTCTTCCAGGTTACATCAGGCACGATTAAGTGGAAGGCAGGCAGACAAGGACGTCTGGGAAACTGCATAATGGGTAGGAAGTGTCCCAAAATGGCAGGAATTGGGCGCTATTCCAAGGTGCTGGGAGGGGAAGAAAGTAGGAACTGGCACTTACTTGTAGGGCGACCGGTGGATTGGTCACTGGTGGGGTTCTTAGTGCCAGTGGAACAGGTACCATGAATCTTTTCTTCAGTTCATTTTTCTTCTTGCTTCTTTTCAGTTTGAAGTGGCATGCGTAGATTTTCGTTCCTTAAATCGTCGCCAAGTGTAGTAAATGAAAGTAGCGCAGTCCATGTAGTTTCTTGTAGGTAATTTATTCAGGTAAGAAGGTACAAAGAAGGTAGAAGGGAGAACCCCACCAGGAGCAGCCTTACTGCTGCTCAGCCCCTCATCCAACTGACACTCTCACACACAAACATTCCAATCACCAGCATTCTCACACACAGTCACCCAGGCTGAGCAGCAGCAGTATAACAGATCTAGTCAGAGAAAAGATTGCGGACAAGAAGGAATTTGGACCTTCTTACAGACAACCAGTACCTGTCCTAGCAGTTCAAGGAACAAGAACAGTACTTCTGCCGCCCCTTGCTGGAAAAAAGGAGAAAAGATTTGTGTCCATCGACCTCATCAAACCACAGTATGTGGCCAATACTAAATAGTAGGCCTCGTGGACTCCGAACTAGTAGCAGACGCACTCCTCTCGCTACTATCCAAGAGGTTCAGACTGAAAGACTGATAACCATTGAGAATTCAGCAGTAACAGATGAAGGACTAAGCAACAATGTAATGTAATGTAATGTAATGTAAATGATTCTTATATAGCGCATACTGTCACCCTACGGGTATCCTGGCGCTGTGACTGACAAAATCAACATTGGAGCCTGTGAGCATCTTACCCAGGAAAACATTTTTGGGAGTCATACCCTACCTGGGAAACAGCCAGGTTTTTAGCTGCTTTCTAAATAGGGGCAAAGATTGAATTTGCCTAATATCTAAGGGAAGTTCATTCCACAGCCGAGCGGCTGTTACACCGAATGCTCTACCCCCGACTTCATTTTCTTAATTCTTGGGATGCTCACTAAGTGTGCATTTGCTGACCGAAGGTCTCTTGCAGGGACATACCATAAAAATTTCCTCTGCAAGGGTTTAGGGCCCATTCCGTGCAGTGCTCTGAACACGATGCACATGGATTTAAATTGTATCCTCTGGCAGATCGGCAGCCAGTGGAGATCTTTCAAGGCCAAAGAAAGTGAAGAACTACGCTGCCTGTTTAGAGCCAACTTAGCTGCAATTGACTGGATCCTTTGTAGCTTCTGAAGTAGTGACTTTGAGCCCCCCAAATATAGTGAGTTGCAGTAATCTAATCTGCTCAGGATTATACACCTCACAATTTGGGGTCTGATGGCAGTTGGTAGTAGCGGATGCAATGCAATGGAACTCATCCCTCTTGAAAATCAAGTAACAGTTCGTCCAAATACACCTGTCTACACCAATGTAGCAAGTGATCAACTGGTTCCAGCGATTTCTACAAATCCTGATGCAATTTCAACAATTGACAGAACTGCTTCTGGCTATTTCATTAACTTTGATACGTTCTCAGAAGATCCGAGTGAACCTGAAACGACGCCAGCATCATTAACATTCAAGCAGCAAGTGCAAGACTTTCTTCACTTTCTGAAAAAGACTTATCTGGTTTCCCCATGGATTGAACTCTGGATTATTTCTGGAATATTTGTTTTCCTGCTTTGGCTAGCTTTGGTTATGACTATGAGCGTGCAGATACATCCATGTGAACACTGAAAGAAAAGATGTGAACGTACTTTTGAAACCTCATAAATCTTCCCATCGTGAAGCAAGAGACTTGTCAACAGTGAACATCACAGCCATTCCTATACAGGATGGTATAGTGTCGGACAAAATAGATTTTTATATTTTTGGCCCGACGGAACAATTGAACATTCCACATTTGTTTAAAATTTCACTAAGTGATCTCATTTCGTCCAGTACCTATTCTGATGATTGGGACTTTGAGACTGTTAACGACATAATGTTTGACCTAGAAAAATCTGCTGCATTTTCTAAAAATGAATATTTAGAGGGTTCATCAGACTATGAACAGCTGTATTGCTATAACCACTATGGTCATCATTATTTACATAAATCTGCAAACCCTAGAAATGTGTTTATGTTTAACCAATGGGAGCATTGTCCTACACCACCAAAAGGTAGTTCAAAAACATTTGCTAACAAGTTTCCATATTTTTCAGGTTACAATACATCTGATCCAGAAACGTTTTACTATAAATATGTAAACAAAACAGAACTGAAAATTATGTTAACTAATACAAAACAGATTTACTCTGCAGCATTTATTGCCCAACTGTCTAGACAGAGTTTCGACTTATGGAAAGACACAGACACAAAAACTGTCTCGGGTACTAAAGATTGGCAAGTGCAGGGGATAGAAGCTTTATTTAGAGCCTGTATCATCCCTGAACAAATAATGTTTTTGAATTAAACTGTCCAACAAACATCTTGTCTTGCACTAGCCAAGATCAAAGAGATGAAAACACCTTCTGTAGCAACACCTGCCAGTAATAACAATACACAGGCAGCGGTTACAGTTGACAAAATACTACAACTCAACAGATCAAATCCTGATTGGAGAAAATGGTTGATCTGGCCCACAGACACGAACAACTGTCAGGAAAGATTCCTGAATAAAACTCAGGGCTTTACTATTCATAGGCCAGACCCAAGATACGTCCAAAGACAGCATCCGGGGGTAGTAACACCATACAGTGTAGGAAAATTATGCCTCGATTGGCTGCAGAAATCTACACTACAGGATGTGAAACAACACTTATCCTTACTTAAAGAAGAATCAGGCAAATATGAAAGGTTGGGTAAGGAATACATTAAGACATCTTGGAATTTACCGTATACATATAGATGTTGGAGTGGGATCGTGAAGTGTTTTTGAGCGGTACACACTGTAAAAGTGCACTGAGCGGTTCACTTATATGTCAGGACATTTCTTTACACGGGGCTTGCAATGGTTCTGTGGCAAATTTGTCTTGCCATCAGCAGGGTACACCAGCTGCTGTGATTAATCCAACGTTTGGACAACTTTCTAATGGGAGTTACCTCATGTTGAATGATCAGAGTTGCTGCGGCATGTTGCCAGGCATCCCATATCTAGTAACGGTCAACTCCAGGGTCACTTGCTGTATGCAAGTATTGTTTGCCCCAATAGACACAGTCAGGGAGTCGCCTTTGTGGCCTTCGCTGAACGTCTCTTTTATAAGATTTTATACTTTAAGCAGAATGAAAGCCATGCTTTTGCAACAAACCGTGCCTTTGACCTCGGCCAAAGAAACCTATGATCTACAAGTAGCAAGGACTTCGGCTGAGATACAGACTTTAATACGTACAAACTGCCCTATACATTTCGTGGAAATGATAGGACGTATCTTTAACATGTCTGATACAAGCGGAATTGTACATGTATTTAAGAGCATCTGTTCCGGTCTGTTAGCACCTTTCCAGGCAATACTCGGAATCTTCCCGAACTTTGCACATTCGGTGTTTGGTGGCATACCATTAATTCTAGCACTTGTTGCTGGAATTCTATTTCTCTTCCTGCTATTACGCTATGGCCAGCCTATTCGCAGACATCACTCCGAGCGAAGTGGAGAAAGCTCTCCTTGAACGAAAGTGCAGTGAGCGAATAGTACAGCTTTTGGGCATGACTCGTCTACGGGAACT
Source organism: Calotriton arnoldi (assembly GCA_963921515.1). Classification (NCBI taxonomy): domain Eukaryota; kingdom Metazoa; phylum Chordata; class Amphibia; order Caudata; family Salamandridae; genus Calotriton; species Calotriton arnoldi. Next base: position 219,056 of record CAWUFW010012271.1, on the reverse strand, counting down.
TAATACCACGTGGTTCCTGTCATTCAGACCAATCTGGCAAGATTGCATCTTACCTGTCCTACGATGCCTGCTATGCGGTGAAGAATGCGTGTTAGACACCTGTCTAACATTTCCATCAGCAACGCCAACGGATATCGATACTCTGCTGGACCCGATAACGGCCCATGCTCTGTGTTGTCCCCAGAGGCTACCAATCCTGATGACGGCATTCATTGAGATCTCACAGACGCTTCCAGCTGCTGCTGAGGTACGAGATGGATCTACAGGCACACAGGTAACAACGGACGCAAACATTGCTGCGGCATCCTATGCTGAAAGCGATGCTTCACATCTCTGTGCAATTAATGTCACCAACTTCAGTGGACGATATTTTGTCTACAGAAATAGATGATCTCATGTTTACACCAGACCCGTACACTGACTCTGATTCCACCCACAGTGTACCAGAGACGCAGTAAAATTTGGCATTCATATTTCAAAAACTTGGAACTCTTCCCGAATTGAACTTTTTTCCTTTTTTCAAACTAAATGGCAATTCAATCTGCTTGAAGTAGAACTAGCCTTATAGTACGGACTTCGTGGTACTTCCTCAGACACTTTGTCATCTTATTTGTCTAAAAAGTTCATTAATTTTCATGACATGAAATGACTTTGATTTTTGAACAACTTATCGATCATTTTCTGTCACATGTAAATATTACTGCTTATCTTCATTTCAAATTGCATTTTATTTCCAAATATATGCCTGTAATGAAAAGCAATGCTTGAAATGTACAGTATCTTTTGCATTTTAATAGGTTTTTAAATGCTTTTTAATGCTTTTAGGAAATATTCTTAGCAATATGCGGTACTCCATTTTATGTTTAGCATATTAAATGTTTAGCATTTTATTATTATCGTACACACGAAAGTGGAGTGGGTGTTGTATTCCTCTTAGGGTGTCCGTACATGGGTTTTGCTGTATCATGTCCTTATATAGGCACAATTCGCACTGCCCTTATATAGGCATAAAATCCCAGTCCTTATTTAGGCATTAAACCGTGCACTCCAAATACAGGCATGGTCTCCGACATCCGTCCACCCTAACGTCACAACGAGTTCTTGAAGAACAGACCCTTAGGCTTCGGGAGTTTCCCTAGCACAGGACTATTGATTTCTTCAAGGACTCATCTATTATGCATGAACCGTTATACCTTGAGGGTTCATTCATGACGTCTTCCGCTGTCCGATTCACGTCAATGCTAACATTCTGAGGTACCTCTCAGGTATAAATATGCCTTCCCCAACCCTTGTAAATCAGAGGAGACCTCGACTTCAGAGGAGCCCGTTTCCCGGCCTGACGCACTGAGAAGACGCTGTCATCCCTGCACGCAGAGAGTCCAGCTTCCAGTGATCTGACTTCCCTCGCGGGGTGTTGGAGTTCGAGTCTGGCAAGAGATACCCACCTCTCTCATTCTTAAGGTATGGAGCTGACTAGAAACCTAGAGGGACTCTTGGCATACTAGGCATACTGGGCGTAACATACTCTTAGTATACCATAGTAAGGAATACTCCACCTATTTCATACCTCTCCCTACACCTAGGTTAGGTTAGGTACATTGGGGTAGAACTAGCTTAGAAACGCATCGTATGAGTTCTCGCATTTTTAGTCTATGTTATTTATGTAAATGAATATCTACTAAAGATCATGCTAGCGCAGTATTATTTATTTCTACTGCTTACGCTGTACATTATTTATCTTGCATATTGTCTTGTGATCATAACAGCACATATTACTTACACGAGAAACAAGACTGTCCAATAAATCTTTTATTGAAACGCCCGTCTATTCTTCCTGTGTAACTTTGAGGAAAATTAAGCATGCACGATTGAGCTGAGTGAAACGGTTATCTATTGTTTCCACGACTCTGGGACACGTTCTGATTCTAAAAGGGAAACAAAGTTGTCATGTTTTGCGGCTGCCAGAAACTATTCCCTTCTTGTTTATCAAGGAGTTTCTAGTGGCCTCTGAGCTAGCTGGCACAAGTAATTAAGTTTAATATACTCGATAGGGACATATTGACCTTAGTCCTATGTCACACCTATAGGGTATAGTATTCCAATGCGCAGAGCCTATTAGGGAAATAGGAGCTACACTACACTAGATGAGGCTAATATGTCAGTGTAAGGAAAACAAAATACTGCATCAGCTGATAAGGCCTAGTATAGTCAAGTATCTCTATGTACTACATTTTGCACATTTTAAACTTTTAAATCTCATTTAAGTCTATATATGATTTCTATGTGGTAAGATCTATTTTATTTCCTTTAATATTGCTATACCCTTCTCCAAGCGCCACTGGAATTATGCAATAGAGAGGACCAAACTATGCAGCAAGGTTGACTAAATAATGCAGGGTACAATTTTGTTTTATTTTTACACGTTAACAATGTCTGGAAAAAGTTCACCTCATTAGTCACAGTTTTATACCCAACAACAGCAATATGCGGCAGAAAGATTACCAGTCAACCTTTGCGAAGGGACTTCCACTGTGCAGCAATATGTCACTGCGTTTTTAATAACATTTGATCCGCTTACAATAGCTTTTTTGTTAAAATCTGAAACTTATGCAGCAGATGATGGGTTATATGGCAAATATGTCAAATACATAATTATGCCTTAAAATGCTGCTGCTGCAGAATTGCAGAATTGCAATGTTCCTGACTATAACCCATTTCTCTCTATTCATGTAACATAATGAGAGAATTTGTTGGGAGAGAATAAATGCACTGTCACCAGTGCCCCAAAGAGCGTTGTCTGTCCTTTAAGTTTTTTCTAATTATACTAACAGGCTCTCCCTTCTGCGAGCACTTCGGGAGATTGGGAGTAGGGAGGACAGCAGCAGCACTGGAATTATGCGATGCTGCTGTGTTTTCCACATAATTATGGATTTGCCCAATTATCACATAATCCATCATCTGTTGCACAATTTACAAATTATAACAAAAATTGGTGCTTCTAGCTCAAACAGATGAAACGTTACTAAAAACGCAGTAGCATGTGTTGCTGCGCAATGGAAGGCCCTTGGCGAAGGTTGACTGGTCACTTTTCAGCTGTATATCGCAGTGTTTTGGTGTTAGGCTGGTACTAAAGAGGTGTAGTCTTTGCCAAAACACTGTTAATTTATATAAAAATAATGAATAATAGTATCTCGAAATGTGCCACATTATGCTGCATAATTTGCCTTTTCTAGCTGCATAATTTAGTCAACCCTGCCACATAATTTGATTTTCCCAAGCCACATAATTCCAGGGGTCCTGGCTATATGTTAGGAATAGCATTACAGCAGAGAGAAAATTAAACAAACCACTAATATATATATCCGGATTGTATGCACATTTTCATTTACTTTTCATGCAAAGGCAAACTTTCCCACCCTGTTTCTGCCAGAAAACATTTCTCATTTCTTAATTACTGTGTGATGGGAACTTCTAGTTCTAGGGGTGTCTCAGGTACCCCTTCTATTTACACTGTACACAGAGACAGCAACCATTATCCGTGAACTCAACCCTGTACCCGGGCACTTAAAGTAGCCCAAGGCTTTAGCTTTATAGTCAGTTGAAAGTTGATTGATTCATTAAGAAAAAGAACAAATATGGGTTTGTGTTTGTGAATGAGCCTTGGGTGGGCCAAGGGGCTATCTTGGGAGTGCCTGGCCCACCTGGCCTCCCTTCTAGAACCGGGCCTGAGTAAGGTCCTTCTGTATCAATGCATTCCCCCATAAACACAGAATGGGTAAAACCCTTTACTACATCACGCCCTGGATTCCTAAACATAGACCTAAATTGCTTGAAAATTGTAAGTTTATATCCATGTATCAATATCATAATATGAATTCACATACATCATGAAAATGCTACTGCACTTATAAAATGATGATCTTGCACTTGCAATAGAGCTCAGGGAAATCTAAATCATTGTTTGATATTAAACAACATTTGTTATTACTGTCCAATTCATTATCCATGACTTTTAGCCAACATGACAGGGCGGAAAATCTTGAATGTCACACACATTCGCAGCAAGCACACTAGTTCATGGCTAACTTACACAGATTGGCATCTGTGACCTGCACGCCAGCCCTAACCCCCCCACCCACACGTCTGTGGGCACACACACACGTGGTATGCCATGTTTCAACAGTTTAAATAGAAGTTCTTTGCCAATGAGCATAATTTCATAATATACTTAACATCTTGCCAGAAGATTTATTGTATTTGTTAGGCAAACTAACTTCCAGACTGATGCAGTATGGGTATGGTTGTCGTGCTACAATGCCCATCAATGTCCCAGTATTATCAGTGGGTTTGCATCATCAATGCATCTATATATTGAGGGACTTGGCATACTTCCTACCAATGGCTCAGTATTATCACCGCTCTGCATCAGATACATCAGTCTCCAGTATTATAAATATCTTAGTAGAATGGCCATCTGATATCTGTTTTAATCAGTTTTTATTTGTTATCATAGTCTCGCTTTTATGCCCATTTAGCAGGTCAGTAATGTCAGAGGTTCAAAGTTATATCAATCAGAGCTTCAGCTTTACCAATAGACTCAGTATGAAACGCAAGAGTGACTCAACATAATCCATGTTTCAGTATAATTCACACAAGTGGCTGAGATTTATTGATGGTTTAGAATAATCAAAGGATCCATATTGTCAGTATCTCGGTGCCATCAATGGCTAAGCTACAGCACTGGCTCGGGGTTCTTGCTTGTGATATAATAGTGCCTTTGTGTGATCAGTAACTTGGTGTCATCAGTATCTCATCATTAATCTACTTTTTTCATCGATGCACTGTTATCACCACTGTTTCTGAATCATTTTTAGAAGCATTGCTAGCTATTTGCATCATTAGTGGGCAGTATTATTAGTGGCTCAACATTACTGGTGATGCACTTTTATCAGTTGTCTAGTTCACTTAGTGACATAACATGATCATGACATCATTTCCAATGGCTCAGTAACATTGAAAGCTCAGTATTATCAATGGCTCACTGTTATCAGTGAATTAGTACCGTCAGTGGCACTGTATCATCAGTGGCTCAGTGTTATTCAACACACTGGACCTGGGAGGCCCCACAGTAGTGGGGGAGTCTCCACACTGGGGGTGGGATCTCCGCAGTGAGAATTCTCATTGCAGAGATTGTCAAGACCCTCCCCCCCTCCACGACTGAGGGGCTTCACCACAAGTGGGGAGGCCCTTTGTGAATCAGATCTTCATTGTTAAATATTGCTCAGCATCATCACCGGATTATAGGCAGAGGTTGCTCAATATTATCTGTGGTTCATTAGTAGCACGTTTGTTAAAAAACGAATTACTATAAGTGCCTCAGTGATGGCCTAGTGCTTTCAATGGTTTACTATCTTCAATATATTGTTGACTTTATATAATCACAACGTGACTATGATGTCTCTTAAATAATTTAGTAGTCAGTGCATGGAGTCTCAGTTTGACGGTGCACATAAGCAATTATCTTATCATTAGTTCTTCCACTTTTTCATTGTTCACATATACCTTATACTTCTCAATTATTCATGGTTTGTTGATTCATTAGTGATGTTGTTATAATTCTTCCTGCATCTTCTTATACATATGTTTATTTAATTGGTTACAGCCATTCTTTTAATTGCTAACAGCTGGCATGTTTCGCCCATTCAAATATTTGCTTCCTGCAGGCTGTCACAATGTGTTGTGCAACAACAAGTTTTATCATATAAAAAGGAAGAAAAACAGAAATAAATGAAATATATGTTAGTATTCCATAATAACCCTTTTACCTTGGATGTGATAATTTTGTATGAGCATGTGCTGATAATAAACCTTGTTCTGATTCAGAGCATGTTGACTATCAGCTTTACAAATGTATTCAAAATATTCTATGCAAATATCCATTTGTTTCATCACAAAGCCATTTTCAATGATATCGGATGATGTCCGTCAGTGACTTTCTGAATTTACTTGCTGCGATTTTCCTTTGCTTTCTTGATCATTTTATTTTGGGTCTGGGTAGTTCGTTTTGTTCATGCATTGGTTTCTTAAACAAATTCTTATTGCTTCTCAAAACTATATTGTAACCAAACATTTGCACGGAATGCATAGTTCTTAGTCAAACTAATAAACCACTCTCTTAAGCATGTACCCCGAACTTAGATGCAAATATATACAAAACAAACTGATAACAGTCTCTAAATATGTTGAAGATCATTTCCTTTCTCCAAGTAGCTTTAGAATCCAGAAGGAGAAACAGAAATGTAGAATTCATGATGCATCAACATGTTCTCTTGAAAGTGCTTTTAACTAATTTCAGTTCCTTTTCAAAAGGTGACATAATGGATTCAAAAAAAATGTATGGCAGTGAGGTTATTTCTGCAGCAACAACACATCTTGATTTGCTAGCAAGTACATTCGGAATCACGCGGGACACGAACTCAATATCTTCAAAATGCGAACGATATTTCTTTCCAAACCAACATGATAGTTTTGTGGCCTCCTAGGAACTATAGTTTCTGATTCAGAGTTCAGACACCTTTGCCGAGCATGTCCTCCAGGGACGCGAAGCCATTCACCAAACCGCACCAGCGTCTTTAGGGCACCACCAACCTTTCCTTTCTCGAAATCTATGTAAGAATCAAGTGCTCAGAGAATTAGACTGGCTGATCCGACAAGCAGAGAAAGGTAAGTTCATGTCCTCATTAAAGATCATGACACAGTGCAAAGGAGGGAAAGCCTTAATTGGCTAGAGGGATCCAGTGAAGGTGAGTGTGATGTGGAGTATACGTGGGGATAGAGAAGAGGATAACGAAGATTAGCACAAGAGATTTAACGGAGCCCAGCCATATTTACAGAAGGCCCATGTGCAGAAGGAAACAATAGTTGAAGTGGCAAACAGCTAAAGACTGAAGAAGGTATTCAGTGGAAGAAAAATATAGACATGTCCTAGGGCCTGATTTAAAGTTTGGCAACAGGTAACTGCATCACAGGCATCACCGATACCCCATCCATCTAATTACAAGACCATTATGTACAACTGCACTAATAATTAGGTGGTCAGGATATCTGTTATATTTGCGACAGAGTACCCATCCACCAAACTCTAAATCAGGCCCTTAATTATGTGTATGCTATGCACAGAGATCCACCCATAGGCAGGTACAGTGTATGACTTTACCTGTCTGCAGGGGGATGTGTGGAAGGTTCCTGAGACCCCTTTCCCCCTTTCAAGGGGAGCCCTCAGGGGACGCACTGACAGTGCACCACCTTTTTGTGGCTTTAACAGGTAAAGTCGTCATTATGCAAGTTAACACCTAAGCACTTAATTTATTGGCCTGGTGTGTTACATGCCCGTTCCTGCCGCTGCCATCACAACTGCTGTTTTATTTGTACATTTTAAGTGATTGCTGCGCTGGATGACACACAGTTTACATTGATGTTTCTGTGTTTTGTTTGCAAGATTTAAAATGCTTCTTATACATGCAACTCTTTATGTAGAAATATAAGTGCAGTATTGTTCTGCTTATGCATTGCTGACAGGCACAGCCCTTAGACACCAGACGTTTGCCCGATTTTAAACAAATCTATCTGTCTCACACATCAGATAGCAATCCGTGGTTACCACACTTTCAGGACAAAACATGTCATTTTAGGGAAGTAAGGATAATTTATTGATGGCAGAATGAGGGCGATTTGCGAGGATGAGGAAGGAGGCAGGAGGGTGCAGATTATTGAGCACTGGAACAGCATGCTCGCGTTTGAGCACACCCAGAGGCAGCTCACAGAGTGGCGCTTTTGAAAGGGGTCTGAGCTATCAGAAAAAACATATCCTGGCTCTCTGCTCCAACGACTTTCCCCCTTTTCTATTTTGCAACCCCAGTAATTGGAAAGAAGTTCCAGGTTCCCAACCCCTCCAGCCCTAATTAAAATATGAAATTTTGCAAACAAGCTAAAACAGTGTTGTGATTCATTTAGTGCAGACAACATATTGAAATTCAAAACTTTATCTAAATAAAACCTAATATTGTTGAGAGATTAACATCAGATTGTTGAATTTAAGAGATTTCTGGGTGTTGGGCTATTATGCAGATTAACAGACACTAGAGTCAAACCTCAGGGTAAAGGGCAGCCGCATCATAGAATGCTTTTACCAGAGCATTCCTTCTATCTTGTACCTTTTCCATTGAGAAACGCTGTAATAGTTAAAGAACTGCAAACCAGCTAGTAAAGAAGACTTCCAAAGACTCAAGATCTATATTATTTGTACAGTAGCATCTTACCACTCTAAGCACTATAAAACAGTTTGATGTCATAGGTCACCTCCAGAAGTGCCAGATCTAAATGTTTTTTCTGTTTATGTTCATTTTAACAGCCTTGCATTTCCTTTATGGAAGTAGGTAAAAGCCTTTTTTTTTAAAGAAATAAGTCATATGAGTGTGACATGTTGCCTCTGATTCCCATCCCTACTTCAACACACTCATGAAGTTAATGCCCATGAAGTTAATGCCCATTTATTTTGGTTCAGAGTAATTACACCTCAGCCACCCAGCTGCCTCATCGCTTCCCAGTATCGGTCTCACACTTCAACCTCTCCTGGAACCTTCGCCGCTCACATAATATGGCCCTCACATTTTACATTCCATTAGGTATCCTAGATACTACACACTTTTCCCCTTTACAATAAAAAGCATCTGACTGGGAAGAAAGGGACAAGTTAGGGAAGATAGGATAGGGTTTTTGAGGGAAATATTTCTGCAACCTGTTCATACACATATAAATAAAACTATTAAACAGAGAATATAATCCCATTACCTTGCTAAAATTGCAACAATGAATAACACATTGCCTAAATCTATTTACAGCCAGAAAAACAATATATATTATCCTACATCACATAATCTTTAAAATATCATGGTATATTCACTCTTCTGCTGGTGCTGCACCGTGGTTTCTTTCCACATTTTCTCCCTGATTTTTCCACATACTCTTTTTCTCTATGATGTTCGTTCTCTTTTCTTCGTACCACCATGACCCTACTCAATTTTCCAAATATGATTATCATCAGGTTTGACTGCATTTTAAAAAAACTTTAATGACTCTTTGTCGACACCTATACTTTAAATATTTTACCAACCCTGTGGGTAGTCTCACTCTGAACCAATAATCTACTGCAACTACCATTTGCCTTACAGAATTTCTCCTATCATATTTTCCTTCATTTGAATTAGCCTTTGTTGTTGTTCAGGCCTCTAATCTTACTTCTCCTTCTTGGTTCCTTCTTTAAAATGATTCATCCAAGCAGGACACAACAATGCATTGAGCTCCCTCCCTCTGAACAGCTCAAAAGGAACCCTCACCATGATTGTATGTGGTGCAAGGCGATACATTTCCACCCTTGTCCGAATATCCTCCCTCCAGTCTCTTGCGTTTTGTTTGGCTATTTGTATGGCGTATTGAGTACCCTATTAAATCTTTCTACCACCCCATTAGATTTAGGGTGATAGGGTGCATATTTCTTGTGTTGTATGCCTCGACATGTCAGAAATTCCTCCATCTCTCGAGGGGCTAACTGTACTCCATTGTCTGTTAACTTGGATCCTGGTATGCTTTCCTTGGGAAAGATGTCCTCAAGGAATTTCATCACATATTTTGCTTCCACTCCCGGAGTACTCCTAATCTCAGGCTACCTGGAGTATAGGTCAATCAATACTAAAACATAAAATTGTCCAGCCTTATTGCTTACAGGACCCAAAATATCTAATGCTACTTGTTCCCATGGCTTCCACGGTGGTACTCACATTGTCATGGGCTGCATCCTTGTCTTGCACACTTTATCACTATTCTTACAGTCCAAACATTCTCTGATCACTTGCTCCACCTCAATATCTAAGCCTGGTACCCCCAGAAGTGTAATCCTTTGTTTTGCTAATACCAAATACCCCTGGTGTGCTAATTCCAACACCTTACACATCAACACCACAGGCGGAATCAGTTTTGAACCTTTGCTCACCAGGCCATTGAGAACTGACAACTCATTTCTCATTTCCCAGTACCCTTGGCATGATGGGTTCAATCTTTTGCGTTCTCCCCAACCCTCCTTGATGAGTTTGCTGACATCTATTAATTCCTTATCCCTAACACTCTGTTTCTTCTTTTCATCTCCACTCACCATACCTTCTGGGATTACACAGACTTTAAAGTTGTCCATAATTTCTTGTTGAGTTTCCAAATCTTCTGAAATTGTTTCTTTCTCTACCTACCATGATAGACAGTCAACTACTCTATTTTCAATGCCTGGGATATATTCTACCCTAAAATTAAAGTCTTGTAGATAAATAACCCATTTCTGCTGGATACTGCATCCAATTGTTTCTTTCCAAACATTTCTCTGAGAGGTTTATGATCTGTTCTAACTGTGAACTCCATTCCCCACAGGAAATGTTTTTGTTTTTTAATGGACTAAGCTATGCATAAGGCCTCCCTTTCGATTACAGAATATTGATTCTCTGATACCCTCAAACTCCTGGATACAAACATTATGGTGCATTCCTCACTTCCTCCACCCTGTTTTAAGACCGCTCGTAGTCGTTTAGTACTGGCGTCTGTGATCAGTACTGATCTATCCTGCGTGTTAAAACTATATAAGGACTGCTCCCTTGTCAGTGCCTCCTTGAGATCCTTAAATTCCTTATCACACTGTGTTGTCCACTCATACCTCACCCCTTTTTTCAATAAGTTCCTCTTTTTATAAGCCCTTGCTGCAAACTGGGGTATAAACTTGTGATAATATTCCACCATGCCTAGGAACTTGATCAAGTCCTCCTTCTTCTCAGTTAAGGCTAAGTTCCTTGTGGTATCCACCAATTCCTTGTTAGGGAAAACACCATCTCCTGCCAATCGTTGTCCCAAATAAACTAACTCCTAACTTCCAAACTTGCATTTACTCTCTTTCGGAGTGAGACCTCTCTGCCTAAATCTTTCAAGAATCTCCTTTAAACGTAGGTCATGTTCCTCCTGGGTATCACCATAGACCAACACATTGTTTTGATAAACCTTCATGGCCTTCCAGCCATGCCAACACACTCTCCATTGACCTTGGAAAAACAGAGGCCACTGAAATCAATCTAAAAGGCATCCGGGTAAGCCTAAACACACCAAATGGTGTGATGAAGGCCGTCAAATCTTGGGATTGTTCTGCCAGCTCTATCTGTTGGTACGCCGCCTGAAGATCTAAGGTGAAGATTATTTTTGCTCCAATGAGTTGTGTAAGCATATCTGTGATGTTGGGCAAAGGAAATATGTCCATTAGAACCTCTTTATGCAACTCGCTCAGGTCCACACAAAACCTAATCTCACCTGATGCTTTTTTTGCTAACACCACTGGAGACACCCACTCTGATACTTCCTCTTCTTCAATTACACCTTCTTTTCTCAATCGCTCTTGCTCTTCCTTCATGGGTTGTCTCATGGTAAGAGGAACTGCCTTCACCTTACTTGTGACAGGTTTTGAATCTTTCTTTAAAATAATCTTATGTATATACTGTATGAGACGTCCTCACCGATCACAAAATACTTCCGGAAATTCTTTGTGCCAACTGTTTTTTTATTGCCCCTTGTCATCTTCCTGTTCTACTTCCTCTGCATTCAGATCCCCTGAACCTTTCTCACTTACTATCTGTGAGTTCTGGTTTCTTCTAGCAAAATTTAAGGTGTACTATTGGGATTTAACATTACTTCTAAATCTGCTTGTTGCTGCCAACTTATTATACTGTGTTCTCTGCAGGACACATAGATTTTTCCCACTGTGATCCTTCCTTTGTATTCTAGTTCTCCCACAAAATAACCTACCAGCTCAATAGGTTGGCTCCCATATGCTAACCGCCTAATGTCTGGCTTGCATAACTTGACCTTTCCCGACAGTTTATCATTGAAGAATTCTTTGGGGATCAACGTAATCTTTGCCCCTGAATCAAACAACATTTTCACTCCATGACCATTCACGTGTACCATGTCCTCTGGGCCACGCCCTTTTCTATTCTTGCTAATTTGCAGAACGATTTCCCCTACCTGAAGCTCATCATACTCATATTCATCAAGATCTTCCTTGTCAATGCCCACCTCCTTCACTCTTTTACTCTTATTTTTTGACTTGAGTGGAAAGGTGTGGTGCAGCGGCCAGGGCAGCTGACTTCGGAGCAGAGTGTCAGGAGTGATCAGGCTAGAGCTTCCCAACTTCAAGGTTGCAGCCTAACTAGACGTCTGCTAGCATTTCCAATGTATGGGAGACTTCGCCGAGTCATTTACTTGACTGTGGTTTCACTGTGGATCCAAATCCTTCTCGGTTCACGGCCGAGGAATTCCAAGATGGCCGCCGTGAACCGATTTTGGGGTTAACAGTCTAGTTGTTTACTCGCGAGCGATCGCAGCTGTTTTAGCGCTCGCTTGCGATTTCTGTGGCGCACTTCAACTGAACTTCTGAGGGACAGGCAGCGTTTGAGGAGAGATTGTCCGAAATTCTTGAAGACTCGTAGTTTGGGCATCGGAGAGTCAGAGAAGCCAAAAGCTAAGTCAAATTAGCAATATAAGATATTATCAGGTGTGAATTAATATTTGACAGCATTCTGCCTAGAGATACATAAATATCCTATTAGGCTCTGGGTGACAGTGAGGTGAGAGTTGCTGTGGGCACATTGAGCTTTCCAAGCCAGTGACACTCTAGCAAAGTAAAAAGAGAATAAAAGTGACATTGTAATTTCAGCCAGAGGAGAGAAGAAGTCAAGTTTTAGTCTCCCCATTAAAAGAACTCATATCCTTCGAACTTGGCTACTACAGAATCTACAAGTGATAGTACGTAGATATAATTATATATATATAATTGTACTTACCAACGCAGCGGTCTCTACATCACCTGCAGTAAGACAAAGAAGAAAAAGATATCAGGACAGAACCAATTATCATCAGATAAGACAACTTGTTTCAATTATTAAGGAGGAAGAAACAAGAGAAGCATCACAAGGTTCAGGTTAAGAAAAGGTAACAAAAGAACAATAGGGAGGTAGGGAGTATTTTAGTATTAGAAGTTACATTGCGTTTGTGTTTCAGGGTACTACCAGTATATCCCTACAACTGACCAGAACCGAATTGAGAGAGACCAAGAGGTGTAACTCTGTACTTACATAAGAGAGCAGCAACCACTGTAGAAAAGACAGGTATTTAAAAGTAATGATAATAAATATCGTAGGGAGGCAGTGAGATTCTGTGGTTATATGTTATCATTATTTACAGGATTCAACACGAAGAATTGTAGAGTCCAGTCAGAATAAGACGAAGCAGTGCAGTCTCTCTTTTTCATCCCAATCCCCTTTCCCCCTCACTTCTGCTAGTGAGCATTGTAGCTCACTGCAGTGGAGTCGGGGATTGAGGGAATTCGCATCGGCTCCTGCGGAAGCTACAGTTTTGGAGTTGGTACTTGACAGATTGAAGTGCCGCTACCCAAACTTCCGCCCGAGCAGGATGACACAGGAAATTGATGTTAAGGCTTTGGCATCGGTTTTAGATGGCTTACAGAAGCAATTGAATGACACCATGGAGGAGAATAAGTCTCTTAGGGCAGAAGTGAGGAAATCTAGTCAGGAGGCCCTATTCTTGCGCCCACGGTTTGAGGAATTCTCCTCAGGTTCCCCCTCGGGGTCCACGGAAGGCAAGACTCAGTCCTTCTCCCCTGCACCATCAGTTACAGAATTGACTACACAGGTCATACATGCAATCTCTCCCACGATCCCTCTTGCTGCTCCGGAAAGATTTAGTGGGGATCCGAATAAGGCCCAGATATTTTTTACGCAGTGTTCATTACACTTCCTGTGTAGACCCATAATATTCAAAGAGGATCAATCTAAAGTGGCCTTCATATTGTCCTACCTGAGCGGAGATGCTGCGGCTTGGTCGATGCCTTTGGTGAACAACAACGATTCCATTTTGTATGACTTTGAGGCCTTCAAGAAGGAATTCTTACGCATCTTTGATCGAAGATCCATATCTCAAACCACAGACAACGAACTTTTGGATTTAAAGCAGGGTAATCGAGACTTAGTAGCATACCTGGCTCAATTTAATAAATTGATTGTGGAGACTAACTGGCCAGAAGCTAAGAGGGCCGCAATCTTTTATAGAGGTTTGAAAGACGAGTTGAAGGATGGATTGGCGCAGATTCCGAAGCGGCCTACTGAAGTGTCTGAATTAATTGATTTAGTCCTGCAAATTGACCAGCGTCAATGCGAGAGGAAGAATGAGAGACGCAAGGAGGTGAGATATGTTCCTCCGCGATTCGACAGAATAAGGTGAGAATTTTCCAAACCCAAGGAAGGAATAAGTGAAGAAGAACCAAATCGGGTCAGTGCGGGGACCCTTATCAAAGGAAGAAAGAGAGAAGAGAAGAGTAGGCAAGCTTTGCATGTATTGTGGAAACTCCGGACATTTTGTCAGAGATTGTCCTAAGAAGCCCAAAAATAATCTTTGGGTAAAAGACAGGCTCCACCAGTAGGAGGAGTTGCTCTGGTGGAAGCGGTTGATAAGTCAACTCCAAATTCTCAATTCATAGCCAACACTCTACAATCGTCTGCCCCGCATTTGATAATCTCCGTGCAAATTAGGTTTGGAGATACAGAAGTACATAAGATTTCGGTTATGATTGATTCTGGGGCAACCGGAAACTTCTGTGATATCAGATTTGCTCAGTCCTTGAAGATCCACTTTCTGAAGAAGGATAAGCCAGAAGCAGTGCGGGCTGTGGACGGTACTAACCTTTCCTCTGGCCCTATTGTGTATGACACGGAAGAAATTTCCTTGAGAGGCCTTGGGAATCATCTCAGCATCCTGAAATTTAGTCTTATAGATGCACCCCAGTTTCAACTCATTTTGGGGCTGCCTTGGCTAACGGAGCACAATCCAAGGATTGACTGGGCCAAAAGGTCCATAGAAATGGATTCAGACTATTGTAAGCAACATTGTCATGGAAAGGAACGTGTGAACCATCAGACAACACCATCTTTGAGTTTGGCTAGTCTGACGCAGTCCATTTGTGCATTGGAGATTCCAAGGATTCCCTCTGAATACCAGGATTTGGCCGCAGTTTTCGATGAGCAAGAAGCAAAGAAACTACCGCCGCATCGAGAGTATGATTGTCAGATAGAGTTGGAGCCAGGTGCTTCGTTGCCTTGTAGCAGAATATATGCGCTTTCTGAAGTTGAAAATTTACATCTAAAAGTGTATGTGGATCAATATCTGGCCAACGGGTTTATCCGTCCTTCCCAATCTCCAGTCTCGTCTCCCCTTTTTTTTATTCCAAAGAAGGATGGCAAGCTTAGAACGTGTATCGATTATCGGGCCCTAAATCTGGTCACTAAGAAGAATCGATACCCTTTGCCGTTGATTTCGGAACTGCTTGATCAGGTAAAAGAGGCAAGAGTGTATACCAAACTGGATTTAAGAGGAGCGTATCATTTGGTACGCGTGGCCGAAGGAGATGAATGGAAGACAGCTTTTCGAACCCGGCTGGGTTTGTTTGAGTACCAAGTTATGCCTTTCGGGCTGTGCAATGCTCCGGCTGCCTTCCAACACTTTGTCAATGATGTGTTGAGGGAGTTTTTGGACCGTTTCGCAGTTGTCTACATTGACGACATTCTCATCTTTTCAGCCAACCAAGAGGAACACATTCAACATGTACGTGCCATCTTGAACAGATTATTGGAAAATCAACTGTTTGTCAAGGTGGAGAAATGCGTGTTCCTTGCCAATCAAGTAGAGTTCTTGGGGTTTGTTTTGTCATCTGACGGTGTCGCTATGGATGAGGCCAAGGTAAAGGCAATAAAGTATTGTCCTTCCCCACAAAGTGTAAAAGAGGTGCAGAGCTTTATTGGCTTTGCCAATTTTTACAGGCGTTTCATTCCCCAATTTTCTGAAAAGGTTTGTCCTCTGACTCGCTTGCTTAAGAAGGGGGTCAAATTTGAATGGAATGTTGATCTTGAGAAGGCCTTCGTGGAATTCAAGCAGATTTTTGTCACGGCGCCAGTGCTGCAGCATCCAAATCCTGAAGAGCCTTTCTACGTGGAAGCTGATGCGTCAAATTTGGCCATTGGAGGAGTCCTGTCACAAAGACACAGGTTACTGGGCAACTTCATCCGGTGGCTTACAGATCACGTAAATTATCTGCAGCAGAAATTAGTTATTCCATTGCTGACAAAGAGTTGCTTGCAGTAAAAGACGCATTTCAAGTATGGCGACATTACCTATATGGGGCAAAACATGAAGTGACGGTCTTCACTGATCATCGGAATTTGCCATTTTTAAAGTCAGCTCGGACCCTTACCCCCAGGCAACTGAGATGGTCTTTGTTTTTTGCTGACTATAATTTTGTGTTAACTTATAGATCCGGCTCTGCAAATGGAAAGGCTGATGCCTTATCTCGTCTCCACTCAGGAGAAGAAGAAAGCAAGACCAAGGAGGGGTTGATTATCCCTCAAGAGAAGATAATCAGTGTCATTTCATATCCAGAATTTGAACACAAGTTAAAAAATTCCCTGTCTAAAGAAGAGCTGAGAAATTGGGTTAAGGAGGGGACTGGAAGAAAGATCAAGGATGGGAAGCCCTATTATCTGGAGAACCTTTTTGTACCCAATGATGATCTCTGATTGGAAGTAATACGACACTGTCATGATGACTTGCTGGCCGGTCACAAGGGAGTCAAGAAGACCGTGGAGTTAATTCAACTGGAATTCTGGTGGCCCGCCATGGAAGCTCAGGTGAGACAATATGTGGCATCCTGTAAGCAGTGCATAAAAGGAAAATCTTCTAGGTCTGCCCCACAGGGATTGTTACAGCCTTTGCCCCCTGCTCCTTATCCTTGGCACACGATTTCCATGGATTTCATTGTTGATCTCCCCTCGAGTCAGGGTTACTCTACAATTTGGGTGGTGGTAGATCACTTCACTAAGATGAGTCACTTTATCCCTCTAAAGTCCATCCCTACTGCAACTCAGTTGTCTTCCTTGTTCACATTGCATGTATTCAGGGCGCATGGAATTCCAAGGGTGGTCATTTCTGACAGGGGCCCTCAGTTCGTTTCTCATTTCTGGAGGGCCTTCCTTAAGAGATTGGAGATTGATTCTCGTTTGTCCACTAGTTTCCATCCTGAGACTGATGGACAGACAGAAAGAGTCAATCAAGAACTGGAGCAATACTTGCGTTTGTTCTTGATGGATCATGAGGGCGAATGGCCAAGTTTAATTTGGGCGGCAGAATTTGCTTACAACAATGCTGAACATACCTCCACCGGGTTTTCTCCTTTCTATCTAAATTCTGGGAGGCACCCAAACACCTTAGTGGGCAAACATGAGAGTGAGGTTCCGGCAGTTGAAACAGTGGTACAGAGTATACAAGAGGCCTATCAGGTAGCTACTGACAATTTGATTAAAGCTAAGTGTTCCTATAAGAAACAGGCAGATAAGAAGAGACGTGCTAATCCCATTTATGAATCAGGTGACAAGGTGTGGATTTCGACTCGAAATATGCGCCTAAAGGGAAACCGTAAATTTCAACCACGATTTGTGGGTCCTTTTCAAGTAGAGAGAATGGTGAATCCAGTGAGTGTGAAGGTTCGACTTCCGCCCAGATTACGGTTACATCCGGTTTTTCATGTCTCTTTGTTGAAAAGGAACCCCTCACAACTGAGAGTTAGAGGTCCACCAGCTTCAGTCCAAATTCAGTCCTCGGAAGAGTTTGAGGTAAAGAGAATCCTTGATTCCAAGATCAAGAAAGGGAAGTTGTTCTACCTGGTAGATTGGAAAGGCTATGGCCCAGAAGAAAGGACCGGGGAACCTAAGGACAATTTACACGCCCCAAGATTGGTGAAAGAATTTCATAGTACTCATCCTTGTAAGCCAAAAGAGACTGAGAAGGGGGCCTTGGTGGGAGGTACTGTCAGGAGTGATCAGGCTAGAGCTTCCCAACTTCAAGGTTGCAGCCTAACTAGACGTCTGCTAGCATTTCCAATGCATGGGAGACTTCGCCGAGTCATTTCCTTGACTCTGGTTTCACTGTGGATCCAAATCCTTCTCGGTTCACGGCTGCGGAATTCCAAGATGGCCGCCGTGAACCGATTTTGGGGTTAACAGTCTAGTTGTTTACTCGTGAGCGATCGCAGCTGTTTTAGCGCTCGCTTGCGATTTCTGTGGCGCACTTCAACTGAACTTCTGAGGGACAGGCAGCGTTTGAGGAGAGCTTGTCCGAAATTCTTGAAGACTCGTAGTTTGGGCATCGGAGAGTCAGAGAAGCCAAAAGCTAAGTCAAATTAGCAATATAAGATATTATCAGGTGTGAATTAATATTTGACAGCATTCTGCCTAGAGATACATAAATATCCTATTAGGCTCTGGGTGACAGTGAGGTGAGAGTTGCTGGGGGGACATTGAGCTTTCCAAGCCAGTGACACTCTAGCAAAGTAAAAAGAGAATAAAAGTGACATTGTAATTTCAGCCAGAGGAGAGAAGAAGTCAAGTTTTAGTCTCCCCATTAAAAGAACTCATTACCTTAGAACTTGGCTACTACAGAATCTACAAGTGATAGTAAGTAGATATAATTATATATATATAATTGTACTTACCAACGCAGCGGTCTCTACATCACCTGCAGTAAGACAAAGAAGAAAAAGATATCAGGACAGAACCAATTATCATCAGATAAGACAACTTGTTTCAATTATTAAGGAGGAAGAAACAAGAGAAGCATCACAAGGTTCAGGTTAAGAAAAGGTAACAAAAGAACAATAGGGAGGTAGGGAGTATTTTAGTATTAGAAGTTACATTGCGTTTGTGTTTCAGGGTACTACCAGTATATCCCTACAACTGACCAGAACCGAATTGAGAGTGACCAAGAGGTGTAACTCTGTACTTACATAAGAGAGCAGCAACCACTGTAGAAAAGACAGGTATTTAAAAGTAATGATAATAAATATCGTAGGGAGGCAGTGAGATTCTGTGGTTATATGTTATCATTATTTACAGGATTCAACACGAAGAATTGTAGAGTCCAGTCAGAATAAGACGAAGCAGTGCAGTCTCTCTTTTTCATCCCAATCCCCTTTCCCCCTCACTTCTGCTAGTGAGCATTGTAGCTCACTGCAGTGGAGTCAGGGATTGAGGGAATTCGCATCGGCTCCTGCGGAAGCTACAGTTTTGGAGTTGGTACTTGACACAGAGGGCTCACGGTTCGATCCCCAGCTCCGGCGGCAGCTCAGCTCAGCACCATGTGACTCTGGGCAATAGCTCACTTAATTTCCACGACGGCCCCCAGCGCCTTGAGACCCGTAAGGGTGAGTAGCTTGCGCTTTACAAATACGGATTTACATTTAATGGCACACCTTTGCGCAGTGACCTTTGACTGCACATGACTTATACACAACCCCCAACACAGAGCACTTCCTATTATTGGCTATGTGACCAACCATCCCACACCTGAAGCATTTTCCCATGAACTTTGTCTTCAGGGTGCTTTCATTTTTGGAGTTAACAACATTGTGTACCTGTTCTCCTGGTGTGTGACCATCCTCTTTGTGGCTATCTTTCTTGATTATGTCCACACATGCTAGTGAGTGTTCTATTTTCTTTGCAATGAGAATTACCTCGTCTAACTTTGGCTCCTCCCTTTGCCATATTACATCTCTTACCCTTTCTATGTTACACCCCAGCATAAATTGGTCCCTGATCCGCTCTTCCACACTACTTCTCTAAATTTGCACGAAGAGGCCAATTTTCTTACGTGTGCAATGTAGTTCTCCACTGGCTTCTGTGCATGATGTACTCTTCTCCCAAAGTGATATCACTCTAATATCATACTGAACTTAGGCAAATAATGCTTGCCAGGTTTTTTAATACACACTACAAACTCATTTAGTTCTTCTGCTTCCTTTTCGTTCAGCTCCGGGAGATGTTCAAGCACCTGTTGTGCATTCAGGACCAAACAATGAAGAAGCAAAGATGTTTTTCTTTCTACACTCAGAGTTGCACCACACACCTTTGCAAAATGTGAAAATACTTTCTTTCACTTGACCCGTTGTAAATTTGGTTCCTTTGGTTGCATTAAAAAATGGAGGAGGGGCTATATTTTGCATATTCACAACTAATCTCTTTTAGATAGACATACACCAATAAGAAATGAGTATACTAATGACTAATATACCAGAAAAATATCAAGGTAATTTTCCTAAACCGATATTACTATATCATAACAAGAATAAAATGACTAAAAAGTTCCAGTTTATTAATTGGTGCCCCACTTGACACCCAATAACTCCAGTATTCGATTAGACACCCAAATATAGAGAATACTGAAACAATTAGAAGCCCTCCTTCATCAAAAGCCCCCTTTCTGCCTTTTCCTCTAACGGTAGAACTGTTGACCAATAGAAATCCTCCTTTCTGGGTTTGGCTCAATCAGAGATCGGACTCCTTTTCCAATGAGCTTCTCCTGAGCATAGCAGACTTTTTTCCTTGTATCCAGCTGCTATACCCAGAAACCTTCGGTCCCACAATGATCCTGGACGCAGTTTCGCGCCTTAGTAAGCGCTTAAACAATAGCTTCATGTTCCCACCTAGGATCCATAACAATAGGGTACGAGGATCCTAGGGCAGACACAACTTTTTCCTCCCGAGCCTTCTATGCGCGATGCAAGTCTACTTGATTCTGCTATTAAACAGGCATAACTCTTTGAAGACACCTTCAATGAGCAATAGGATTTTGCATTGAGAAAGTAGCGCGGGAAGAAACCAGTGTGTGTTTGCCTGACAAAATGAGCATGCACACTACCGCGCGCCACACAGAATTTATTCTGCTTGCACTGGCTTCTCTCTGCTGAGCACCCCGTCTCCTGCCCAGTCCCTTGCTTTCCTTAGATCACCAGAACCCCCAGTGAAAGGGCTAAAATGTTGCCCTCACAAATAAGTTGACCCTCAGAAACCACATCGCAACCAATCGAATATGAATCAGTTCAGACACTTACAGGCACAATACTCTCAGGTCAATGTGCGGCGCTTGCACACCTGCTTTTTTTTTTTTTAAATCACACCTGCACGCTCGCATTTCATGCTTCACAGACCTGAAAAGTCACAGCGCTCTCTCCTTTCTCCACCAAGAGCTTTTCCGTTTTAAATGTGCGCTCAAAAAAGCTGCGCTCACCCTGAATGCCTCTCTTAAAGCAGGCGTCTTTTATTGTTTGTTTGCCGCTTCATTTTCTGAAGCTGCAGCTCGGATTTAGGGTTGCTTGTACTCAGATGAATGAGGAGATGGCCGCCGATAGTGTTGAGGTGTTTACTCTTCCACAGCTCATTGTCATTGTGAAAAAGCTACTCCAACACACCAATGAAGTTAATGTCCATTTATTTATGTTCCGAGTAATTATACCTCAGCCACCCAGCTGTCTCACCGCTTCCCAGTACTGGTCTCCCACTTCAACCGCCTTTCCTGGAACCTTCAGCCCTCACATTCTATGGCCCTCAAATTCTATATTCCATTAGGTATCCTAGATACTACACATAAAGTAACATACAATGGATTTCATGGAAGGGTTGAACGTAGAGATTGAGAAGGAACCAAATTGACTGTCAGTAAACAAGGTCCTGACAAATTAAATGATTTATCTATTTCAAAAAAAGTTCTAAACTATTGAGTTGAAGCCACCGGCCCCTCCTGTTAATCTGCTTAACCTTGGGGGCTGAAAAGTTCACTGGTTGGTTCAAGTTACAGAAAAGGCCTGTAGAATCCTGCCTGGATTTACTAAGGGAAGTTGCAGAGCTGCATTGCATGTGAAGGAGAGAGCAAAACTGCACCATATTTACAAATATATGATGCAATTCAGCTCTCTCCTTGAGCTTGCTCACTTGGGACTACCTAACTCTAACAGTAGCACCTTTTCGCCATAGCACCACGAGACCTACATTAAGGTCTCAATAGTTTTTGTGCAGAATGGGTTACCTTCCTGCACAAGAACTATCTTTGAGGGTTATCCCTCTTTGTGTGTGTGCTGCAGAATGCAGCACACATGCAAAAAAGAAGTAACAAAGAGAAATAAAGATATTTCTCCTCGGTACACCAGCCTCGCGTAGGTGCACCACTTTGGTGCAAACCCATTTTTACAAGTCTTCGTAAATATGGGTTTGCGTCAAAATACAAGGGTGGATGAAATGAAATGGAATGAAAATAAAATTTATATAGCGCAATAGCTACCCTCAGGCCCATGCTCCACCCATGTAACATCTACCTGGCTCAAGGTAAAATAAGGGTGTGCTTTGTGGGGCTTTGTAAATGATAAAATAGATTTTGCATCAGGCTGTGCCAAAAAAGTGATGCAACCCTGATGCAAAATCTTAGTGAATCTGTGCCCCAGTGCCTACATAGTCATGCAGACAACTTTGAATATACAGGAGTGCTCTCACAATTCTACTTGGCAAATCTTCAGTCATTAAAGAGGTGCTGTTAATCTACCTGCCGTGCAGTTGTATTTTTGCAGCTTTCTCTAACACTAAGATTAAGAAGGACACATTTGAAGTTGGGAGAAAGCTTTAGCTTTAGCATTGGAAGATCAGCGGTGTAGCATATTGATGTTATACGCACTAGGCCCCTCGTGCTTCTGGGGCAGATTCTGAACAGGAACTACATCATATGCGGGGAGGTGTTAGGGTGTGGCTAATGTTGAGTATGAGATAATGCGCAGTGTGTGAGTGTATGCTGAAGAATAAAGAAGTGTTTTACTGCAGCTCCTGTGTGGCGTATTTAATTCGCATGCTCCAGGGTTGGGGAAGATGCTACATCTAGCGATGAGTAGGGGTTAGGTACCCTGAAGAAAACAAGACTGCTCTCCCTGAGAGTTTGCAATGGTACAGCAACCTGCTCGTGCGTGCCACATGTGCCTCAAAGAGATGCAAAGCAGTCTGCAACTGGTACATGTGGAGTCAAAGCCCTGCTCAAGCCCATACATGGCCAAAGAAGAAAGTGAAGGTCCTCAGAAAAAGACTCACCCAAAACGCCAGCCGAAAAAAACGCAGATGAATTGGTTGATGGAGACACTGCACTACGCTCCGAATATGGAGAAATTACTCAAACGAACCAAAAAGATAATGGCAGCGACAACCAGGTACAAGATACAAAGATTCTACTCACTGTCAAGGACAAGTAAAGCATTCTACGACCTTGGGTTCGGCTTGGTGACCCAGGCTCAAGCACAAGGCCAGTTCTTGCAGAAGTTCCACGTGCCACCGGGTACAGCGAAAGCTGTCTGAACAGCACCTGCTTTCAATGGCAGACAAAAGGGAGCATGAAATACAATGCAGCCATGTTCCTGAAGCCACCACTGCCCTTTGACACTTCTAAGAAGCAGAACATTGGCGCCAGATAGGCTGAGTGGATCAAAACCCAGCAGATTACATTTCACAAGTGCTGCTATATCATCACAGCTCGACATCCAAAACAGCTGAGGCATATCTCAAATTTATCGTGAGATCCAGCACCCCAGCAGCTATAGCGGCGGAACAAATCATTGCTGCCACCAATGCTCATAAAGACATGATCATCGGTAAAGAACTTATTTCTACGCAATCATGGAGGAGAAGTACCCGGCCGCTTGTCGATGATGCTGAATTCCAAAAGTTCAAAAATGTGCAGGACTAGTTAGCCATCACTCAAGAAGTCACAATACTGAGAAGCTGAAGAATCGTCATACCTGAAAGCTTAAGATAGCAGGTCATTGAGCTGGCAGATGACGGACACGGTGGTATCATAGCCACCGAAAGAGCCCTATGAGATCGCGTGTGGTCCCCTTGCCTACATGAGTGAGCCGAGAAGGAGCAGAAAATGTGCCACAATCTCAATTGCATGCCTACTAAGGTGAAACAACACCCATTGACAATGTCTAACCTTCCTGCCAATGCCTGGGAGAGAGTTGCAGTTGACTTCTTTGGGCCTTTAGGAAATGGACACCATCTCATGATAGTCATCGATGAATATTTGCATTTTCCTTTGGTGGAAGACCTATCTTCGACAAGCCTTGACAAGGTCATAGAACGACTTTATGACATCTTTGCAATGTGGGGCATTCCCGAAATCCTCAAATCTGACAATGGTCCACACTATAACAGCAAATAGTTCGAAGAGTTTCTTGCCCGACTCAACATCAAACACCAAAAGAGTACACCTTTCCGACCCCAAACCGATGGTGTAGTTGAACGACCAGAGTCATTCAACGAGCATCCATGGAAGGAATTGATCCTAATCAAGCATGTGCCAGGCCCTCCGGGCCTATCAATCAACTCCTAACTCCTCAACTGGTGAGAGTCCAGTCACCCTGCTATTTGGGAGAGCCATCAGAACAAAACTACCTCAATGGGACTCGGATCGATCCGTGAATATTGACCAAGTGCGAGACCGCGATGCGACTAGAAAAAGGAAAATGAAAATATATGCTGATCAGTGTCATCATGCCCAGGAGACAATCTTTGACAAAGGAGACTGGCTATAGGTAAAAAAGAAATGAAAACAGAAAACGGACACACCTTTTGCCGTTGATCCTTTACGGGTCGTGGTGTGCAAGGGACATATGATAACAGCACATCGTCCTGTACAATCCATCACTCAGGACATGTCACAATTCAGACTCTTACTGTGACACTTGTCGAGTCCTGAAATCAAGTGCGAGGCAGCCCTGCCAGCAGGTTCAGCTCAAGCACCTGGGCCTATGTCACCATTAGAAGATCATGTCGGACCTCGATCACCTCGGATCACCCGGTCCAGCCAACAAGTGCGAGCACCTTGCCGACTGATTAAAGAAATGCGATTTTCATGATGGTCACCACTTTTTATTTAACAGAGGGGGATATGTAGCATATTGATGTTACATGCACTAGGACCCTCGTGGTTCTGGGACGGACTCTGAAGAGGCATTACATCATATGCGGGGATGTGCTAGGGTGTGGTTAATGTTGAGTATGAGATAATGCGCAGTGCGTGAGTGTATGCTGACAGATAAAGACGTTTTGACTGCAGCTCCTGTGTGGAGTATTTCATTTGCATGCTCCAGGGCTGGGGAAGACGCTACAAGCTGTGGGCTTCTTGATAATGTGAGTCACCCAAGCTTAAGAATGACAGCAGCACCTTCATCAACCACATGCTGGACACAATGGAAGACTGTGGCAGATTCAAAACATCTCACGGACAAAGGTAACTCTCATAGACGATTGAGCAGGGCTACTAAATGTAAAATAGAGGGGAAGGACCATTGAAGAAAACAACCATGAGGAACTACTTGAGTAGCCCATGGGCAGTAACTGGCTAAACCAGGTTTGTCTAGACCTGGAGAGTTTGACAAATGAATAGACCGAAGATTTTGAAACTGGCACCTAGATAAAAACTGTTAGGACTGACCTCATCAATGTACTGGCATTCATCCTCTTGATGAGAGGGACATAGCCTCCATGTGAGACCAGTTTGGCCTTCTCCAACTGGCCAAACAAAAACAGAGAAATAATTAAAATGAAACCAATCTTAAATGCAGAAAACATTTGTTGGTTTGTCGTAGAGTGAGTGGGAAAAAGGAGTGGGCCACAAAGGATTTTACAAGGGATGGAAATCCTTTCCAAATTAAGAAAAATGATTAGACATACAAAGTCGAGGCCCCAAAAATAGACTTGCCTAGAGCTAGAAGTGGCGCAAGAGTAAGTAGCAACCAAACATTTTTTTGAAAATATGTTCCAATCAATGCATGCACTGAAGTAAATATACCAGAGATGAATCATCTCCTTTGAGACTCCCTTCAGTAAAGCACAATTCTTGGGTTTGAGGAATCCAAAGCTGAAGCATCACGATCAGAAAGAGATGATCAAAACAAAGATTATTGGCAGTAGTGTTCAGAGAAGAAAGTTTAAAACACAACAGACAAAATGTCGAGCAGACAAGTTTGAAGTCCTAAAGAAATCGTCGTCCCACAACTACTAGTGGACGCTGCTGTTGACACAGTTCTTCAGAACTATCACTGAACATAAATCATTCCCTCCCACTGGGCACTTGAACACAATCAGCCTCACATTTTAGAAAGGGTCCACCAAGTATGGAAGATTATATTCAAAGCAGGTGTGGAGAGTAAAGACAGTACCTGTGAGATATGTCATCAAAACACGATCAACAGATTACCTGTTAAAAAAATGCTAAAAAAAAATCTAACATCTACTGCCACTCATAAAAGAAGGGCATGTTCTCCAGCTAGGAACATCATCAGAGTGCTTGTAGCAAGTATGTAATCCTTGAACCCGCACTATCAACACTAAACTAACAGCACTATATGGTAAAAGAATAAAGAAAGTAAATTAAAATCCTCTAAAATATCCTCAATCTTGGTGAGGGTAGCTTATTTACTTCATATAACCTACAGCTGTATTTTTACACTACCAAACCCAAAGATATCAAACCAGACACATCGCACTATTAAAAAGGAATTGATCGCCAACTTATTGCAAATGCTTACCATATTGGAAGATGGCCTGGGGCCCAGAGTGCGAAAGACTAACAACGCAAGAGTATTAGAGATACTGCAAAACATTGGAACAGAGGCACAAAATCAGCCATGATCTTCCTATTAGTGGATACTCTCACTTGAGTGGCAAAGGCTTCCTAGAGGCAGCCTAGAAAATGAGAGAAGAGTGGTTCTTAAGCAAGAATATGCAAGAATATGCCAACCAAAGGACAAAACCAGAAATGGGAAACTTAACAAATGAGTTATGGAAGTAAAATCAATAGGTTATTCAGTGAAGAAGAGGCACATGCCAGTAGTCAAAAGACTGCTGCTTCCCAGCACTCCCCCTTCACCTCTCTTGTTCTTTCCATGGTAGACAACTCTCACCCCGTACACTCACCTTCAATTAACCCATCTATCTGTGTGTTATTCAGACAACATACATCTGAACTGTTAAATTCTGCTCTGCTGAACAATCTTTCGAGAATGCTGCACACTGACAACTGAAAGAGTCTGAGAAGCTGAAAGTTTTAATTGAAATGAATTCATCCTCTCCTTCCTGGGAAAAAACCCTATAATGTCTGTTGACTCACCAACTATTTTTTTATCTTTGACCTAGCCCCATAAGTATTAGCATTATAAAAGTCTATATCTTTTGTGAATAACATCTCTATAATGTTAAGATTAAGGCATTATTAAAATGATGATTGACAGGTTTCAGCCTTAAGGTACATTTCTTGTCAGGACTATCGATAAGTAGAGGCTGTCACAATTTTGGTTCTGTTGCAAGCTTTATTTATTTAATAGTTATTTAAAAAATATCTTCCAGCACTTGAGAGCACTTGAGTAACAGAGATTATGGACACAAATATAAATGGGTACTTCAAATACAACCAATGAAAGGTGATAATTCCGCAGATCAGTCTTTGACCCTAAATTGTCAGAGTTGGCCAATTTCCTCGGCATAGACTTTACTGCTCCTTTCCGAAAATTCCCTCCATTTTGAAAATCTGCTGCTGCTCCACATCCCTGGATCAGCAGGGAATGCGCCGGATGTCTTTTGAGTTTAGACAGCTTTATTGAA
Organism: Calotriton arnoldi; assembly: GCA_963921515.1. Classification (NCBI taxonomy): domain Eukaryota; kingdom Metazoa; phylum Chordata; class Amphibia; order Caudata; family Salamandridae; genus Calotriton; species Calotriton arnoldi. The sequence goes on along the minus strand of CAWUFW010012271.1, from coordinate 191,388 downwards.
GCAAGTAAAGAACAAGGTACAGAAATACTAATAATAATCATAAAAGAAATACATAGGGTAACCAGAAAAATACTTGAAAAACAAAGGATAAAAACTATATATTCATACATTAGCAAGAACAAAAACCAATGTTAAAACCAGAATCAAACAACTATGTACCGTAATGAAATTAGCATTTTTCAAATTTTATAAGGGAAGAAAGGAAAAAGGACAAGGAAGAAAAAGAGAGAGAGAAAAGAGAAGAGGAGGAAAAAGGAGAGATAAAGGAATCAACAACCTTATCAAAAAATCTAATAAGACTTTTCCTAGTTAAACAATACAAAATCTCAGAGAAGAATATATTGACAATAGAATATGAACAGTGTGAAAGGAATGAACACTGTACTCATGGTGGCTGAAATACAAAATTACTATCTCTGGTATGTATTGCAGAGGAGGATAAATAAATAGTTATTTAAAAAATATCTTCCAGCACTTGAGAGCACTTGAGTAACAGAGATTATGGACACAAATATAAATGGGTACTTCAAATACAACCAATGAAAGGTGATAATTCCGCAGATCAGTCTTTGACCCTAAATTGTCAGAGTTGGCCAATTTCCTCGGCATAGACTTTACTGCTCCTTTCCGAAAATTCCCTCCATTTTGAAAATCTGCTGCTGCTCCACATCCCTGGATCAGCAGGGAATGCGCCGGATGTCTTTTGAGTTTAGACAGCTTTATTGAAGCAAGTAAAGAACAAGGTACAGAAATACTAATAATAATCATAAAAGAAATACATAGGGTAACCAGAAAAATACTTGAAAAACAAAGGATAAAAACTATATATTCATACATTAGCAAGATCAAAAACCAATGTTAAAACCAGAATCAAACAACTATGTACCGTAATGAAATTAGCATTTTTCAAATTTTATAAGGGAAGAAAGGAAAAAGGACAAGGAAGAAAAAGAGAGAGAGAAAAGAGAAGAGGAGGAAAAAGGAGAGATAAAGGAATCAACAACCTTATCAAAAAATCTTTTCCTAGTTAAACAATACAAAATCTCAGAGAAGAATATATTGAAAATAGAATATGAACAGTGTGAAAGGAATGAACACTGTACTCATGGTGGCTGAAATACAAAATTACTATCTCTGGTATGTATTGCAGAGGAGGATAAATAAATAGTAAGTGGAGACCAAAAGGCTTCTTTTCGAAGGAGTTGTTGAGAAGTAGTTACAGAGGCTCTATCTAGCTTTTGATGATAGCAGAGAAGATTCCACCAAGCTGAAAAGGAAACTTTGGAGGCGTCCTTCCAGTTGGATGTAATTACTTGAAAAGCAATTGCTATTAGCAAATCCACAAATAAGCCCAATTTACGAGTACCCAGCCATTGTATGGAGTTACTACCCAGAAATATGGAGTAGATATCAAAAGGGAAAGTGGTGGAGCAAATGTAGGCAATTGATTTACATACCTTTGTCCAAAGAATGGAAATGTTAGGGCAAAGGAAAAAGGAATGTAAATATGTACCAGGAGTATTCTTGCAGGACCAACAATTGGGAGATAAGCCGTGACTAAATTTGGAAACAGATATTGGAGTAAAAAATAATCTCTGGTAAAAATAATAGAGTCTGAGAAATGCTAGCATTGCAAGAAGTGTGATGTAATCGAGCCCAAATGGAATTCCATGTGTGTGTAGAAAGAGTATGTTGTAAGTCTGTTTCCCAAAGAAGTTCAGTTCTGCTTTTGAGATGGGTGGGAAGAGAAAAATGAAGATATTTATATATGTGGGAGGCCCGAACAGAGAGGGAAGTAGGTAACGGCTCAAACGGAGGATCAGATGAAGAGGAGAAAGCTACAGAGATATGAGAAAGCTGTTGCGTTAAAATCAATCTCAGAGATTCAAACTTAAGAAGAGAAGTAGAAGGTAAATTAAATTTAGATTGAAAGTCCTGGGAAGTCAGAAATTGCGTATCCTGCATTAAGTGTTTAACCTGGATAATCCCTTTAACAATCCAATCCTTCCAAAAGATGGTACGATTAGAGATTTTAATGCACTTATTGTGCCAAATAGAGGGGTTCAGGAATATCTGTAAAGGTGAGAGAGATTTTGTAAGAACCGGATAAAATGTTGATATAAGTTGTGAAATAGTGGGGGACTTAAACGAGCGAGGAGAGTGAGTGAAATGAACTAATGAGGAGAAGGGGATGGATAGCAGATTCCTCCAATTTGTGCCAAACCGAAACAGGAGGATCATCCAAGGAAGATAAGTAGGTCAAAACCTGACAAATTAAAAAGGAGGAATGATATTGACGAAAATTGGGAAAATTAACCCCTCCCCTGTCTTTAGGAGCAGATAGAGCAGACAAAGAAATACGAGCTTTGCGGTTATTCCAAAGGAATTTACTCAAAATGCCATTAAGAGTTTTAAAATTTTAAAGGAAGTCGTACTGGCAGCATGGACAAATAGGGAAGCATCATCATTTTGGAGGTGTCCAGCCTGCCCCACCAAGACAAGAATAAAGGAGACCATTTCTCTGCCATAGCTGATACCTTTAGTAGTACATCATCCAGATTAAGTTGAACCGTTCTAGCAATTGAGGAGGAATATTTTATTCCCAGACATGTAATGTAATTGGTGTTCCATTTGAAGTCTGTCCCTTCGAACATACTTCTTAGACAATATTTGTTTAATGGAAGGACTTCGGATTTGGAAAAGTTTAATTTATATCCGGACAGAGCAGCATAAGAAGATAAAAGGTCTGTGAAAGCGGGTAAAGAAGAAGAAGGATCAGAGAGATATAACAGAATATCATCTGCATATGCAGTGAACTTGACTTCAATCGATTTATGCGTAAAACCGCGAAAAGCAGAAGAATGTCTTAGGGAATGAAGAAAAGGTTCAAGAGATAAAATAAAGAGCAAAGGCGAGAGAGGACAGCCTTGACGAGTACCTCGCTGAAGAGTTAAGTAGGGAGATTGTAATCCATTAACAAAAACCGAAGTAGAAGGGGAGGAATATAACAAACTAATAAGGGATAAAATAACAGGACCGAAACCATGCCACTTGAGTGTGCGCATCATAAAAAGCCAGTGAATGCGATCAAAGCCTTTTTCCGCGTCCAGGGTAATAGCTGCAACAGGAGAGGAACTTTTAGAAGCGAGATGAATAATGTTTAAAAAAGTTCTAGAATTATCTGCAAGAGTCCTACCCTTGACAAACCCAGTCTGTTTATATCCAATCAAATCAGGAATAACTTTGTTAATACGAAGAGCGAGAACCTTAGCAAAGACCTTGCAATCTAAATTAATTAAAGATATGGGGCGGTAATTAGCACAAGAAGAGGGGTCTTTGTCCTTCTTTGGAATTAGACAGATCATGGCTTCAAGAAAGGAGCCACGAGCTTCCTTATGGGAAAGGAAATGTTGAAATAAAGATAAAAGATGAGGAAGAAGAATCTGGGAGAAGCAAGAATAGAACTCGGCCGTAAACCCATCCGGGCCGGGAGACTTCTCCTTAGGCAGTAAAGCTAGGGCTGACTTAAGTTCAGAAAGGGATAGGTCTTTTTCTAAGGGAGAGCAATCAGGAGAGGAGGAAGAACGGGGAGGTAGCGCTTCAAAAAACAAATCCAGTGCCGTGTCAGAAGGAGAAGACTCAGGAGTGTATAGTGTCTTATAGAATTCCATAAAGCAATTTAATATTTCTTCATCCTTAAAGTGAATAACTCCCTTATCATCGATGATATTAACAATTTTAGATCTTTGGGATTTTACCTTCAAGTAGTTAGCGAGCAATTTGCCGGCTCTATTGCGGCCACCATAAAATTTAGAATTAACCTTAAGTAGGGTCCCAGAGGCTTCCTCCGTCGATTTTCTATTAAAACACAATTTAGCCTGAACTAATTTCTTAAGTGTGTCTTCATTATTAGAAGAAAAATAGGAATGCTCAAGAAGTTTAATGGAGGCTAATAAGGAAGCTGAGTCCTTGATGGATTGTTTCTTTCTAGCCGCAACATAATCAATAATGAATCCTCTAGCAGTCGCCTTAAAGGCATCCCAGATAGTGTGGAAAGGAATATCGGGATTAGCATTCCTAAGGAAGAAGTCTGACAAAAACTCTTTAAAACGTTCCAAAAAGATGTGATCTTTGAGTAAATAATTATTAAAACGCCACCTACGAGGCTTGGAGGGCTCGGAAGGGAGATCTAAATTAATCAGAACAGGGGCATGATCAGAGATAAGAATGGACCCAATTTCAGCATTAGTTAGATTAGGAAGGAGATGGGGACTCAAAAAAATATAGTCTATTCTAGATGAAGATTTGCGGGTAGGGGAATAGAACGTGAACTCCAAGGTGTCCGGATGAGATATCCTCCAGGCGTCCACTAAACCCCTGGAGCTGATTGTGTTCGTAAACATTTTTTGCATTTTATTGGGAACATATCTAGCAGTGGACTTTCTATCCGTGAATGGATCCATTACCTGATTGCAATCCCCACCCACCAAAAGATTGGACATGAATGAAGGGTATGTGACATGGCCTGCCAAAATTGAGAATCGACGCCAGTAGGGCCGTATATGTTTAGAAGAGAAAAAGGGGAACCATTTATAGTGAGATGTAGAAGGAGCCATCTACCATCAACATCCTTCTCCTCCTTTTCTAAAACAATAGAAAGAGATTTATGAAATAGGGTCACCACTCCATTTTTCCTGTCCTTGGCTGGAGAACAGTAAACATGGCCTACCCATTGTTTTTTGAGAGAATTAATATCATTGTCATTTAGATGGGTCTCTTGGAGCATCGCAATTTTACAGTGCAGCCTAGATAAATGGGTAAGTACCCTCTGTTTCTTAACAGGATTACGAAGTCCTTTCACATTCCAGGAAACAATGCGAACATTATCAATCATGGTAAAAAGAAGAAAACATTAAGCAACAACATATGCAATATAAAATTGGTACAGCTGAGATTTAAACATGAGGAAACTTGTAAATCGAGATACAGAAAAGTAAGTAGTAGAAACCAATAGGAAAAAGGAATATTAAAACTAATAGAATTGAAATGTAAACTTGTGAAGACTAGCAAAACTGTATGAAGGAAAGTGAATAATGGAAGCCAATAAGAAAAAGGGAAAGTAAAATAGCAATGAACCGGAAACAATAAGAAAAAGACGAAAGTCGTGAAAGACGAAATGTTGAAGAAAGGTAAAGAAAATAAAAAGGAACACTGAGACGAAAGGAAAGAAAAAGATAAAAGCAAAAGAAAGAGAATAGGAAAGAAAATAGGAAAGAAAAGAATAGAGGTAAGAGAATAAATGATATACAAAGAGAAGCTGACATGGAGCCGGAAGGCTACAGTCAAAAATGACGGAATACAAATCCAGAGGAAAAAGAGTAGCATGCGGAGGCGAGGAGCCACGAAGAAAAGACAGATAGCAGATCCAACAAAGACTCCAGGAAATGATAGGAACCAATAAACAAGAAAAGATGAAGAACCGGGAGCCTTATATAAGATAACACAAGAGGGGGGACTAACTACCTAAAACATGGAATGATAATAATAAAGCAATCCAAGAACTGCAACAAGAGTATCTGAAGGAAGAATTGACACTTACCAAACAATGAGAGCAACTGTACACAGTAGGGACGAAATGGGAAGGTAGGGGTTAAGAAAACATCATAGGAATGAGTCTGTACGGTAAGAAGGGCATCTGTGGAGAAAAAACAAAGGGGATGGTGAGAAATATTATCCTAAAAAGACAAACAAACCACGACAATTTACAGTAAAACAACATGCCTTAACTGGCAACAACAAAAGGAGACAATATCATCAGGACATTAAAATGAAAAATAGTAACTCAGAAAACTTAGGACAAAACAAGAAGAGACAATTCTCAGGACCCTCCGAAGTCCATCTCATCCCCTTTATGACGGGAAATAAATTGTCGTAGATCCTCAGGACGATCAAAGGAATAGGAACGTTCTTTGTATGTAACTTTAAAGAAGCAGGGATGTATCAGGCCGTATCTAGCGTTCATTGATCGAAGAGCCGGGCGAAGAGACAGGAATTCTTTGCGACGAGCAGCAGTTGCGCGGGCCACATCCTGGGAGAAGAAAACTTTTTGGCCGGACAACAACATCTGCTTTCTGAGCTTAGCTGCCGAGAGGACCATTAACAACTCGGTGTACTCCAAAAAGAGAACAATTATCCCTCTAGGGCGCTTAACCGTTGAGGTAGAGGAAGAACCATCGAATCTTGGACCGATGCGATGTGCACGCTGCAGATTAAGATTGGTGCCATCCTTTAGACCAACAATTTTAGGAATGTGTAATTTGAGAAAGGCGAGCATATCCTCTCCCTCCTCTCCCTCAGGAATACGGTAAATTCTAAAGTTGTTGCACCTATTGCGGTTTTCCAAATCCTCTGTTTGCGTCTTAAGAAGAGCAATCTCTTTAGACATAGCTGCAACTTGAGGAATCACATCCTGAGTATCGCTAATCCTCTGTTCCACCGCAGATACTCTAGATTCCAGGTTGGACCACTTCTCCTCTAACCTTTGAATAGTGGCGTTGGTATCAATCACAAAAGGTTTCATAAGTTTGAGTTCTTCCATAAGGTCCTCCATTGTTATAGGTAGTGGAGATTTGGTAGGTGAGTTGGGTTCCTTCTTTTGGCGCTTGGAAGAAGCAGCAGTGTTAGAGTCCTTGCGAAGAGAAGACATAGTCGTTGAGGCGCTCTTCTGACCTAGGGAGGAGGAGGGCTCCATAAGGGTAAGTATTGCAGTCACAGGAGATAGAGATGTGGAGAAGTAGGATGAGAACAAATCCTTATCGTGTAGTCGTGCATCTGCAACGAGTAGAACAATCAGAGGAGACTTCAATAGTGAAAAATAAAAGCTGAGAGGAGTAAAAGTCAACCCCGGAATTTCAAAAAACAGCTAAGGAACGTCGAGGGAAAGACCACCACAGCCAACTGATGACAAAAAAGCCAACTTTATCCACAAGGAGATGAGAGGAGCACTTAATGAGTGACACAGAGACTCAGTCACCGCAGTCCCATATGAAAGGTATATAGATACAGTGAACAAAGTCTCAGATAACCTGTATCTGCCTGACGAAATGAAGAGTTGGTTACATCAGAGACGTATTAGTAATCACATGAAGAGGTAACATGCTGTGTGCCCTGTCAAAAAGAGTCTCCTCAAAATTGTGTGTGAGAGAAAGTTCCATAACAGCAGAAAAATTCAGTCAGAAGCTCTGTCACACCTTGTGAAATCTCTACAGATAAACAGAGGAAAAGCTGCAACTTAATAACAGCACCGCACCACAAGCGGCACGAAGAATTTCCATAGATGAAAAGCTGCAACTTAATAGCAGCACCGCACCACAAGCGGCACGAAGAATTTCCATAAAAGAAAGCGGCGTCCCGCCGCGAACAAAATGGCGGGCGCAACCGAGATACTTGAAGGGAGCGAGGCGTGGAGGAGACGTCGATAAAGACCAGCAAATGGAGAAAAAAAAAAAACGGCTACCTGTGCCCCCGCGCCCGCTCCTGAAAGGCAATCAGTCCATTAGTCACAGGAATGCAGAGATGGCTCCGGTAGACAGAAAGGTCCCGCTCGAAGCGCGGAGCCTCAGCCGGATGCGGCCATCTTGTGGCAGCTCAAGCCACGCCCCCTGCGCCAGATTTCATGATTCCTGATTGTGGAACTTCCTATTACTCGAGTTAACAACACTCGCGAACCACATTGCTTTTGAAGGGCGTTAAAGACTTTTGTCTTCTGGCTAACCCGCCTGTGTGTTTTTTCTTATGCTTATTTTTAGACTTTCTTTTCTTACATATAGCTGTTCTTATATCCGAGCATTTTATAAATAATAAAATCAATACATAAATAAATATACTAATCACATTCTGTATTTCATCACTTTCTAGTGCATAAATCATAAGCGCGAAGTTGAAGGTCAATTTGAACTTATTTAGGAGTTTCCTGATGCGCTGATGGTTACGTTGTGTCCAAGGTGGATTGAGGGTATTCAGAATCTTGGCGCTATTCTTAGTAAAGTGTAATGAGGAACAAATAAATCCGCTTTTTTTCCAGTCGGCAGCATGGCGCACAATACATCTAATATGATTCTTTAATCTGCCGTGAACCAATAGAAAACCTTCAGTTATGGTCTCAACATTTGGTTCTGCAGTTTATCGATGACCTGTTTTCAGAGCTTGGTTTATACGAGATTGGAGTAATGTAGCCAATACACTTGGTGATCAGTTTGAAAGAATGTAATGATCTAGAGCGTAGCAAAACATTCAGGATACAAACTAAATTGCAATGTCAAACACAACAAGTAGCTTTAGCCTTCTGCAGCATGGCTGGGTCCTCCCCAGAGAGGAGAGTTTGTGCATATCCGTCTCCCACATGAGGATTACAGACATGCCTGTGCGTTCTTTCACTTGGTGATTTTGATTGCTCTGACTCTTGGCAATATGTCCATGGTTTAATTGATCTTTCCCCAGTCAAATGTGGGTTGTGGCATCTGTAGCATATATTTGGAAAAGCAATATCCGCTATTCTAATAGCTGTGCCAAAAGGCACATAGAGATATTAAACAACTAGGTGCACAGACAAAAGGGGACTCATCATGACACCCTCAAATAGATAATGAAGTACCCAACATGAATGTATAGGCTTTGGCTTAGGAGTACAGAGCAGACCTGTTCCCAGAGGGTCCTGAACACCAGTTCCAGTTCATAAAACTTTATTTCGGCACAATTGGCCATTAAAGCACAATTTTTAAGTAATAATTAAAAATTGGGTAAAATACAATAGATAAAAAGCAAGACAAAAGGATTTACATTCCACGCACTGGGAGAACTTTCCCAGGCATCAGCCATCTTATGGAACAGGACATAAAGTGCATGTGCATGTGCTTTTAGAGGCTAGTGCCAAGTAATTATTTGCTCCATTTTGTATTACAAGTTTAAAAATTACGCTACACATAAAAATAGTGACTAAAAAAAGCAAAATAAGAAAAGATTTACACAGCCGGCATATTTGCCTCCAGTTATCAACACAGTGCATAAATAAAACCACAAACATTCGGGAGGAATGGTCTATGTACATTCAGAGACAGGCGTAATAGTCATTAAAAATAGTTCAATTATCTCCACAACAACCAACTAAATACAATTTGTGCAAAGGACATCTGTTAAAACATATCATAGACAATTGTCATTCATATTTAAAGACTTATTCAAGATAGCTCTGCGCGTGCACCACATGGTAAATAAAAAGCGTGAAATTGAAAAAACAATGGGCATGCGTGTGTCAGATTTTAAAATCCTATACACGCTACGACAATGTCTCGACCCCAAGTTCCTGCAAAGTTGTAGTAGCCATCGCGACCTGGCCTTCCTGTATCCCTGGCAGAAAAATATCACATGGAGATCAGTCTCATCTACGTTAAGGCACGCAGGGCACTCTGCGTTTGTGTGGCCCTCCCACTTTTTTGTGAATGAACGCAGCGGAAGGACTCCATGCCTAAATTGCAGATAAAGCTTCTTAGCCAGGAGCGGCTGTATGTCGTCCAACACTGGTTCTAAGATATATGTGGTTTTACTTCCAGAAACTCAACCGTCAGTCTCCCCACTAAGGGTCTCATCTCAAGCTGGGAGAGTTTATGGTCTCTATAACTCTCAACCAAAGCTTTTCTGGAAGTTATTTGGGAGATTTTTTCTGCATTGTGCCACAAACTGCCCCTGCCCAAGTCCTCACATGTTTTCTTGACATATAACAGCCAAGGCAGCTTCCCTGCACCTCGCAACCCCAAGACATCGATCAGTTCTTCTCTATAAGAGGCTAATTCAGGGGTGCACCACAGGCACCGCCAGTATAATAAAGGTCTAAGAGCAGCTTCTTCCTCGATGGGTCTGATCCCTAGATCCATACGTAGGGGTATTAATGGTGTACTGGGTGGCAATCCCATAAGTTGTCTAGCGAATAAATTCTCAATGCGGGCTAACTGGCCAGATGGACAATGCCCCCATAGTTCGGCTCCATAGAGAGCAGCCGTCCTAGCCTGGACCTTGTAAATTTCCACCGCAGGACTCACCAGTTTTTCAGAGCATGTCCTATATAGTTTTAAAATACCCCCGTAGTCTGGGATAATTTTAAGCCTATTTTACTTATTTGGGGTCCCCAATCCATTCTCTCTGTCAATGTGATTCCCAGGTACTCAAATATTGATACCCTCTCTAGGGGACTTCCATCCAGAGAAGGGTTTGGGCGAGTGGTGTTACCTACGTTAAAAGCCATGTACTTTGTTTTTTGTAGGTTAATTTCTAGTCCCCGTTGTTTGCAGAAGGTGCTAAAATTGTACAGGGTTCTCTGGATTCCCATAGGGGATTTGGCGAGCAGAAGGGTATCATCTGCAAACATGAGGGCAGGTATAGTGCGTTTCGCTAACCTGGGAGCATCAATGTTTACCCCAGCATTCAATGATTCTATTAGGCCATTAATAAACTAAATTGCAATGTCAAACACAACAAGTAGCTTTAGCCTTCTGCAGCATGGCTGGGTCCTCCCCAGAGAGGAGAGTTTGTGCATATCCGTCTCCCACATCAGGATTACAGACATGCCTGTGCGTTCTTTCACTTGGTGATTTTGATTGCTCTGACTGTTGGCAATATGTCCATGGTTTAATTGATCTTTCCCCAGTCAAATGTGGGTTGTGGCATCTGTAGCATATATTTGGAAAAGCAATATCCGCTATTCTAATAGCTGTGCCAAAAGGCACATAGAGATATTAAACAACTAGGTGCACAGACAAAAGGGGACTCATCATGACACCCTCAAATAGATAATGAAGTACCCAACATGAATGTATAGGCTTTGGCTTAGGAGTACAGAGCAGACCTGTTCCCAGAGGGTCCTGAACACCAAAACCCAACCTTATTAACCTTTTCAGCAAGATCACTTGGTCCTTCATGTCATAGCCTCCTTAAAGGTAGAGGGCTATAAGGTTTGATTGCCAAGGTTCCTCCAGAGGGATCTGGCACTCATCTGTGATGTTAGCCAAGATCGTTTCCATTCTTATCATGGGCTTTATGTTGATGGCTCTATATAAGTCAGTTTTGCTACACATATTCTTGCAGCATTCTTGTCACTTCTTCTTACAGGCTTATAGTGGGATTATATTGATTGGAGATTGGCCTGTAGCTGGCCATAACACATGGGACCACTACAGATTTTTTCTGAAGGGGTGTGGTCATTGCATGTTTTTGGCTGTCGGGGTCAGATCTTTATATTAGTAGAACTGTGTATACCATATGATGGTAGTGTAGAAAGTTAATATCTGATGTAAGTGTAGAACTTTTTTTTGTAATCTATTTATTAGAGTTTGCTTTTCATTTTAGATAAACTTTAACAGATATGTTAGTTGCATATAACCATTATAGTAGCTCACAATCAATATACTGATTTGTGTGGATCACACACCAGTCCTCTCAAAAAATATTCATGGTTCTGGTAATTGGAGAAAGCAATCAAAAAATTACTGATTATGTATATGAAGTATTAGACTATCATCAAACCAACAACAGAAACAGAACCTTTTGTGATTCCTTAGTAAGTAAAATATCTAGTGGTATATTCAGGAAGGTTTTACCACCTACCTGTAAAATATTAATGGGGATCAATAGCAATGTTTTATAAATACCCTCGCTCAGTCTTGTGTCCTGGTCCTTCCTGTTCCTCTAGCCCAGGATTATCAAAGTGCAGTGGATCTCGTCTGATAATTGGGCTACTTGCCTTCTACAAGGATTCAGTTTCTCTTCTGCGTGAAAACCTAGGCATGATAACTGGCCATTGACTTACATTTCGTCACAAATTAGAGATCGGGATGGGAAGATGCACCCCTCCAATTTATAGGTGAGCACCTTTTGGTTAGTACCAATGTCCGATCTATGAATCTGTTTCTATCTTTTTTTGCATCATGGTTTTGGTTATAAGCTTAGGAGGCAGGCCTAAGGGTAATGCAAACTGGTACATGCTCAGAAGAAACTCTGAGTGACCAGTAACGCCCCTTCAGAAGGGGAAACATCCTTTACCATGCAGTCTTTACCATGCATCATTTACCATGCATGTAATTATATATAGTGGCATAGGGTGGTAAGAGTATTTTTAGGGTTTAGGGGGTGGGTAAAGGTATAGGGTGGGGTGGTAAGGGTAATTTTAGAGTTTAGGGTTGGATGGGGTAAAGGGTGGTAAGGGAAATTTTAGGGTTTTTGCGTGGGTAGGGGTATAGGGTGGTAAGGGAATTTTTAGGGTTTAGTGGTTGATTGGGATATAGGGTGGTAAGGACATTTTTAGGGTTTAGGGGTGGGTAAGGGTATAGGGTGGTAAGGGTATTTTTAGGGTTTGGGGTGGGTAAGGGTATAAGGTGGTAAGGTTATTTTTAGGGTTTTGTGGTGGTTTAGGGTATAGGGTGGTAGGGGTATTTTTAGGGTATAGGGGTGGGTAGGAGTATTGGGTGGTAAGTGTATTTTTTGTTTTTAGGGGTGGGAAGGGGCATAGGGTGGTAAGGGTTACTTTTAGGTTTAGAAGTGGGTAGGGGTATAGGGTGGTACAGGACATTTTTTTTTAAAACAGGGGAGTTTGGGGGGTTTCATCCTAATAAAGAAAAAAATTAATTCATAATTTTTTTTTTAAAGTGTGTGTGCGTTTGTGTGTGTGTATATAAATAATATACGTAGATGTTTAACTTGCCTTAACTATACTTACCTTGCGCGGTAAACAGATGTGTTGCAAAGTCATACATTCCCTCAGAAGGCTGGAACATACGAGCACACCCAGACAATGTGAAAGAAGTATATGCATTAACAAGATCTGATCTAGAGAGTGAAAACCTCCTTTCCCGCATCTCAGGTTCAATCTTCTAGGAGACATGAAAGTTGTGTGCTAATAATTAAACTGAGGGTACTTAAGCCTCACAGTCCCAGAGGCTGTCTGTGTCTGTGCTAGGACCTTTTCCCTCTCCTAATCACTGAGCACCCTACCCAGATTTGTTTCCCATCACAGTCTGGGGCATGACATCTCAGGCTTTACCCCATAGCAGAGATCTCCCCATGGTAAATTATTAGGAAAATTAAAAATATTTTTATGTTAAATATTAATGTAATGTATATTATTTGAAATGCCGAACAAAATAAAAAAAAGTTACAGCACTATTAATTTACTTTTAATTTAAAATGTAGTTGTTTAAATATAAAAAATAAATGTAAATTATTTTCTGCAGTTCAATAAAAAAAAAATGTTTTATCATGTATTTAAAATAAATAAAAGTAATTTAATTATATTTTAATAACAACGAATGCAACATTAATTTTTCAATTCATAAAAAGCTATTAAATATTTTTTAATAAAACAATAAATGTTTAAATTAAATGTATTTACATTTTAACCAGTTTGAATATTTAGATGTAATTTAACATTATTTCCTTTGGGTTTGATATAAAGTTCCTACCTCCATTATTTTCTATGGGACGGTGTTGCAGTACCAGAGGTTGGTCATGTGTGGTGCTTGACTTACTCTAGCTCTGAGCTGGAGTACATTTACTACTTTTTTGGCTGCAGTAACTTTTGAAGTCTAGTTTGTGAGCAGCAATATGCTTACTCTTTTGTGGGTGGGTACATTTGCCTCACAAAACCCCTCGCTATCCCGTCCTAAACTTATCCATGCTCCTCACTAAACCCCTTACATGTAGTAGAAAGTATTTCCCTTTTTCCAGCCACTCCCCCAGGTCGCCCCCTCATGTACTACTAAGTAGTAAACTTACATGTGTGAGGATCTCCCCATCGAAAAGATAGGAGATGTGGAGGTGGAGATTTACACTTGTAACTTTGTGAATTACATTTTGTAGTAAGTAAGTATTACTACTGTAGTAGTACCATAGATACTACAAAATGCAGTTTGTGAATTTGGCCTGTAGGTTTGGGATTTGCATTTTGTAGTAAGTAAGTGGTAGTACTTTAGTACCTCTTTACTTACCACAAAATGCGGTGAGTGAGTTGGGCCATAGAAGTGCAGTTCGTGGGTAGCAATGGGCTTACTGTTTTGTAGGAGGGCACAAGTTCCTCCCCATCTGCACCCATCCGTGACCCGACCGTGACTAGCGCCAGGAACCCTGGTCCCTCGACCCCCGACGCTACGTACCCAGCAGTCTCCACGCACTCAACCCTGGACGCAACAACAACTGCCAGCTCTCGACACTGAGTAACACCCATGTCCCAATCTCCTGCCGACACTGCCTCCGCACCTTCACCCGCCTCCGTACCCAGACAGCTACCCCCTTCCCACCGGACCCCACCGCACACAAGCCACTGAGCTGCATCCGCCTCAACATATGCTCCGTGCACACACACGCCGTAGAAATCTGGGACCTCCTCAACACCCACACTCCCGACGTCGCCTTCTTCACAGCGACCTGGACCAACGCCAGCTCTGCACCTGACGTCGCAACCGCCATCCCAGATGGATACACGATCCTGAGGAAAGACCGCCTCAACCGCCCAAGAGGAGGCCTCACCATCGTCCACAAATGCTCCCTCCGACTAACAACCACCAACTTGGATGACGCCTCGCCCCCCTATAGACCACATCCACTTCCAGATCCAGCCCAACCCCAGAACGACGCTCCGCAGAACACTCGCCTACAGACCTCCTGGACCCCGCTCCCCCTTCACAAACGCCATCGCCAACCACATGGCACCCCATACCCTCGCCTCTACGAACTACATACTACTCGGAGATCTGAACTTCCACCTGGACAACCACAGCGATCCAAACAACACCACCCTCCTGGAGAACCTCAACAACATAGGACTGAAGCAACTTATCTCTACCCCCACTCACACAGCAGGAAACACACTTGACCCCATCTTTGCTGGAGGAAACAACATTTGCTTCAGCCACACCACCGAACTGCCCTGGACAGACCACCATTGCATTCATTTCTCCTTTACGAAACCCACCACAAGCAAGCACACGTGCCGCCTCCCACGCAGACACTGGGACAAAGTCTCAGAAGAACACCTCACCTCCACCCTCACCTGCACTCCACCCCCAACTACAACAGACGCCAACACAGCGACAAGCAACGTCCACTAATGGATCACCAACTGTGCCAACACTCTCGCCCCCCTCCAGAACACCGCGAGACGGCACAACAAGAAAGCCAACTGGTTCACCACGGATCTCCAAGAGTCCAATCGCTCCTGCCGAAGACTGGAGAAAATGTGAAGAAACAGCAAAACCCCGGTAGCACACTCCGCCTACAAAATAGCCATCACAGCACACCACCAACTCATCAAATCAACAAAGAAAAACTTCATCCAAGACAGAATCCTCTCCAACGCCCACAACTCCAAGGAACTCTTCACCATCATACAGGAATTCGCCAAACTCAACAGCGAAACAACCGACGTCCCTCCCTCCCAAGATCTCAGTGACAAACTCAGCTCCTTCTTCCACCTCAAGATAATGTTATGTTATGTTATGTTATCCGAGTTTTATAACGCGCACAGCTACTCAAGCGAGTGTCCCGGCGCAAGCCCATGAGTCAGCAAAAGAGGGAAAAGAGCCAAAGTGAACAGAAAGCCAGCTCAGTTAAAAAGGAAAGTTTTAAGTTTCTTCCTAAATAGGGTAGGGTTCTGTAGGCTGCGCAGGTAAAAAGGGAGAGAATTCCAAGACACGGCTGCCAGATAGGCCAGGGAGCTGGATAAAGCTGGATAAAGACACTGTACGACAACTTCGACGACCAAGACCACGACACCGCCTCAACTCCCACCCCCAATGACGCCACCCAACAGACCCTTCTCACCTGGACCCCTCTCACCACAGAAGACACCTTAAAGACAATGAAGAGCATCCACTCCAGAGCACCTTCTGACCCCTGCCTGCCTCACGTCTTCCACAGGGCCACCACTGCCATCGCACCCGAGCTACGCCAAACTATCAACTGCTCCCTCGAGACCGCCACATTCCCCATAACTGGAAATGCACTGAAGTCAACCCCCTCCTAAATAAGCCCTCCGCAGACCCTACGGACCTCAAGAACTTCAGACCCATCTCACTGCTTCCTTTTGCCGCCAAAGTCACCGAAAAGGCCATCAACACCCGGCTAGCACACTTCATAGAAACCAACAGCATCGTAGACACCTCTCAATCCAGATTCCGTGGCAACCACAGTACCAAAACCGCCCTCCTTGCCGCCACCGACGACATCCGAGCCCTCTTCAACCAAGGCCACATGGTAGCCCTCATCCTCCTGGAGCTATCGGCAGCCTTCAACAGCGTCTCCCACTGCAAACTAGCCACCAGACTCCACGAGGCCAGCATCCAAGGAAAAGCCTTAGACTGGATATGATGTTTCCTGTCAGGAAGAACACAGAGAATAAGACTCCCACCCTTCCTCTCAGAACTGACAGAGATCAGATGCAGAGTACCCCAAGGATCCTCCCTCAGCCCCACACTCTTCAACGTCTACATGGCCCCCCTAGCGACCATTGTGAGAAACCACGGGCTCAACATCGTCTCCTACGCCGATGACACCCAGCTCATCCTCTCCTTCACCAAGGAATCTGACATCACCAAGAGCAACTTCCAGAAGGGATGAAAGCAGCTACGACCTGGATGAGCAACAGCTGCCTGAAGCTCAACCCAGAGAAAACAGAAGTCCTCATCCTCGGGTACACCCCATCCACATGGGCCAAAACCTGGTGGCCCCCTGCCCTCAGGACCCCACCCACCCCAACGGACCATGCACACAACCTCGGCATCATACTTTACTCCTCACTCACCATGAATCACCAGATCAACGCCGTCTCCTCCGCATGCTTCAACACCCTCTGCATACTATGCAAGACGTTCATGTGGATCCCCCCCGACTCCAGGAAAACCGTCACCCACGCACTCATCACCAGCAGACTAGACTACGGCAACGCTCTCTACGCCGGAATCAACAAAAACTCCTCTGCAAACTCCAGACCATCCAGAACGCCGCAGCCAGACGCATCCTCGACATCCCACAAAATTACCTCATCACCCAACACCTCAGCAATCTCCACTGGCTCCCCATCGAAAGAAGAATTTCCTTCAAGCTGCTCACACACGCCTCCAAAGCCCTCCACAACACCGGACCCCAATACCTCAACGACCGAATCTCCTTCCACGCCCCCCAAGAGAAACCTCCGCTCAGCCGACCTTGCCCTAGCCACTGCCCCTCGTTTCTACAGGACCAGAGCAGGTGGAAGATCCTTCTCCTACCTCGCAGCGAAGACCTGGAACGAACTCCCCCTCCACCTCCGACATAGCCTGACACTGCACCAATTCAGAAAGGACCTGAAAACCTGGCTCTCCGAATGACCACAACGGAGCTGCTCACCCCCACCTCATCGCCTTGAGACCCTCACAGGTGAGTAGTGCGCTCTACAAAACCCTGATTGATTGATTGATCGATCCCTAAACCCTCCTTAAGCCCCACCCATTTAGTATTACATATGTCCCTTTTTTGAGCCAGTCCCCGGGTCCCTCCCAAATTGCCCAATACATGCAACCAACCAAAATACAAACATGGTTTCTTACTGAAGTCACATCACAAGGGAAGAGAAAGGGGGTTCAGCTGGGCAATCACATTGTAAATTTGCTTCCCCTGCCCGGCACTGCCAATCAACTTTCTTCCAATCGCATAGCAATTTCAGAGAAGAAGATGTCAGGAGTCAACTCTCTCTCCCTCCATTCAGGAAATACTCATCATCAATGATGGTTGTCAGCTATTTAATAGTTGCATTTGCACCAGATAGGGATGTTTATCAGTTAAAGGTCATATGCATCACAGAGGTTCAGGGCGGGGATTCTCATCTCACCATAAAATGAGGCATCAATGTTCGAGGCAACTTCTGAACTGTCGTCTAATGATGATATAGCGCTATGATCACTCTCCTCCCTCTGAGTCAGCTTCATCAATGCTACTCTTTCAGCCTCCACCTCTTGTCTTATTGGCCACTTGGGAGATTAACTGTCCAACCATGTTCTGAGTCTTTTCCTACATTGATATTTCACTTGTTGCCTTTCCCCCTCATACTTTCCCACTGGTACCTCTCTAGCCAATTCCAAGCTTTAGCTGGTTAAGTAAAAAACAGTGAAGAGCCATCTATCATGACCTTCAGTTTTGCAGGAAGTGGTAGCATATATCAAATTTCCACCTCCTTTAGGGATCTTTTCACTTTCATGAAGTGGGCATGTTTATACTGCACCACTGTTTTATAGTCATGAAAAATCAGAAAAGATTGGTTCTCAGCTTTGAAGGGAATCTAATTAGTAATGCCCCTGCTCTTGAACCATTTGATAGACCGACTATCCAAGTTGCAGTTTCTGTTGATGATAATGTTGGTATTGGACCCATTTTACTTCAAGATAGAAATGGTAGTTTAGGAACACTTGCATTTGCCTCACGGCCTTTAAGGAAGGCAAAGATTAAATACTAAACCATAGAGAAGGAAGCTCCAACTTGTATGTCGACTGTAACTCATTTCAGGATAAATCTTTGGGGTGTACCTTTTGTAATGAGAACTGATCAAGGGTATCTCGTGGATTTGTTTACTACTAGAGGTTGTGACAAAACCACTCTAAGAATTGGCAAGTGTCAACATCAGCTTTTGGAATATAATTCTGAAATGGAGTATGTCTCTGGAATTTCCAATGTGTTCGCTGATTGTCTCAGCTTCCTGAAAGTGGTGATAATAAAGGTACTGATGTGGACAAAGGGAATGTAATAGCTATGGTATCTTCTGCAGATTGTGCTTCTACGGGTGCAGTCACAAAATCAGAGTAGCAAGACACTGTGACAGAATATGAAACTCTATTTCAAGTTTAAACATTCATGAGAATGGGTTGGCCTGATTAGAAATTCTTGCAAGGTGAAGTATTATCCTATCATGGTCTCAGAGAAGAGATTGCTTGCAAAGATGGAATTTGGTGTTGTGGAGAACAATTGATTGAGCCTTAAAACATTTGTGAAAGAGTAATATCCATGGCTTAAGAGGGGCATCCTGGCATGAGTGGAATGGAGAAGAACTAATTCCTGGTGATCTAGTGTTGATCAGACAGTGGAAGAGAAAGTAAAGTTGTATCTAAGGTGTGTGGCTTATAAAGCAGGGCCTATGACAATTCTCTTGAAAATCATATGTATAACTTATTATGCAAAACATGATTTGAATATATTCCTAACAAATGTCTTTATTTGTGTTTTTCTTGATACTTCTTTGATAAAGACTGAATAAATATAAACAACTTCTTGTTTTAAAAGTCAGCAGGCAGTTCAGAATCCACCCAAGGAACAGTAACTGAACCTCATTCTACTCAACCTAAAACGTGAAAAACACTTACCTAGTCATTAATGTATGAGAAAAAACCTAAGAAAATAAAGGTCAAACTTTATAAATAGACCGCAACCATGTGACTCATCCCTGTTAACTAACTAATAGATTTGAAAGTGTGAATACAGTTCTTCTAGGAAGTCTTAGATTTGTAAAACAATTGCTTTGATGCCTTGGTAACCTGCAATGGAAGAAACTGTATCTACCTACTGTGTCATATAATTAGGCTTTCCTGTTTTCAGTTTCTATTTTTGGTAAATTCTGGTGGGGTTTTTTCAGTGTTTTCAATACCTTAAAACAACAGTAGTTATCAGTGGTTACACATTTTCGCGCCATTAAAAACAACAGAAACAGTGTTTTTCCGGTGTTTATGGAATGTTAGTGCATGTCTATAGACAGCGTGCGTACAGGGTATATGAGGTCCAAATACATTTTTACAAATCAAACTTATTTTAGTACACCATACAATACTTCTTTAGTGAGTCTTAGGTCATGCGTACTCGCTCTTTCCTTCCTATGTAAACGTTTATCTGTGAAAAGGCCCTCTCAACATTGGCACTTGAGACGGGCAACACCAAAACAGCCAGTACACAATTTGCTAACTCTGGCCAATGACATAGCTTTCCATGCCAATACTGGAGCACCTGAAGATTGTGATTCTCTAGGACATGTTCTGCAACATATGCGTAAAATTGGGCACATGTACCCTCAGTTATTGAAGCGGTCAAAAATGAAGCAGTTCTTTTCAAAGTCTGGAGAAAATTCAGAAGGGATCTTGAACTTGTGCAGAGTACCTCATTGAGGCTTCATTAACTTCAAATGCATGGTTGGTGAAGGGACATTTCTATGCATCATTCCAAGCCTTTTCCCATAGATTGTAAAATAAAATTTCCTGAATTGCTCCTCAACATTTCTTTGCTTACCAAGTGGCAAGAATTCTAACATGGAGCATGTTGCAGTGCCAAAGTCACTAAAAGTATCGCCCAGCCTACTCTCAAGGAGATGTTTCACATCTACACCAATTACGCTGAACACTTGGTAGACAAGTGCGTTTTCAGACTCTAGTATTTTGATTATGTCCACTACAGCACTCATGTTTTCCTGTAAAAACTTAAGCATGCAGTAGACTGTACTTTTTCACATCACTATCAATATGTGACCAAAGATCATCACATTTCTTGCCTTTGGCATCATCACTAAGCAACGATTCTGTAAACGGTCGCCACATGGATAATATAGCATTCACAGCCTTTAGGACTGAGAACCACCGGCTAAATGACACAGTTAGCATGACTCTTTTTTTGATGCCACACAAAGCACAAAATGAGAAATATTTGTATTTTAATTCATGGGCATAATGAAACAGTGCACCAGAATGGACTACAAAGCCAATAGCATTCTTCATTAACTGTGACGATTGTAAAGATGCTTTCAGCATACCATCTAGCAAGTGACAAGGATCTGTTACAGGGAAGCACTTCAGCTCAGGTATCGATTTTGGTAGGTCATCATACAACTTTTTCATATACATAGCTGAATTACTGCAAATACAAACAATATCACTCCAATCTTTATTGAACTTGGTAGGAACGTTTTGCAGCAGCATTCCAAGTGACACTGCGTTCCATGTTTACCAAACGTCTGGTGTCATGTTTTCACCACTATCTCAGATGCTTGGTGACAACACTCTTTTCACATATAACGGTCACTACACCTTGCATTGAATGTTTAAAGCCTGGGGTGTTTGGCAATTCACCTACAATCAATACTGACTCGCTAGAAAAGGGGGCTGATGTATCAAAGGAGTTCACCCATCCTCTGTCTGTGGGTAAATGTGATGGTACATATTGGGAAAGATTCTTATGAAACCAGCCATTTTATCTATCAGTGAAATCAAATGTAGCCAAAATATCAAATATGATTTTGATATTTCCTGATCCTCTACAGGTTTATAAAGTAACTAAATAAGACCTAAAACATGCTTCTAAACACTGCATCTTTAGACCAAAGACCACAAAACTGAAAAAAGCATAAGGAAGAACAAACAATATTTTAATGACATCCCTAAAAAACAAAATTTAAGCAGAATAATGTTAGCCCAGTATTTCTTGCTGCTGCGTTGTATAACAAAGTTACATTGTATTGGCCCCTTCAGGAAGAAATTAAAATGACCCTTTCACTCATCTTTTCCTTTCTTTGAATGGCACTTAGTTTGTGGTAGTGAAGGTGTTTTTTCAGTGTTTATATGTTTACACTGGTGATGGCTATTTTCCTTTCGGTGGGGTTTTATCAGTTATTATAGGTTTAAACCTAAAACCATATAGCCTACATATAATATTTTTAGATTGGAAATTGGATATTTTGATGGCATTGGTCACAAATAGCAGAGCAGGGTTTGCAGTTGCAACTGCTCCAAGTCCCTAAACGATGACTGTCTCATCAATTACTGTGCCAAAGAATGCCAGCTTATCAGTTCCTTGCAGGTGCCTGTGTATAGGGAGTGGAAAAAAACACCCCTATTACTATACTTGTGGGGAATGTAGACTTTGGAGGTTAATCAACTAATGTCTTAGGACATCACTGTACCCAAACTAGAGCTTGAATTGAAAGACATGGAACCCTTGGGTTGCAATTGCAATACATGGTGACCACAAAATTACACAGAATCTTTAAGGAAAACAGGGCTTCCATGTGCTTCAGGAGTGCAGAAGAAATCCTAAGTAGTAATCTAGAGAACCATATTAGGAGGGCAACATTTTACATAACTGACACCTGGTTTCATACAATGAGGGTGCCCTCATACTAGTTTTGGCTTTTTAGTCAAATGAACTTTGGATTCTGAAACTTGTACATTTGTTTTTCTCATTGCCTATATGTGTTCTGGAAGTCACAGTGACAACAGAGATATTGGCTAAAAAGTTAGGATTGGCCAAAGGCGACCCTTAATGACATGAGACCAATTGCCAGCAATGATGCTGAAAGAGAGTAAATTGTATTTGCAAATTTACACTCGCTCATTACCAAATTGCAATTTTAGACATTAAAGAATGTGTGCATATTAATCATATAATTTATAGTAGGTGACTGCATTTAACCATTATAAGCAGCACCCGAGTTAGCATGTTAAATACCTAATGTTAGCCACCTTTTTCTATTGTCATTTTGTATGTCTACTTACCACGTTTTAGGCTAATAGGCCTGTGCACATATTCTTTGCTGTTGATTTGCGTGTTATGTTTTTTTCTTCCCACTACAGACGCTGTTTTTTTCCAGATGCCTTCTATTAATTAGTGAATAGGCATTTGTTATGTATTAGACGACTGATAGTGAGGTCCACATTGAGAGGAGGAGAAGATGCTAGGATGGGAGACTCGTGGGAAGAGCTGACTGTACCAAATAGTCTGTTCAGTGTAACAACTCAAGGACGTAGCCATGTTTTCACTATTGGTTTTTCCTGAAAAAAGAAGGGCGTTTACTTGCTCCGAGCATTTGGACAGGACTGATTGGCTCTTGAGAGTGGGAATGAGCTGAAATGTTGCAATTAGTGGATTTGGGGGCCATCCAAGACCCAGGAATCTTGCAGAGTGTTATAAAAAGAGCAAGAGGAAGAAGAGGAGACAAAATTAGAGGGAGGAATGCCTGCAGAGCAACCGCAGGTAAAAATGAGCAACCCAGGTGAAGGAACAAGTGAGAGGAGTGGGAGAGCCCAAAGGAGAGATAGGTGGCCAAGGACCAAAGAGAGGCCGAGATCTAGTGTGTGAGTTAAACACATACCACAAACTATCACTGAAGAAACAGAATCAACGGGTGTGAATGATGCTGCAGGAGATTACAAAAAGAAACAATTGATGGACGGAATGCTGGGCAATGCAAATTCACCCCCAGTCATAAGGATCTGGGTTAAATCCATCATTCTTTTGCTCACCACACCACACCACACCACCCCAGTTTAGACCCAGCCATATGCAAATCAGTCTTGACCCTGTTCCTTGTGGGAACAGTCCAGCCTGAACTGCCAAGCCAGGTCCTCCCTGGACCGAAACAAGCATCCTGGGACCGGTTTCAGGCCATCACCCTTCATCAGCCAGGCTAGCTTGAATCCAGTGGTGTAGTGAGCACGGGACCCACGTCTGGGCATACCCTTCCCACTTAGGGTGACATATGCAAAAGAAACAATTGATGGACGGAATACTGGACAATGCAAACATTCACCCCCAGTCATAAGGATCTGGGTTAAATCCATCATTCTTTTGCTCACCACACCACCCCAGTTTAGACCCAGCCATATGCAAATCAGTCTTGACCCTGTTCCTTGTGGGAACAGTCCAGCCCGAACTGGCAAGCCAGGTCCTCCCTGGACTGGAAACAAGCATCCTGGGACCGGTATCAGGGTATCACCCTTCATCAGCCAGGCTAGCTTAATCTGTCCATCAATTGTTTTTTTTGCATTTGTCACCCCGAGTGGGATGGGTATGCCCAGACGTGGGTCCCGTGCTCTCCATGCTACGGGAGTCAAGCTATCCTGGCTGATGAGGGGTGAAAACCCAAAACCGGTCCTAGGATGCTTGTTTCCAGTCCAGGGAGGACCTGGACTGGCAGTTCGGGCTGGACTGTTCCCATTGGGCACAGGGTCAAGACTGATTTGCATATGTCTGGGTTCAAACTGGAATGGCATGGTGGGCAAAAAAACGATGGATTTAGGCCCTGATCTCTGTACTGGGGTGAATGTATGACATTGGTCTGCATTCTGTCCATCAATCGTTTTTTTTGCATTTGTCACCCCGAGTGGGACGGGTATGCCCAGACGTGGGTCCCGTGCTCTCCATGCCACCGGAGTCAAGCTATCCTGGCTGATGAGGGGAGAAACCCCGAAACCAGTCCTAGGATGCTTGTTTCCAGTCCAGGGAGGACCTGGACTGGCAGTTCGGGCTGGACTGTTCCCATTGGGCACAGGGTCAAGACTGATTTGCATATGTCTGGGTTCAAACTGGAATGGCATGGTGAGCAAAAAAACGATGGATTTAGGCCCAGATCTCTGTACTAGTGTGAATGTATGACATTGTTCTGCATTCTGTCCATCAATTGTTTTTTTTGTATTTGTCACCCCGAGTGGGACGGGTATGCCCAGACGTGGGTCCTGTGCTCTCCATGCCACTGGAGTCAAGCTATCCTGGCTGATGAGGGGTGAAACCCCGAAACCGGTCATAGGATGCTTGTTTCCAGTCCAGGGAGGACCTGGACTGACAGTTCGGGCTGGACTGTTCCCATTGGTCACAGGGTTAAGACTGATTTACATATGTCTGGGTTCAAACTGGAATGGCATGGTGAGCAAAAAAATGATGGATTTAGGCCCAGATCTCTGTTCTGGGGTGAATGTATGACATTGTTCTGCAATCTGTCCATCAATTGTTTTTTTTTGCAGGAGATTACCAGCCACATAGAAGATCAAAGAGAGCAAGAGTACCTTATCGCAGGTATTCAGCATCTAAATGGACTTATTACACAGACAGTGTGCCAGATCCAACAGCTTATGACCCGAATGAACTAAGAACAGAATCACTTGAACTCCCAATTTAAATGTTTGAAACTGATACATTTTGAACTCGACTCCTTTGACATTTGATTGATTCAATTCTGCAATACAATTGTTGCTTCAAATAATGAACTGTGTCTGAACTGACTTATTGAACAGATGGGGACAACTGACAAATGAACCCTAGATTTATTACTCAAGAAAAATAAACAAAAAATAGAAATAAAAAAAAGAATTAAAAAGATTCCATAGGGCAAGGTTGACATAGAAGAGTAGGGTTGCAAATTTTAGAAGATAGAGTACCTCACCTCTGCTGATCTCCAACTTTTGAGTGCAAAGGCTTCATGCCTAAGCATTCTTATTTTCTCATCAGAAACCTTTGCTTGGTTAACCAAGATGCCCTTTCTTGTTCTATTCTTCCATAATGAGATTAGAGGTTACTCCTTTATGGAACACACTTGTTGCATATTCTGTATTCTTTTTGTAATTCTTGCTAATGTTCTATTTTATCTTATTTTGAAATATTGGCTTCTAGAACATTTAAATCTGATGCTACCATTTGAATACTTAATGAACTAATGATTTGAGTTAATTTAAATCCCTTTTAATCTCACTTCAACTCTCTTTGTTGCTTCCTGTGGAGCCCCGTTGGTTTTCACAGTTTATGGAAATGAATGTAAATGCTAGCTTCTGATTTACTTTCCACATTGACTAGAAACGGTCCACACAACCAATGGCGGGGTTTGTTTGATGATTGTACTGGATGTTTGAGATTCAAGAATCCCGGCTCTGTCAGTGTTATAATTTTGTAGCTGAATTGTTTCATTAAAAGTTTTCAAAGAAGTGCGTGCTCAGTAAGAAAATCAGGCTTTACAAGTGTCAGCAAAGTTGTCACAGACTAAAATGATGCGGTTCAGGTACAAGTTTACGCTAACTTGACACAATTGAGGAGGAGAATATTGAACAAAAGAAGTGGTTTGGTGAGGCCTCATAGAGTGCTTGGTGCAAATGGGAGGGTTCTGTCCTGCAGGTGAAAAGCCACAGCAACAGATAAAAGCTGCAGGGAGAGGTGCAACAACTGGTAGAGAACTCCTGTGACGCTGTGTTGGTTGCAAGAGAGAGTGCAGCCATGCCAAGCTGCAGAAAGAATATCTAGAAAATCTAGGGTTTTTCTTGAAATGGCAATTCACCAATTGCCCAAAAGCGAGAAAGAGAAAAAGTATATTATTCTCACATCAATAACATCGTCATCCCACAGTTTCATGTTCTAGATCCCAAGGAACAGATTCTAGCAGAGGGGTGGTCAGACCAAGCCCCACGGCTGTGCTCTTAACAATTAATGGCTTCCATCAACCACTGTCCAAAGACCCAGAAGTGTAAATCCACATTGTTCCAGAACAAAGAAAGGCTAGAATACTACTACACACCAGACAGATCACAATGAGCTAAACGATGTGAGCAGTAGGACCCACAGATACTGCAAGATACATCTACGCCCAATTAAGAGTGGTCCAATTCAGTTTTCTGTCAGGAATAATGCAGGTGTTAGAAAAAAAGCACAGAACTTAGGGGGTCATTACGATGGCGGGCGGACTTTCGCATTGGCAAAAGGGACCTCCCGCCATAGGTGCGGTGGTCCCGCTATACAAATTAGGAGGCGCCCGCCACACTGGCGGGCGCATCCCGTATTTTTACATTGCGGCGGGCTTTGCTGCAAGCAGCACCCGCCGCAATGTAAAAATACATGTTGTAAATTTGCATGTACAATGTGACAGGCACCATGCGGTGCCTGCCACCTTGTACATGCAAATGCAGGGGGGTACCATAGGTACCCCCCACGTGCAGCACCCCACCCCCCCGCCATCCCCCGGGGGCCCGCAACGGGCCCCCGAAGGCATTCTCTGCGGTGGGATCTCCGCCGCAAAAGACAGGCATCGTAATGCCCACGGCGGTGCCTGCACGGCACCGCTTGCATTGCCCCATTGTACTGTGTCCCGCAAGGTGGGCGGAAAAGGACCGCCTTGCGGGACCACGGCGGACGGTCTTTCCGTCCGCCGCGGTACCATTCCCATTCCCACCGCCATCCTAATTTGGCGGTGGGAATATTCGGGTTGATGGCGGGCGGATCGCCACCGCCGGCCCGGCGGTCCTCACCGCCGGCCCGGCAGTGGCGATCCGCCTGCCATCGTAATGACCCCCTTAGATTTTGTGGTCGCCTCCCATGGAGTGTATCAAAGTATGAATGTATTGAGATTGCTGGTGCATTGAGACTGCGAGTGCACTCTTGCACAAAAAGTAAGGCCTCACTTTTGATGAGCAAGGAAACAAACAGGCTGCTGGCTAGACCATCAGTTAATCAATCTGAAGTGCAGAACGCTATATCGACAATCAGTACTCGAGGCAATGCAATCATAACTGAGCAGAAGGCTATAACTAAAGATTGTCTGTCATTCTATAGCTTCCTTTATCGAAAAGAGTTTTGGGATATAAGGCATAAAAAGGCACTTTCTTCTCTCTGCCGAAGTTCAACAGTGACCAGATGGGTAATGGTCCCGCCATTTGCAAAGGAAGATCTAATAGAGACATCAAATATCTATTGATTGTCTAAGCACCAAACCTTTTGGAGCAGCCTAGTTCCATGGCAAATAAAGCAACACACTACGCATTTCTCCACCAAAGGCAGATCGGAGGCGTCATCTCCCAGGGCATGATAAATCTTATAATGAAGGAAGGGACTGGCCATTGATGTATGGCAGCTCACATACAATCTCTCTATATGTATGTGGTACTTGTATAGCATGAACCTCCCCCAAAAACACAGCTGTGCTGCACAGCATCAAAGGCAAAGATACAGTCAGTGAGGGATTGGACAGCAATCTTGGTTCTCGGTATGGTGGTGGTTTGTTACTTTGTTCTGATTCTTTTTACTTTACAGAGGTGTGTCTTCGGCTCCTGTCCGATTGGAGATGGGCTAGAGTGGTGCTGTTAGATAAATTACTGTTGTTCCAGAGCCCGGGTTCATAAATGGAGAAGACAAGTTTCCTTTTTTTTTTCTTTTGCACTTCTTCATCTTCAGTCTCTGCTGAATGATGGTTGGAAAATCCTCAATAAATTACTGCAAACAGAATCTAACTTTACATTTAGCACTTATTCCATTCAAGATGGCTTGACTGCAGGTAGGTGTTCATCAGACCGCTAATGTTGCGTTAGATTATCATTCATAAAATCGGCACATCGGCATTCAAGGTGGCATTTCTGCTGAGGTTCTGGTGGCAACTCTGATGAGAGATCCTCTGCTTCTGAAGGGTTGAGTTTCTGTAATGCTTTTATCTCAAGAAGAATTTGGCTCCCCCATAGGCTCGTTTCGTACAGATATTGTATGCCACACTGAACATGCAAATCAACGAGGTTACACATACATCACAGCCTCTTGCCAGGTAGTGCTGTACTGTCTCCTTCATCTATTCACTAGCACCCGGGTAACACAGGCATGTAAAGTGCATGGACAACGGAATATGCAGGGTGTACAGCTGGGCGAGTAAGCTCATACTCTGCATGGATGACATTCTATTCACACTGAAAGAACCAGTGAGAGAATCGCCATGGATCCTTACTCTGAGGGACAAAATATAGATTTTAATCATGCTATAAAATGAGATGGAGATGACACACCTGATAGAATGGTGCTGGAGCAGAAATCAGTTCAGAAAATTATATCTATCTCGGTTTGCCATCACATGGGCTAATTCCGGCAACGTATAAATATTTATTTTTCCTTCTTTGACTTTTGGTTGTATAGATCTTTGCTATTGTTTTAGAGAAGAAGAAAGCAATACTTCTGATATATTAACATCACAATCCTTAGTTAAATTTCAGTTTAAAAAAGAGAGTTTGCAAGAGTTTAAAGGGTTTTATTTGATCATCTTTATTTCAAATCACTAGTTAAATTCAGATTAATCTCAGTAGTCAATACATGACAGAAATATAAAACCCAATATTGATTAATCCCATCATATAATAAATGCATTAAAAGTGCGTTCCATAAAGGAAAAGAATCGGGAGAAAGGAGTCAGTCAAAACTCATAAAGAGTTCCAGTTCGAGAGAGAGTGAGTGAAAAGCATAAAGCTTCAGCCTTTATCAGCTCAAATAGTTAAAAAATATCAAAGCAAAGAACGTCCCATAAAGAAAGGTTCAAGCCACTTGGTAGAGTCTCAAAGCAAAATGTCATAAGGTCTAGGTCTGGGTAAAATGGACAAAGGAGTGTGGGGCAAAAGGTTCTCAAAAGAAGAGGACAGTGTAGAATGGCTGTAAAAAAAAGCCCAACCTACTCTAGGAACATGCGCTATTATAGACTACACATTTTGTAAAGCTTTGCAGCATGTTGCTCTTCTCGTCGCCAGTCGGCCAATGAGCGTCCAATGCTCTCCTGGGAACAGGATCTCTCCTCATCTTCTCACACGAATACAATGCTTCATTGACAGAAATGTTACGTTTGCAACTAAATTAACAATTATGTACTCACATGGAATTTGCCTCATTCAGGCCTACTTTCTCACACATACACTACATATTTAACCTTCCAAACAATAGTCTATGTTAAAGTTGAAGCATGTGTACTAATTTAAAAAAGAAAAACTTTTACAGAATCACCAATAATGGGGAAACAAGTATGTTAAAAAGTCAAGTTCACATTTTAATATGCTGCATCTCTATGTATGAACTTTTTTTTAAACCCATTAAACAACAAAACTAACCATGTGTTAACAGAGTTCTTTGTATAAGTAGCAAAATTCTGCGGAAAATACTTGAAACTATTTTATTTATTACGAAAACATGTCCATCGAAAGGTCAAGGAATAAACATTTTATGCATGTTTAAGCATTCTAAGTAGCCCTCAACCACTTAGGTCTTGCTCTTCGCTCCCCTGCCTTCCTATCCGCATATCGCAGAGGCACTGTCCTTTCCAAACCACTGTTCAAGGCACGGTCCCTCCCTGTGGGATCTGCTTATTCTTGGCTAAAAGTGCTTTTTGCTGCTGCAAAAGTAACGTTTTCGTGAAAATTATATTTTATGTCGTACAGGTGCCTGGAATTACATTGACACTGTGTTTTTGTTTAACTGCTGTCTGCCCCTCTGTAAATACTGCTCGGCAGTATCTACTTCTCCCTCCTTCATAGATTATTTGTTGTGCTTGCTTTGTTGTTGTGCTGGTTTTTTCCTGTTTCTTCCAGTCAGCCCACTGCCCCATTTTTCCTGTCTCCCAAGCCCCCAGCCCTTCCGCTTTCCGGACAGCCCCTCCCACCTCCCAGGGCTACTTAATGGAGGCCGCAGCATGGCCGTGCAGCGGACGTGCTGCTGGCATGCTGATTCTAGTCTATATTTATCTTATTGACTATTGTTCTGTTTAAGGACCACTGTTCTAATACAAAACTGTCACCCAAGGTCCTTATCTACCTTTCGGGTTCCCTTGTTTTTTGAAAATATTGCTGGCATGCTGAAGGCACGCCAAAGACAAGCCTGTCTGGACCACGCCCAGCACCAGGGACCCTGGCCCTCTTCATTCTGACAGGTACTCCGCCACAGAACTCCGTGCCCTGGACCCTGCAAACAACAACAACTGCTGCCTCACATCACACACACTCCACAGTGGAACCTTTCACCTGCATCAAATGCCGATTCACCGCCAACCCAACGCCGATCATCACCACATTGAATAATGCCACGCCAATCTGGATGCCGACACCCTAACTTAACTGCCTCCTGATCAATGCCAGATCACTCTGCAAGCACACCACCGAGATCTGGGACACCATCTCCCCCATCGCCCCCGACGTGACATTCATCATGGAGACCTGGTTCACCCCTACATCGGCCCCAGACATCGCCACGGCAACTCCCAGCGGCTACAAGATGAAACACCATGACTGCACCAACAGACATAGAGGAAGCATCGCCATCATGCAAAGGAATCCATCACCTGCACCATCAACAACAACGACACCAAGCCAATCATGGAACATCTGAATTTACAGCTTTGCACCAATGCCAAAACACCATCAAAGGCACCCTTGCATACAGATCGCCAGGACCACGAACTGGCCTCAGTGACACCATCTCCAAATTCATCACCCCGCTCGACGTCAAATTCGAACACTACATCTTCCTGGGAGACCTTAACTTCCACCTGTATGACCCCACCAACACCAACTCCACCAACCCTTCTGGAAAGACTAGACAACATCAGCCTCAAGCAGATAGTCACCGACCCCACACACAAAGCAGGACACATGCTAGACCCCATTGTCATGTCCAGCAACAGAATCAGATACAGCCACACCTCAAAACTCACCTGGACGGACCACTCCATTGTACACTTCACCCTCACCGGTCCGCCATGCACCGCCCCCAACAGACACAACGCCCCCTACTGCAGCTGGACCAAGGTAACTCAGCAGTAATGGACCGATGCCCTCATCACTGCAAAGCCCAACATCACCACCAACCTGGACCAGACAGTAGAGAATTTCAACGCCTAGATTCTCAGTGCTGCCAACCAAGTTGCCCCCACCATACCAGCCAAAACACACAAACCCACCAAAAGAGGCAGCTGGTTCATGCCCGAACTCAGCACATCAAAACACAGGTGTAAACAACTGGAAAGAAGATGGCACCAACACCGACTGAGCCACCTACAAATCAGCCCTCAATGTCCACCACAATCAGCTCAAAGCTGCAAAAAAGGAGGCCCTGACACACTGAACCAACCAAACCAAAGAACACTTCACCATCGTCAGAGAGTTCACCTGCCCGCCAGACACAGAAAACTCAATCCCTTCCTCACAGGAACTCTGCAACGCCCTTGCCGACCACTTCCACAACAAGATAGCAACCATCTACAGAAACTTCGATTCCCAACCCTCCGACCTATTCAGCAACCCATCAACCACAACCACCAACCACCCACTCACTGCATGGGAACAACTCAGCACACCGACAACAACCACCCTGAGGAACTCCATCCACTGAGGAGCACCCACCGCCCCATGCCCCCATCGACTCTTCGACCTCAGAAGCAACAAGATCAGCCACCAGCCCACCACCATCCTCAATGCCTCCATAACTTCACCCACCTTTCTCGATGCATAGAAACACGCGGAAGTTAGACCACCCCTCAAGAAACCTTCAGCAGGCCCCAGCAAGCTACAGAACTGTCTCATCTCCCTTCTCCTGTTCCCCACCAAAGTCCTGGAGAAAGCCATCAACCTCCAACTCACCGATCATCTGGAAAGAAACAAACTGCTGGGCCTGTCCAAATCGGGTTTCAGAGCCAACCACACCACCAAGACATCGTCAGATCGCACGACATCAACATCATCTCCTTCACCGATGATACACAGCTTGTCCTCTCACTCTCAGCGGACCCCACCTCAACGAAGACCAACTTCCACAACTGTATGAAAAATGTTTGCCACATGGATAAAAGACAACTGTCTGAAACTCAACACTGACAAAACGGAAGTTCTGATCTTTGGCAGACAAACTGCCCTTTGGAATGACTCCTGGTGGCCAGCAGAGCCCCCCACGCCGAAAGACCACACCCACAACCACTGCATCATCCTGACCAGTGAACTCTCCATAAAACTTCAGGCCAATGCTGTCTCCTCAGTCTGCTCCCACATAATCTGCATGCTCTGCAAAATCTTTCGATGGTTCCCCATCAGCACAAGGAAAACTGTGACGCAGGTCCTCATCACCAGCCGGCTTGACTACGGTAACGTACTCTATGCCGGCACCACCACCAAACTCATGCAAAGACTCCAGACAATCTAGAACGCAGCAGCCAGATGGATCCTCAACCTGCCCAAGAGAACACACATCACCCAGCACCTAAAAGAACTCCACTTTTTCCCTGTCCAGAAGAGACGTCTTTTTAAGCCATGCCTACAAGCCCTCCACAACGAAGGACCAGCCTACATGAACCACCGCCTGATCTTCAACTACCTATCAGAAACTTCCGGTATGCAGACAGAATATCGAGTTGGAAATGTCGACTTACACAAATATCGAGTTGGAAATATTGTGACACTGAAATATCGATAGCAAGAATATCGTGGTCAAGAATAACGACTTTAAGGTAAGAAATATAGGGGCTTATTTACAAGACCCTTGCGCCACTTTTGCGTCATTTTTAACATGGGGAAAGTGACGCAAAGTGGCGCAAGGGGCTTGTAAATCTGCCCCATAGTTTTTAAAATTATCGAAGTCATTAATATCGTTTGCAAAAATATAGTTGTTTAAAATATCGATTTTTTAATTAGTTATGTATTTTAGTATGTATTTTAAATGTATGTGATCTATTTTTTTTGTATAAGTATTGTTTTTGGTTTTTAATATATGTGTTAAATTTTTAGTAGTTATCAATTTTATTTTACTTAAATTTTGCGTTTTTTAGTTCCGTAGCGGGTTGTAGGTTTATAGGGGAATAGGGTGGGAAGTAATTTAATTATAATAAATTAATGATTATTTTTTATTTACTAATATATATATATTTTTTTCAAAGTTATGTTTATTGAGATTTTTCGAACCATTATGAAAAATAACATCAACATAGTACCTCTCGCAGGAGGGTATCAAATTGAAGCTGAATTACATCTGGGTAGAAAGACAGCCCTCTGGCGTCTGGTCCAACTCCTAGCTGGAGGGATAAAACGCTAAGATAGGTTACAGTTTCTAACAATTCTGGAGTTGGAGCCTCAGTCTACAATGCAAACAGTGTAGGCTCGTGTTGCCACTCTTGTTTCGGCAGCCCTCCATGGGGACATTTGCCCTGCACTCTTCCTACATAGGGTGTTACTAATAGGTATGAAAGGTACATAACATCAAACATTTCCCAATGGGGGAGAACCAAGGATAAATAAACCCACCCTCCTCCCCCTTTCCCCCCCCTCCCCAATGGTGGCGGCGGCTAAACTCGCTTCCTAGATGCAACTAGTAGTGATGACACTTGGCTCAGTATTGAAAGAGATGGAGAGCTCTGACGCTAGGGGGGCACACGGCTGATGGGAGACCCTGCGAGAGGAACTGAACCAGGGGTCCCCAACGGAATTCAAAATTTTTATAGTCATCTCTGAATATTTCAGACATGCGCTCCAGACTGAACAGTCTCCAGAGTCTTGAATGCTAGAGAGAGATAGATGGCGCCTCCTTCCTTTTCCAGGTGGCCGCCAGGGTGATCTTGGCCGCCCCAAGACATAGCCACATAATTGTTTTGTCAGCTCGGGTCTGGTGTTCTAGGGAAGGATCACGTAACCCCAGGAGGACCTCTGCCATAGTGGAAGGAACAGGGTATCCCAGTATATCTTTAATATGGGTCAGAATTTCCTCCCAGTATGGGCGAATGGATGGGCAGTCCCACCATATGTGTTGAAAGTCCCCAAGCAGAGCACATCCCCTCCAGCATCTATCGGAAGTTGCAGGAAAAATTCGTTTGAGTTTGGACGGATGCAAGTACCAGTCCATCATCGTCTTCAGATGTGCCTCACGAAGCTCCGTGGAGTGGTTAAATCGACCGAGGTCGGTCCACAGGTGGGCCCACTCCTCCTCCGAAATCCCCCGCTGTAGCATGCCCTCCCACATGGACATATATCGGGGCCTTGGGGAGTTAACAGTAGTAAGTAGGAAATTATATATGAATGAAATCGTCCCCTTCATGGATGTGGCCTTGGTGAGAAAGCGTTCAAACTGTGTGAGGGGGTGTGTGGCTGCTTCGCGTACCTGCGGGGCGAGCGCCCAGTGCATTAATTGAGCATAGTGGTATCCGTCCGTGTCTGCCAGTCCAAAGTCCTGCTTACATTCACTAAACGTGAGGGGATCTGTGTGTTGAAACAGGTGTGTCAGAGCCAGACATCCTCCTTTTCTCCAAGTGTCAAAAGGTCCCTCTTGTAAGCCCGGAGGGAATGCCGGGTTAAAGTGGAGGGGCGTAAATGGTGATGGAAACGAGGCCCATCTATCATCACCCGTAAGTGTGTCCCATACTTTCAGTGTGGTGCGAGTAGGGTACTAATATACGCATTCTTAGGTCTGTCTCTCTTAGGGAGCCAAACTAGATCCCATATTGTTCTCCCCGTCACACTGCGGTCCATATGTAGCCAGTGTTTGTCGGACTCTGGCTTGGACCATTCAACCAGTACTGTGAGCTGTGCCGCCTTATAATATAGCTGAAAGTCCGGTAAGCCAACGCCGCCCTCCTTACGAGAGCGACGAAGAAGAGGGAATGAGAAGCGTGCCCGTCCGCCCTGCCAGATGAAGCGAAGAACCATGGATTTAACTCGACGGAAAAGTCCCCTCGAGTGCTATGGGCAAAGCCTGAAATAGGTAGAGGAGTTTGGGGAGAAGTGTCATCTTCACTGCGTGAATCCTACCGAGCCATGATAGGAAAAGTGGCTTCCATTTCGTGAGATCCCTTTGAATTTTGTCAAGAAGAGCGGGGAAGTTGGCAGCGTAGAGACCCTCTACCTTCGGGGTCAACTGCACTCCCAGGTATTGAATAGAGGACGAGGCCCATGCCAATGTGGTAAGAGATTGTAGTGTGGGTAATTCTGCTCGTGGGAGAGTAAGGTTGAGAATATATGATTTGTTGAGATTAACCTTGAAGCCGGCCACCGCTTCAAAACGCTCTAATTCATTTTGCACGCTTGGGAGGGATGTGGACGGATCGGAGAGGGACAGGAGGACATCGTCCGCAAAAAGAGAAATTTTATGCGACTCCCCTGCAAATGGTATGCCCTGTATGGCAGGATTAGCCCTGACCGCCGCCGCTAATGGTTCGATACTTAGTGCAAAAAGAAGGGGAGATAGGGGGCAATCCTGTCTGGTGCCTCTAGAATGGGGGAACGTGGGCGACAGTACCCCATTGACCACCACCCTATATCTGGGATGGAGGTAATTAGCCCGGATCATTGTGAGGAATTTATCCAAAACCCAAATGTCGAGAGCGTGTGGAAAAGGAACCCCCAATCCACTCGATCAAAGGCCTTCTCCGCGTCAAGCCCCACCAGCACTGCGGGAATCCTACGTCGGGAGGCCTTCTCTATCAGGTGGACAATTCTACGGGTATTATCGTGTGTTTGCCGGCCCTTAATGAACCCCGATTGGTCGGCGTGAATCAATTCAGGCATAAGGTCATTCAGGCGTTTAGCTATAATGGAGGAGTAAAGCTTCGCATCCAAGTTGAGCAAGGCTATGGGCCGATAAGAAGCACAGTGTTGGGGGTCCTTCCCAGCTTTGGGTATGACGGAGATCACTGCCTCGGACATGGTGCCAGAGGTCATGCCCTTAGTGGCCATGCTGTTAAATAGGTTAGTCAGGTGGGGCCCTATGTTGGGGGCGAACGTCTTATAAAAAGGGCAGTATATCCGTCTGGGCCCGGGCGCTTTATGCGGCTTCAGAGCCATGATCGCGATGTTGACCTCGTCAAGCGTAATAGGAGCCGTGAGCCGATCATTCCAGTCATCTGATACCTGGGGCAGTGTCAGGGACTGAAGGTAATCCCTCTGTGCGTCCGAGTCCACCGCGTCACCCTGGTAGAGTTTCGCGTAAAAAGAGCCGAAGAGGTCTGCTTTGGCTTCTTCGCTATGATTAAGTTCCCCATCAGGACTACAGATGCCTCCTATATACTCTCGCTCCCTTTTATCTCGTAATTGGCGGGCCAGATGTCTACCTACCTTGTTGCCCTGCGAGTAGGATAAGTGACGTAGCTTAAGGAGTGTGAACTCCGCCCTATTATCGTAGATCGCTCGGAGTTTCCCCCGTATTGCTGTGAGATTACGAAGGGTCTGCCTGCTGGGGTTCGTTTTGTATATGTGCTCAAGCTTGGAGAGCTCCTCCTCTAGTTTTTCCCTTTCTTTCGCCCGTTGCGCATTTAGGGCCGAATTAAGGGCAATGCATCTTCCCTGAAAGACTGCCTTAAATGCATCCCAAGTAATGTAGGTAGAGGTATCCTCTGGGTCGTTGTTAACAAAAAATTCTGTAATGGTTTCCCTTAATTTGGTGCAAGCTTCTTTATCCCGGGTAAGGGACGTCGGGAAGTACCATTTAGGAGTTGCTGAGGCGTTCCCTCCCCAAGAGAGACAGACAGTGAGTAGGCTATGGTCAGAGACCGAAAGAGGAAATATCTTAGCATCTTGAAGTGCCCCCTGAAGAGATTGATGGATAAAAATGTAGTCCAAACGGGAATAGGAACGGTGCACATGTGAGTAGAATGTGTAGTCCCGCGTCTGTGGGAATAAAATACGCCAAGCGTCTAAAAGCCCCATATCGTGTATTCGGCGTTGTGTCTCCTGGGAGAAGGAGCCCACCTCCGAACGGTGTGTGTGTGTACTGTCCAGTTCCTTCTGCCACGTTAAATTAAAGTCGCCCATTAGAATCAGTGGCCCCTCTGCGAAATCGGATAGTTTCCCCAGAAACGTGTGGAGGAAGGCCGTCTGACCAGTGTTAGGAGCATAGACTGCTACTAGGGTACACAGTTTCCCTTTGAGGCATCCTTTAACCATGACCCAACGACCGTCTCTATCAGTGTGTAGTCCTAAGGGTTGAAACTGGGTGGAAGAGCGGAACATGAGCGCTACCCCTCTATGTTTTGTATGTGCCGAAGATCTGTAGATCAGTGGGAAATATTTGTGTCTAAGGCTGGTATCGTCGGCCCTGGCTAAATGCGTTTCTTGCAACGCCACTATGTCCAAATGGTGATCTATTATGTACTTCCACACTTTCTGGCGCTTTTGGGGGGAGTTAAGGCCTTTAACGTTCCATGTTCCAATCGTGATGGGCATCACTTTACCAGACAAGCCCACCCGCCCATAGTAGTTCTGAGCCCCTCTCCCAGGGCGCCCCCGAATCGTTGCCGCTGTCAGCCCGCTTCCAAGTGTCAAATATTAAAAAGCTGCCACCATTTCCCGCCCTCCCCCTCCCTTCCCGTCCCCAGAAACCAAAAACAACCATTACTCAAAAATAAAACACTACTTTAGCGTTATAAACTTTACCCCTTGATGTTACAGAAGGGAGATCCCCTACAAGGGATCAGGGGGGACGGAAGGTCCGAGGACCCCATCCACGCCCACCCCGGCACATTACTGACATTCAGCAGAGGGTCTTCATGCGTGTATAAAGAAGATGTCCCAGTACTATGGGACTACTGCAGGAGTGTTGACTATATCTACAGGAGGCCGTGTTCGGACCAGGAGGAGCCCCGTTATCAGCGCCTCAACTCCCCAGCTTCTCCAGGGCCTTTACTACCCTTTCTCCCCCATTCCGTAACCAGAGGCCAGGAGGTCCGACCTTACAAGAAGAGAACATAGAGTAAAGTGGTAGTCA
Organism: Calotriton arnoldi; assembly: GCA_963921515.1. Lineage (NCBI taxonomy): Eukaryota > Metazoa > Chordata > Amphibia > Caudata > Salamandridae > Calotriton > Calotriton arnoldi. The sequence continues at coordinate 153,066 of CAWUFW010012271.1, read as the reverse complement.
GAGCCCTCAAATCACTTATCCGTACGTGGAGGTCTATGGGCGGGGGTTGTCATAGTGTGAAGTAGATGGGACCACGAGCTGGAGTCGCGCCATCTGCGCCGCAATGGAGGGTGTCCAAGAAATCAAGAAGAGACGCAGCGTTTATAGTGTCCTGGATGACAGACCGACTCAGGGAAGGATCCTCCAGCGTGTCAGTGAAAGAAAGTCAGCGTCGACCCCTACGCGGGCCCATCGACCACGCAGAGGCCTTGGCCAGGCCCCGGGAGGGCCCCCCCTCCGCCCCTCTGGCAGAGTCGGCCTCTTCGGATGTGAGACCCAGTAAGTCCAGACCCTCTCGGAGCTCCGTAACATGTCGCCTTTTGTTCTGGAAGTCGAGCTGAGCCCGAATGGATAGGTCCAGCGATATCTGATCTTCTCTCTCTTAGTTTGGTGGTGATAACTCTGAATGCGTGGCGGCGCGCCAGTGTAGAAGGTGCCACGTCCTGGAATATGGAACATGAGTGGCCCTGGAAGGAGATGGAACTTGTCGCTCTTGCCGCCTGGATGATCGCCTCCTTGACTTTGTAGGAATGAAGTTTGGCTAAAACGTCGCGGGGCCTCTTTGTTTCGGCGCTCTGTCTCACGCCAACATGGTGCACCCTGTCTAGCTTTATTTTTAAGGTCTGGGGGCTCAGTATTTCAGCGAACAGTCCCTCCACATATGCCTCTAGTTCGGGCCCCTCTGCTCCCTCCTCCAGGTCTCTAATGCGGATGTTCTCTCTTCGAGCCCTATTCTCAAGATCCTCCGCCTTAAGTTGTACCTGATGAAGCTGCTCTTTAAGAGCCTGGACATCCTCGTGTGTCTCGGCGGTGAGTCGAGCCTGTTCTTGGTGTTGTGACTCCAGATCTAACACTCTTGTACCCACCGAGTCTACGTCTTGCTGGAGGGAAGTCAGTCGTCCCGTGAGATCGGCACGTAATTGCTCCAGGGATGTGGTGAAGTCTTGCCGAATGTCGTTGCGCAGCTCAGTCTTAAAGTCCTGGAATAAGGATAACAAGTCCGCCTTCGTGAGTGCCATGGCTTCCTCCCCTGCGCCTCTCTGCGGGGGTTGACGTATGTCAGGGGCTGTGAAGAAGTCCGATACCTTGCTCGGCGTCTTGCACGGTACCTTCTTCGGCGGCATAGAGATGAGGTCACCCCGGCCCCAATTAGTCGTTCCAGGAAAGCCAAAGGATGGACTGGGTGCAGCTTGCGCGTTTCTGAGCCGAAGACTTGGAAATGGACCTTGGGAGGTATCAGGCCATCCAGGCCACTCTGGGTCCCTCACCGGACGACCACCGTCATCTGTGGCCAATCGTAGCTCAGCCAGAAATCATCTCGATACTCCCTCCACCAAGGTGATAGTGGGGCGGCAATCCAGCAGGCAAAGGACACTGCGCGCTCCGAGCTCCGTCGCGCCTGGCTTCAACGTGTAATCCTCCAGTGCGACACCTGGCCAGGCGCGCGTTCCGCAGCATAAGTCCCTCACGCTGAAATGGAGGCCGCCCAGCTCAGAGGTCTGCTGTAGTGCGTAGTCCCCGCACCCCGGCAAGGAGTCTCCCCTAGATGAGCCTCTCCGGGAAGCCAGACGCCAAGCGTCGTCCACCTGCGCCCGGTCGTCGGATTCTACTTCGCCAGTGGTAGCTTATGGGCCCCCGGTCTAGGTCCCCCGTCGCCGTCACTCCACCCTTGATATTCCAGCCTCAGAGCCCCCGGACAGGCCTCCAAGCCGTTCCTCCTCGCCTGGGGTACCGCCGACCAGCCGAGATCCAGTGAAGACAAATCAGGAAGGCTTCGCCGCTCTCATACACTCTGTTGCGGGGCCTTGCCAAGACCTCGATGGACCCAGGAGGCCAGCGGGCAGAAGCGCGCCGCCCGGGCCCCCACCAGCATGGTCGCTCCTTCAGCGCTTCGCCAACTATTGCGTCTCCGCCTCCTAAGGATTCCCCGGAAGGGGGAGAGACCGGGGGCAGCTCACTCAAAACGTCGCGGCTCACAAAGTCTCCTGCAGCGATCTCCGCCGGCGGCTCTCGCCTTCAAGCCGCCATGTTGAGGTCAGGCGCAAAGGGTAGCGACTCCACCACTGTCCGTCACTGCCGATCGCTGTCCCTCAAGCACGGGCAATCCCAGGCTGGTCCCCACACTCATCTGTGGTCTCCGGTCGCCGCCAGTCGCTGCTCCGTTCCTCACCGGCCAAGCTCCGGGGTCGCGCTCTCCAGTCCGGGTCCGACGGCCATTTTGTCTATGGCCGGGGCCTGTCTCCCAGGTCCGGCAGGCCAGCCAGGGCTGATTCGGGCGTCTCAGCGGCGCCAAGACAGACTCACAGGGCGCCCCAACTCTTCCCCTGCCAGGACATGTCGTTTTTAGCTCTCTGCCTCGCCGTTGAACAGTAGGATGGGTGCCAGGATAGTGCGTGGACCGGGAGCCAATACGGTCTACGTCCGATCAGCCATCTTGCCCGGCCACGCCCTACTAATATTTTTTTTATTTAGATTCTGTAGTGTTAATTGTGGAAAGTAATTTATTATTAATTAATTATTAATTGGCTGTTAATTAATATTAATTAATTAATTGGTAATTCATTATGGTAATTGTGTTATCTTTTTAGGAGTGGGTTGTGCGGTTTATAGGGATAAAGGGTGGGAAGTCATTTAATTATCATAAATTAATGATTTTTTAAATTTATTAATGTTTATTTAATTTAGATTTTATAGTGCTAATTGTAGGAAGTAATTTATTATTAAGTAATTATTGATTGGTTGTTGATTATTAAAAATTAATTAATAGGTAATTATGTTAATTGTGAAAAATAATTTAGGAGCTGGTTGTGGGGTTTATAGGGGTAAAGGGTGGGAAGTAATTTATTTTTATTAAATTAATAATTATTTGTTAATTAATGCTAATTAATAAATTAAAATTTAAATATGGCAATTGTGTAATTAATTTTAGATGTGAGTTGTGGGGTTTATAGTGGTAAAGGGTGGGAAGTAATTTATTTTTAATTGATTATTAAGTAGTTGTTAATTGATATTAATTGTTTTAAAATTAATTATGGAAATTGCGGAATGATTTTTAGGTGTGGGTTGTGGGGTTTATAGGGGTAGAGGGTGAAAAATAATATGTTTAATTAATTAATAATTAGTTGATCATTAATATTAATTCATCAATTAAGGTAATTGTTTATTTTTTGTGTGTGAGTTTTGGTTTTATAGGGGTAACTTTGGGGAGTAAATTAATTTTTATCTGTTTTAATTTGTTTTTTAATTAATAATATTTCTTTCGTTGATTGTTAATTATGTTAATTATGGAGGTACATTTTTGTAAAATGTAGATGTGTGTTGTGAATTGTGCGGTGTTATAGGGTAGGAAATAAAAAAGAATACATTTATGTAATAATTAATGTTTTTGTTTATAAATAATTTCTAATTAAAAATAGTTATTTGTTTGTAAATTATTTTTAAATTTATTTAATATAATATTTCTAGGTATTTGTCATATTTATTTAACATTATAATATGTTTCTATTTTTTATATTTTTTTAATTTGTTTTATATATATTTTTCATTTTTATTTTTTTTAATGTTTTGTGTTGGTGATATTTTGTTTGTTTTTAATTTTGAACTGACTGGAGTGGGATTATTAATTTGTACCCCTCCGCTATCCAACACTTCCCTATTGTTGCACTAACTGGAGTGGGAATAGTATTTTTTACCCCTTCGCTTCCAACACTTTCCCTAGTGTTGCACTAACTGGAGTGGGAATAGTATTTCTACACCTCTGCTGTCCAACACTTTCCCTACTGTTGCACTCACTGGAGTGGAAATAGTCATTTTTACCCCTCCGCTATCCAACACTTTCCCTACTGTTGCACTAACTGGAGTGGGAATAGTCATTTTTATTCGTCCGCTATGCAACACTTTCCCACTCACTGGAGTTGGAATAGTAATTTTTACCCCTCCGCTATCCAACACTTTCCCAACTGTTGCACTCACTGGAGTGGGAATAGTATTTTTTACCCCTCCGCTATCAAACATTTTCCCTACTGTTGCACTCACTGGAGTGGGAATAGTAATTTGTACCCCTCCGCTATCCAACACTTTACCTACTGTTGCACTCACTGAAGTGGACTTTTAAATAGTTTAATGTTTTAATTTATAATATAATGTTTTTTTTATTAGAATTTATGTTATTGGTGTATGTATATATATATATATATTTATTTGTAAATTTTCATATATACAATTTTAAAATAAATTAAAATTAATAGTTTATTAATTGTTTTAAAGTAAATATATATATATATTACATTTTATATACATATGTTTAAATTTTTTAAATTACATTTATTTGTTATATTTGTTAAAATGTATGTTAAATTTAAAAAAAAATTATTTATTTTTTTTTAATTATATTTAATATTATTTTTTATACATATATTAAAATCGATATTTTGTACAACTATATTTTTTACATCGATATTTTTTTTCCAATATTTTCGTACTTACCATTATAAATATAGGATGTCGATATTTTTGACATCGATATTTATAACTCGATATTTGTGTATGGGGATATTTTGGGGGTCGATATTCTATCAGTGAACCGAAACTTCCACTTCACACACCTCGCCCTAGCTCAGACACCACGTATCCACTGCAGCCGCTCCTGAGGATGCTCTTTCTACCATCTCACCGCCAAAGCCTGGAACATCGTCCCTCTCCACCTCCACCTCCGCACTGCACCCTCGCTGACCCACTTCAAGAAGGGACTTAAGACTTGGCTCTTTGACTGATACCTGCAGCACAATGCCTGGATACCCCCCCGGGTGATTAGCCGTGCTATACAAATACTACTTGATTGATAAGCAAAGCAACTTTTCAAGCAATGTTACTTTAGTGGTTCAAGGCCTAGGTTGTGAAATGAAACTGCACACTGCAACTTTTCATGTTTTAAACGTGTTTTATTTTCCATTAAGCTCCTCGTTATGATCGCACTTCTATTATAATCTATAAGCGCGCGCAACGAAATTTGTTTTATTTATTTGTTTGTTTACTTACCTCTGTGCGGCCGTATTCCGTAGTTTACTACCCCCCACTCTGCCCCTCCCCCGCCCCGCGTCACCGCCCGGCAGCACTCCCACCACAGGCCGCTACTGAATATACTACATCTCTCTTTAAGATTATATTGCTCCGACAACTAAACTAGTTATTAAGCAGGACCACTATAGTGAACTTCATAAAGTAGACTACCCTCAAGCTGATCAACCTCTCCTGGCAGGAGCTATTAGTGAAAATTAAGTTGAGCACATTGTTAGAGGACCGGTAGAAGCAAATATAAAGTTGTACATGTGAGCAAACTGATCGGCAAAGCTAGCTAGTGTGCAGATCTGGGGCAAAGTAGTCTTTGCCCCAGATCTGCACAGTGGCTAGCTATGGGTCAGATACGAGGATTCAATGTTCAATTCATTCAACAGAAAGAGAAGACTTAAGCAGCATTAACCGGAAATTGAGCACTCCAGAGAAATGTGGAGGAACGTAGATTAAAAGAAGGACATCAATGTGTGCCTCTCGTTTTATCCAAGGTTTGGTGGAATTACATCTGCATTAAAAGCTGAATTGTATCAGAGAAGCTAGAATGCTAAGGGGTAAGACTCTTAGACCACTTCTACTTTGGGAGGGACATTGTGTTCCCGCACTCAGTTAAAATTGCTTAAAGAGGATTGCTGGAAGTATTTTCAGCTGTGTTACTGATTGCTGAGCAAACATAAGAAGGCCCAGGAACAAACCAATGGGAAATCCCCCTATAAAATGAATAGATATTTGTGCTTGAAACATATGTGGGGGGAGAACCTCTCCTTCCAGATTACAATGGTGGTCTGGGTGGAGGAGTTCCCAGCTTGGCTATAGAGACACCAACACTAACCTTATAATGTATTAGACCACTGCTACTCAAAGAACGGCCTGGGGGCGCGTGTGGCCCCCTTGGCCTTTACATGCGGCCCACTGGTCAACAGCTGCTGTTTACCACTAATCCTCTTTGGGTTCCGGAGTAGCGTGCTACTTGCAGAAAAAGCGATTTGACGCCGTCAGGGGTAGTAAGCGCTATATAAATTCAATTACAATTACTCGACTCAGCATTAACAATAAAAAGATGTTAAATAGACAGGCAAGCATTTATTTCAAGGTTAATTGGTGTTAAAGAAAGAAAGTAACTAGGGAGTCCTGCGCTTATCTTTAGAAACACCTTCATTTTAAAGACATCTTGCAGCAAAAGTGTAAAAATATGACAGTCTCTTCAAAATTCAAAAAGTGTATTCAATTAACATGCAGAACCTTTTCACCTTAGTGCAACTGATTATATCAGTGCATTGAGAAATGCAAAATGGACAGTTTCCAAACATGAATTCAGGAACATTAATTATTCCCCCTACCCTCACAACAGCGCCAATGGTGAACTAAAGAGGCAAGTCAGTTGTAAATGGGTGGCCTGGGTTCCCATTATACATGAACAACATTATACTTTATTAAGTCAAACACAGGAAAAGGTTGTGTGCAGCGCACACCCTGAAATCATGCATTTCAAGGTCTCCGTATATGTAATAATGAAGAAAAAGGAGGGAAAGTGAAATTAAACAATTGACTAGGATCAAACAATATGATAAAGTAGGGGAAGCCGGAATTAATCCCAGGTTTTCCGGTTTCACATTGTTCAACTCAGCCACTAGATGTATATCATTCGCCTACACCCACCTTACCACCAATTCCCCCAGCCCCCTCACCTGACCGCCACCTCGCTGGCATCAACACGGCCCCCGGGCACATCACAGACCGGACTTTTTGGCCCCTGGGAAAATATTTGCGGGTACCCATGAATTATACTGTAGTGAGAATGTTCTGTCATTCCACAACACTACCAAAAACAGGTCAGCAGAGAACAGACGTGTGTTGGAAGAGCTGTGCCTAGTGAGGAAATGTTCTAAACGTGGTGTGGAAGTGCTCCCAGATCCAAATCTTCTGGCAATGCATTGTGGAAAAGATTGATAATACTAACACACTAGGTCAGACCTGGCTACTAGTTTGTGCTTTTAATGGGTTTTGGCCTTAATACAGCAGGTCATGCACAATAAACAAAGAAAATGGAGGCCGGCAATAACTGGAAGTGCAATTATGTGACTTAGGGAAAAAAGGATCCAATATGCTGAGTAAGATTGGCCTGTCTTGAAGTCCCAGATGTCGACGTCTAAACCATCCTGAAGAGAGACATCAAAATGGCACAGGTTTATGATTGAGTCATATGGGTCATAACTTCTTGGCTGGAGGGAGAAAGCAACAATCTGTGTGAAGGATTAGATAGCTACACCAACTGGTGATGCCAATTGCTTCTGTCACCCTCTATCCTTATCCGCAAGCATACATTATTTTATTTTTTGTACTGGTGGAAACGATGTCTTGCTGCTTGTTTTATTTTACTATTGAAGCTTATTTTTAATGGTTAATGGATGGAGATTGGCGGATTGGAGGTCGGGGAGGGAGGGCATCTCTTGCAACTAAAAGTTGGCTATAATTTCATGTACAAGATAGGTTTTGAAGATCTCTTTCAAGAAAAGACAAAATGTTTCAAATTAATATGCAGATAATTGTATTTCTGGTGTGATCTTGTAGGTAACGTGTCCATTGTTTGATTAATCAGATTTTAATATATGGGAGCCTGCAATCCCTTTATAAAAACCGGGCTCTAATTTCCTTATTTCCGGCGAGTTCTGACATCTCTAGTCACCTGTAATAAAGAAGTGATGTAGCAGCTCAACTGTAATACATTATTATAGTTGAGTTCTGACCTCAAATGCCTGGCAGGTCACAGAGCACAAAAACGAGAAATGGCTTTTCCTTCTTCTCATTTATTTCTCTAAAAGGAAAACGTGATCAGCAGAAAAAGGATATTTATGGCAACAAGTTCATTTTTTACTAGGGCATATCTTATTACAGGAAAGATAGAATCTCTGCATGTTTCTATGCAGCCTGAGCCATAGCATTTTAACCTAACTTACATTAAATTGATCTAACATCTTTCTGCAAACATTACTGTTTTTGGTGTGTTAAATTCTAAGTTCAGATTCGGCTTTTATTCTTTTGTCTGTAATGGACTTGAACTATCAAGGCAGCAAAGATTTAAGCAGTTTGTGGGATCATCTATTATAGGGAATATGGTACCACCTGGCATACATTAAAAGGATATTGCATATCACGTTGAAGTTTCATGACCTTCGGCTTCCTTCTTGGATATGGCCTCAGGTGACTTGCAATATCCTTATTATGTACAGCAGAGGGTTCTTTATCCCAGAACTAATGTGTATTTTTGGGAAGAACACTCGAGATCCAGCTTGAGTCTCAACAAATACCAAACAAAGAATTACGTCATGGTGCCCAGGAGACACGTCAGGGAACTGGGGTAGTTACTTTCTTGCTCTCAGAGTAGCAAGCTATCATTTGTTATCACATCTGTGCCTAGCAGTTAGGGCCTCACTTCTCCTTTAGGAAAGGGCTTGGGCTGTGTTGCAAACAAGTAAGATCACATTGTAAGTGATCCAGAACTGGGGTATGTGGTTATAACACATGCGATTTTAGCATCAGTGCTAAAACAACCAGAAGTAAACTTGCATGTGGTAAAAACACATGCAGTAATGCACATGCCTAAAATCGAACCTTGTTGGTGAAGTGGTGGCGCCCACGTACTATGAACTAAGCATCATCTTTACACATGGACATGGGCGTCTCAATGAGTTTACATTAGTGCATGCACTGTAGGCGACTGAATAGCCACTGATGCCATTGCTCATGACCCCATTGGCAGTAGCCGGTATCGCTCATACAACAGGACACACATCAGCACATGCCACACTGTAGAGCGTGCATTTGGGGTACTTCAGCATATTTAGTATGTTTGCTCGTGACTGGTGGAGTGGTAATGTACTGAAAAGATGTGTCGCATGGTACTCATTTTTTACGTGCTACAGTAGAGTGGGAGAGGGTGGACATCGACAGGATGCTACTGTCAGCGGACTAGGCATGATGACAAGTTATTTCTGAAATAGCTGCATACACAAAGGAAGCCTGAAGTGTAAATATAGCATAGCACACAACTATAGTGAGTTCAAAATTAATTTTAAAGGGGACTGTTGACCTTTCCAACCGACCCTGTGCATTGACAGCTCTCTCCTACCCCCACCCGAACCCCAACAAACCCTATTCCCTGGCAGCTGTTCACTTCCCGTACTCAGACGGCTACAGACCTTGTGTCTTGACTGTTGTATCCTACCCAACCCATGCCCTGGTTGGTGCAGTGTGGCGTTAATCTGGGCGGGAGGGAGTTGGGCCATATGGGCAGCTCCATCACCTCCTGGTCTTCGGAAGGGACATCTGGGAAAAGTGAGACAGGGAAAGTGAGAGGGCAGTGGATGGGCAGGTACTGACCCTTGTACAGAACACAGACATCTGAGATAATTTCATCTACTGCTTTTCGAGGAGAGGGGATAAAGTCTCGAGCTCAGGAACAAGCGCTCATGCCATTTGGGCATTTGCTCCTCTGATTTCGGGTTTGACTTTATCAGCCTATTAATTATATGGTATTCAGCTCTTCCCTGACACGTGCGCTCAGTCCTGTGCCACTGGGCTTACTTTCCCTTCTCACAGATGATGTTCCTGGTGCCGGTTTGATTTTCAGCACAGACACTTTTGAACTTAGCTATGCCCTTAGAATTGGCCACCAGAGAAGGCTGGAATGTCACCTGATAGGTCATCTCCAGTTTACATCCTCAACATCACTGGTCACTGAGGCAGATGGAAGGCTATCCCCAGGGACAATTGATGATATTGCCAGGCAGTGGTTTGCCATGGGGTTTTCGGTTCAGTTGCATGCACTAAGCAAGCTTTATCTTCTGCATCCTTCCCTGTGTCCTCCACTGGGAAGGCAGTCAGGCTGCATCTGGGTAATTACATCTGCCTCATTGCCAAGAGTCATTGCCAAAATTAGCACAGGGGAGGCACCGACAATGGTGGGCATGGCTGGGTGAATGGCTGACTACAATTGTAGGTGCAGGTGGCTCAGAAATAGCAGGTCCTTCATTTGTGTCTCTCTGGAGACTCAAATTGCGGGATGTCACCTGAAGAGGGATGGTTGTGGTTCATGAATGCACAGATTTTGATACCAACATCATAAACAACGTGTTTCATGAAAGTGTACCTACCTCTTTTTTCAGCTGTGACTTGCTCCAGCCTCTGCAACTCCAGGTACTCATCACCATCACCTTCCAGAGGTGCAGGATGAGGCGCTGTGGTGTCCATCCTGCTGTGTCCAGGCTGTAGTGCTGGTGCTTCACTCGAGATCCTCCAGATCACAGAGGTAGGTGGAGGTGACATTCATTTTGTCAGTAACGCATTGCCACATTTTTTACCTTGGTTTGGGCTGGTCCTGCTTATTTTCGTGTCCGAATAGCTGGATCTCTCCCTTGAGTACCTTCTTTGCCAGCACAATCAGGCACTGATTGGAAAATGTATACTTGCTCTGCCTGCGCTTAGATGATGCTGACACGTGCGGGAGGACAGCCCTGGGGATTGCCTAGATGCCTGTGTCCATGGTTGTGTTGGATGGAGAATGATGGTTTTCAGGGCACAAGCTTTTTCAACATCGATGTTATCAGTGCGAAATATGGCAGATTTATGGCAGTCATCAATCGGAAAAGCACTCACAGGCCTCAATTGATTCTTAAGCATGAGGGACAAATAGTAGGGCATCATGTCACCAAATGATACTTAATATAATTGAACCCTAGTCGGATGTGGTAGATGGAACTCCCTGACTCAGGAAGTGACAACAGTGTGGTGAAAAAATAGTTTCTACTAACTGTTGGATTGCAACCTCCGTAGTTCACTTGGCCTAGGGTGTTGGACTGTTTGTGTCATGCTGTATCCCTTTAGCCGCGCTTATGATCAAGACTGTACTTCAGCAAATACCTCATAGGTACAACCAACCTACTTTGGGAGCAGTGCTTAGGTGTGATTCTCTTGAACAATAGAAAGTGCCTCTCTGCTGTATATATAGTGGAACGATCAAGGGGTCCGCAGCTAGTCAATTACTGTGTCCCAGGCTTCTCATCATTGGCCCAATCCCTCTGTGAAGGGGGCTACTGTCTGTTAGGCTGGGATTAGTGGCTATCTCAAGCCTTATATAGTGACACGCTGCAGGATGGTGGGTCTCCTGTGCTACCTATATGGCTAAGACAACTTCCTAGCATGGCGAGGGTGGCTTCATGATGGAGTGTGTGTATGGTCAACTTGGAATATGCAAACATTATGCATTTCACTAGGGTTTGATTATATTTTAGGGACAAGTGTTTCTCAACTGTTCATTGGACAACAGTGTACCCGAAATTGCAACATCTGATTTTATGTGCAGTATGTGCATATGTGGTAAAACTTCAAATTAGCCCATTCCCAGATGCTGCAACTTCATGGCGTTATTTTCACGCTTAGTCACTCATTACGAGTATCTCACAATTGGTGCAGGGTGCCAGGGGTCAGAATCTACGATTCCGGCCAAGTCCAGCGGTTAGGTCTTTATTTTCAGAGACTCGGGAATAACTGCTAAGATCCAGTTATACTGGGTCCCTTTTTGTGCAATCTTTTCCAATTTCGCGGTTTAACACCACTGACTTTTTCTGGGTGCTCAGGACGGCCGGTGGGTGGTCAGGGTGGGTTGGAAGGGGCTGGGTTATGGGGAAGGCTTGTGCCTGCTTCGAGAGAGCATGCTTCCCCTGTACCGCTGCTGGGGTCAAGCGGGGGCCGAGCTGTGACGCTGACCACAGCCCCTGCCAGTAGTGTAGCCCAGCCAGACCCGAGGCGACCGAGCCCTGAATTATCAGGTCCGGAGTTAGAGGACCCCCTAACTCCGGGCCCAGAGAGAGTCAGAATTGCGTGAAGCGGAATTTCACCTGCATTTATGCAGGTCAAATACCACTATTCGTACTGAGGGCCTTAATCACGTTTTTCCATGTGGAGACACTGCACTGTGGCGTTATATCTGCTCCTGCCAGCGCCTCACTGCAATAACCCAGAAATTGGTAGCACACTGTGGGGCATATTCACAAGGAGCTATTGCCGAATTAATGGCACTTCATCGCAGCCAAAGTCGTGATAAATTTACCCCCCCATTCACAAGCCAGTGTTAACAGCCCACAGCACCAGTTAACCCGCGATAGCAGCCGCAAAAAACATCGCCACAGAGGACCCCACAAATATCGCTAATGAGATGCAAAGTAGGCGTTCCCGTGACAAAAGCCGAGACAACAGCACACCTCAACATTCGCAACGACCAGCCACATCTGCGATAAAAACACAAAACTGGCGATAAGGCGCGTTTGCACGAGCAAATCTACACCTGCTCTGACCTGGTGTAAAGTCGGATGGCAGCCAGCACCACAAAAGGGAGCACAGCCCAGGGCCACATCCGAAGGGCAACAGATGCCATGGAGCCACCCATCATGTGGCCCGGACACCCAAGAGGGCCACAACACCCACCTCCACCACCCCAGGACCCCAACCCACACCCGGGACACCCCCCCCCGGACCACCACAGACGCAGCGCAGACAAAGACAGCGGAACCCCAAGAAACGTACCAGCCGCACAGACCCAACATCTGACAATGTCACCGTCCACTACAGGCTGAAAGGGACAACCAACCTATGCATCCTGACCATCATCGCCTAACAGGCCTACGGTAACAACACAGCGGACAACCAAAATCCCACCCCACACAAAGCTGATGGCGTGGCTGCACCTGTTGGTCCCTGGGACCCCCCAACCAACACCCGCCAGAGTCGGAGGAGTCTCACAGCCAGCCACATCCAAGTCCCCCACACCTGTCCTGGACATCACCATCACCCTGGTACCCCAGGCCCCATACGTACAACACAATGCGCAGGATCCGCTGGAGACCAAGCAAAGACCATACGCCATAGCAGGATGCACGCACGTGTCGGGGGCAATACACAGCACACATGTACTACATGTGCCCCCTGGTGACACAGCACGCAATCACCGCAACAGGAAGCACACGTCTCACACCAATGTGCGGGCAACAACAGAACACCGTGGAACACCCAACAATGTCGCCTTCAAATACACAGCCAGTGTGCATGATACCTTCATCCTCTGACAGCCCATCATCAACCAGCGTCCCCAGGATGGCAACAAGGGAAATGCACAGCCCCTTGGCAATATACAAATGAACACCCCACACACCTCAACTCCACAACCATGCAACTCACAACGCTGGCAATGCACACGTCACAAAATCACATACAACAGGCACAACAATATGCCCACCCACCAGACACGACAGAACAACTTACAATGTCCACATGAGCAAGCCCTGAACATGTGCCAGCAACGGCATGGCACCTCAGCCACATAATAGCCGAATGTGGGGAGAGGTGGCAACCAGGCATGTGTGAAGGATGCAGTAGAACCATGATTGGGAAAGTACACAATGCCAAGAGTGCCGGAGATGTGCTGGACACCTCGCAGTATGCAGAACACACCCATAACCATGGCGACATACACCGCTTGCGTATGGAGTGTAGTGGACAGTGGACACCACCATGTCACCCCAGCCAGTGGGGGACCTCGCTGGAAATGTTGCCTGTTACGCCCCCCCACTAAGCGTCAGTGGAGTGGGATGGCCCGGCGTACGCCACGCCAGCGTAGGGGTGTGAATAAAAAGCACGTAGGCCTGGGCGTGGTCCTCTTCCGGAAAGACCCACGTCTCTGCCAGGGGGGCGCCTCCCACCTTGCCACGAGGCCGACGCCATCCTCGTGAGCGGAGTTGCCTGCGATGCCGTGCGCCTGCCGGACCCCGGCACGCTGGACCACGAACCCGTCAGGCCAGCCCCTGCGCAGCCAGGCCACACTGATCACCTTCCGACACCAGCGTGTGTCAAGGAGGGCCCACCACGTGCCGGCGCAAGCCCCAAGCCCGAGGCCCGAGACCTTGGCAGCCACCTCAGACCATCACGGACTCCACAACACCGGCCCGCTTTATTCCTTTTTCGTTGACGTACTCCACTGCCGCCCCCGGCCTACTCTTTGGACCAGTAGGTCCCATATGTGAAACTGTGTCCTGAGTCATGAATGGCAGTGACCCCAAATCTGGGCCAGCGGCCACAGCACCAGACCCCCCCGATTAGTGAGGCATAGTTCCATATGGGCATCTTGCGACACATGGTGCCACTAACCCTGTTCAATGCCAGCCTGCTACACGTGGTGCCACTAACCCTGTTCAACGCCAGCCGGCTACACGTGGTGCCACTGAACCTGAACTACGCAGGCCGGTGGGGCCATCCAACCTATGCCGGCGACACTCAGTGAATGGGCTGTGCTGACCGCTGCCTCAGGCCTACACCAAGGTCAGGTAGGTCACACATTTGGAACTGAGTCTTGATTATACCATGACAGCGAACATTAGTTATGGCAGAGAACAATTCACAATACACCCTCCGATGTGGTGGCAACAAGTCTGTGCATGGCATCACAACCACACGTGTCTGTGGGCCTACGTGGACCACTGCCCTCGGCCTACGCTGCGCACGAGTGGGGTCACAGATTTGGAACTGAACATCGGTAATTTAAAAGGCAGAATACATTTATTCGCACGCTCGGAGGGGCGTAAGAGGATGACACGTTGCAGTCCGGAGGGAACAGGATCAGCGTCACGGAGGTGATTGAACACTACCGACAACTGACACTGTGTCACTAACTCTGTGCCTCGTGAGCCAACGACCCGTGGCTGTGGGCCACTGCTGACCGCTGCCTCCGGCCTACACTGTGGTCCAGTAGGTCACAGAGCCCTGATTTGGCATTTTTGGAGTTCACATCTGTGTACCGGCATCATTGCAGACTGCATCCCCTCACAGCACCTGTGCCACTACGTTTGTTCCCCGACATTCATGGACACTCACTGGTTGTACATTGGTGGCGTTTGAGTCTATGAACTAGGGGCTAGTTTTCATCCTCATGTTGCTGATCCTGAATTGTTGGTGCAAACGAGGGTTGCGCTTTCCACTCCTCCATTTGCTGCTTCCAGATGACATCAGACCTTCCGCATCATGCCCTGGAGGACAACTTCCACTGTCCCCCGAAACCCTCCGCAACATACACCTCGGACAATGATGGGGACCGCTCAGGTCGCATGGCCCATCTGACTGCACCGCAAGTCACCGTCCCGTGGCTGGGTGCCTGTGCCGGCCCAGTGCATCCGGGGCCACTAACTCTGTGCTGCTCAGGCCTGGGACCCCTTCTTCTGAGACATTGAATGGCCTCTGTAGCGATGGTCTTGGGGTCATCAACGCCATGTGTCTGTGGCCCTGCACTGTCCGCCTCCTCCGGCCCCAACTGAGGGCCACCAGGGCCCACACATGGCATCGCGTCTTGACCGGCCCGGATGTCGCATCACCACAGGATGCACACGCCACCACCGCAAGGACCACCTTCAACCGCCATCTGCCAGAGTCGAAAGGGTGGTCCTGACAGACCTACGGAGTTGCTCAGACCTGTCGTGGATGCCATCATCGGCCTGATACCCTGCTCAGCACTGCAGGTGCCAGTGACTCAGTGCACCGCAAGCCATTGTCCATTACTGATTGAGTTTTGTGCTGTTGTGAGGTTGCGCAGCAATGTCACCTCATGCAGTGGGGAAGACCTGGGACCATGAGGAGGAGGATGTGTCAAGTGTGCGGATGGGAGAAGGCACAGACAATGGGAGGGCAGGTGGCAACAGCCCCAAGGCAGGAATGCAGACTGGTGGCGGTAGTCAAGCTACACACCCGGATTTAATACTGAGTATTGCGCTGTGGACTGCGGACGCAACTGTCACCTCAGGCAGTGTGGGGGACCTGGGACGTTGATGAGGAAGCTGATGCAGGTGTAACACACCCCACTGCATCTGCATCAGGGCTAACCCGAAGGGACATAATCCTAGCTATTTCTTCACATGAGCGCGCTCTTCTCTAGTGCCCCTACCTCAGTGCACTGCAACTCACGGAACGTCCAGACTGAATATTGGGTGACCTCTGGCCTTACTCCGGATCCCTCCATGTTGCTCTGCATTTGACTCTGTTATGCTGGTGTTTTCTGTTTCCATGACACTGATGTCCACTTTTCAGGTTGTTGCCAGCACCAAGCACTCCGTCCGGGCTGGATTATACTCACCCCACACACATCCAGCACAGGCGTCACTGTACATATGGCCCTGCCAATAAAGGGGCCGGGCGCACGTGCCCGTAGCCAGTGCAACATGATATGTGCATGTGTCCCTGTGGTCTTGTTGTATGCATGGGGGCCCTGGGCCCTACGACATTACAATATGCTGTGTTCAGCGGACGCAGACATGTCACCACAGGCAGCGGGCTAGAACCTGGACATGTGGCTTTGTGGTCACCCACTCAATTCGTAAGGGGAGTGGACTGTGCCGTCGTACGCAGAGCCAACGTGGGTGTGTGACTGATATGTGCGTGCCCCTGGGTGTGGTTCTGTACTGGGTATGTGCATCTGCATGTGTCTCTATGGCAGTGTGGGTCTCCTTTGTGGGGTGTAGGTGGTCCCTGAAGGGTATTGGACACCCACGTATGTGTTCTAGTTCGCATTCCATTGGTTGGGCAACACCCGCACCTGTTGGTCCACCTCATTTTGGCGTTCTGCCACCTGGCATTGGGGTGCCATGTGTGGGTGGGTGAAGTGTTGTGAGGCAGCCATGATTGCTGGTGCTTCATGCTGTGTGGTCTGTTGCAGGGTCTGGGTTCTCCTCTGAGTAGCTTGTCTGCCCTGGTCCTGGTGGTGGGTTGTGTGGGATGTCCATGGGCTGTTGTAGGGCGTCGGTGTCTGGGCTGTGGTGTTCGTCTCGGGCATCACTGATGGGTTGTCTGTTCTGACCTGCTGGAGGTGTTGTTTGTCCCTCTGCATTGTGAAGGGGAGGGGCATGTGTGGCATTGTGTCCATCACCCCCCGTCCCCCCAGTCCCTGTTGGATCCTCACCCTGCTGTTGTTGTGTCAGGTCCTGTCGAGCTGTGTCCGTACTCCCTACTCCTTGCACCCTCTCCACACTGATGACTGTGGCCTGGGTTTCCTCCTGCTCCTCCTGTGGCGCTGGACTGCCACCTCCTGTCGCCGTTGCTGCCTTCCTGTGGGCAGCGGGTTTGTACCTGGTTTAGGTTGTCACGTCCTGCCGGCGCCTCTTGGCCTCCTGGATTGGCCTCCTGGGCACTCCGACTGCATTCCAGGTGGTCTGCTTGTGGGTCAGTTGCTGGTAGTGTTCTGTCGCCTCCGTGGCCTTGGTCTTGTTTTCCTGCGGTCTGCACCCCGTCTTCCTCTCCCTTTTCTCCTTGGCCTTCCCCGACCCCGTTGTTCCTTTCTGGTGGTCTGTGGGGGTTGTGTGGTTCGCGTTGCCCTCTGCGCTGGGTCAGGGTGCATCCATGTTGCTACGTGCTTTGGCTTGTTTCTGGTGTGTTGTGTCTGTGGTTTTTATGGTGCAATTTCCCGCCAGACGCATGGGATTTGCAGGCCTGAGGCTGCTTTTCGCTACTTTTTGTACTGCGATTGGCCTCATCGCATGATTTCTCACGTTCGCGTTTCGCATTTTTTCGGCGTGGCGTTGAGCGACCCTTGACCTTGCCAGGTAGGTCGCTCCCCCACCACACAGCTCCGCCTGTGTTGTCTGCCCGCTGCTTCTGCAGGTAAGATCGCCCTCCGCTTGTGGCCCCGGTGCCCGTATTTCCTGCTTGTCTCCCCTTTTCCTTTCTGTGCCCCTCGCTGCCCCATTAGCGTTGTGCTTGCCATTTTGTCTGTTTTCACCCCCTTTTTCCTTTCTGTGCCCCTCGCTGCCCCATTAGCGTTGTGCTTGCCATTTTGTCTGTTTTCACCCCCTTTTTCCTTTCTGTGCCCCTCGCTGCCCCATTAGCGTTGTGCTTGCCATTTTGTCTGTTTTCACCCCCTTTTTCCTTTCTGTGCCCCTCGCTGCCCCATTAGCGTTGTGCTTGCCATTTTGTCTGTTTTCACCCCTTTTTCCTTTCTGTGCCCCTCGCTGCCCCATTAGCGTTGTGCTTGCCATTTTGTCTGTTTTCACCCCCTTTTCCTTTCTGTGCCCCTCGCTGCCCCATTAGCGTTGTGCTTGCCATTTTGTCTGTTTTCACCCCCTTTTTCCTTTCTGTGCCCCTCGCTGCCCCATTAGCGTTGTGCTTGCCATTTTGTCTGTTTTCACCCCCTTTTCCTTTCTATGCCCCTCGCTGCCCCATTAGCGTTGTGCTTGCCATTTTGTCTGTTTTCACCCCCTTTTTCCTTTCTGTGCCCCTCGCTGCCCCATTGGCGTTGTGCTTGCCATTTTGTCTGTTTTCACCCCCTTTTCCTTTCTGTGCCCTCGCTGCCCCATTACCGTTGTGCTTGCCATTTTGTCTGTTTTCACCCCCCATTTTCCTTTTGTGCCCCCGCTGCCTCTCGCCATTCCCGCCGCTGCGTCCCCGCCCCCCTGACTACCCATACGCTGCCCCTGCCTCCCGCCTCCCAGCTGCTCCTCCCTCCCACCTCCCCATAAATGGCGGCCGCTGCGCGGTGAGGAGAGCGACCCTTGACCTTGCCAGGTAGGTCGCTCCCCACCACACAGCTCCGCCTGTGTTGTCTGCCCGCTGCTTCTGCAGGTAAGATCGCCCTCCGCTTGTGGCCCCGGTGCCCGTATTTCCTGCTTGTCTCCCCTTTTCCTTTCTGTGCCCCTCGCTGCCCCATTAGCGTTGTGCTTGCCATTTTGTCTGTTTTCACCCCCTTTTTCCTTTCTGTGCCCCTCGCTGCCCCATTAGCGTTGTGCTTGCCATTTTGTCTGTTTTCACCCCCTTTTTCCTTTCTGTGCCCCTCGCTGCCCCATTAGCGTTGTGCTTGCCATTTTGTCTGTTTTCACCCCCTTTTTCCTTTCTGTGCCCCTCGCTGCCCCATTAGCGTTGTGCTTGCCATTTTGTCTGTTTTCACCCCCTTTTCCTTTCTGTGCCCCTCGCTGCCCCATTAGCGTTGTGCTTGCCATTTTGTCTGTTTTCACCCCTTTTTCCTTTCTGTGCCCCTCGCTGCCCCATTAGCGTTGTGCTTGCCATTTTGTCTGTTTTCACCCCCTTTTCCTTTCTGTGCCCCTCGCTGCCCCATTAGCGTTGTGCTTGCCATTTTGTCTGTTTTCACCCCCTTTTTCCTTTCTGTGCCCCTCGCTGCCCCATTAGCGTTGTGCTTGCCATTTTGTCTGTTTTCACCCCCTTTTTCCTTTCTGTGCCCCTCGCTGCCCCATTAGCGTTGTGCTTGCCATTTTGTCTGTTTTCACCCCCCATTTTCCTTTTGTGCCCCCGCTGCCTCTCGCCATTCCCGCCGCTGCGTCCCTGCGGCCCCACCCCCTGACTGCCCATTCGCTGCCCCTGCCTCCCGCCTCCCAGCTGCTCCTCCCTCCCACCTCCCCATAAATGGCGGCCGCTGCGCGTGAGGAGAGCGACCCTTGACCTTGCCAGGTAGGTCGCTCCCCACCACACAGCTCCGCCTGTGTTGTCTGCCCGCTGCTTCTGCAGGTAAGATCGCCCTCCGCTTGTGGCCCCGGTGCCCGTATTTCCTGCTTGTCTCCCCTTTTCCTTTCTGTGCCCCTCGCTGCCCCATTAGCGTTGTGCTTGCCATTTTGTCTGTTTTCACCCCTTTTTCCTTTCTGTGCCCCTCGCTGCCCCATTAGCGTTGTGCTTGCCATTTTGTCTGTTTTCACCCCTTTTTCCTTTCTGTGCCCCTCGCTGCCCCATTAGCGTTGTGCTTGCCATTTTGTCTGTTTTCACCCCCTTTTTCCTTTCTGTGCCCCTCGCTGCCCCATTAGCGTTGTGCTTGCCATTTTGTCTGTTTTCACCCCTTTTTCCTTTCTGTGCCCCTCGCTGCCCCATTAGCGTTGTGCTTGCCATTTTGTCTGTTTTCACCCCTTTTCCTTTCTGTGCCCCTCGCTGCCCCATTAGCGTTGTGCTTGCCATTTTGTCTGTTTTCACCCCTTTTTTCCTTTCTGTGCCCCTCGCTGCCCCATTAGCGTTGTGCTTGCCATTTTGTCTGTTTTCACCCCCTTTTCCTTTCTGTGCCCCTCGCTGCCCCATTAGCGTTGTGCTTGCCATTTTGTCTGTTTTCACCCCTTTTTCCTTTCTGTGCCCCTCGCTGCCCCATTAGCGTTGTGCTTGCCATTTTGTCTGTTTTCACCCCTTTTTCCTTTCTGTGCCCCTCGCTGCCCCATTAGCGTTGTGCTTGCCATTTTGTCTGTTTTCACCCCCATTTTCCTTTTGTGCCCCCGCTGCCTCTCGCCATTCCCGCCGCTGCGTCCCTGCGGCCCCGCCCCCTGACTGCCCATTCGCTGCCCCTGCCTCCCGCCTCCCAGCTGCTCCTCCCTCCCACCTCCCCATAAATGGCGGCCGCTGCGCGGTGAGGAGAGCGACCCTTGACCTTGCCAGGTAGGTCGCTCCCCCACCACACAGTTCCGCCTGTGTTGTCTGCCCGCTGCTTCTGCAGGTAAGATCGCCCTCCGCTTGTGGCCCCGGTGCCCGTATTTCCTGCTTGTCTCCCCTTTTCCTTTCTGTGCCCCTCGCTGCCCCATTAGCGTTGTGCTTGCCATTTTGTCTGTTTTCACCCCCTTTTTCCTTTCTGTGCCCCTCGCTGCCCCATTAGCGTTGTGCTTGCCATTTTGTCTGTTTTCACCCCCTTTTTCCTTTCTGTGCCCCTCGCTGCCCCACTAGCGTTGTGCTTGCCATTTTGTCTGTTTTCACCCCTTTTTCCTTTCTGTGCCCCTCGCTGCCCCATTAGCGTTGTGCTTGCCATTTTGTCTGTTTTCACCCCCTTTTTCCTTTCTGTGCCCCTCGCTGCCCCATTAGCGTTGTGCTTGCCATTTTGTCTGTTTTCACCCCCTTTTCCTTTCTGTGCCCCTCGCTGCCCCATTAGCGTTGTGCTTGCCATTTTGTCTGTTTTCACCCCCTTTTTCCTTTCTGTGCCCCTCGCTGCCCCATTAGCGTTGTGCTTGCCATTTTGTCTGTTTTCACCCCCTTTTCCTTTCTGTGCCCCTCGCTGCCCCATTAGCGTTGTGCTTGCCATTTTGTCTGTTTTCACCCCTTTTTCCTTTCTGTGCCCCTCGCTGCCCCATTAGCGTTGTGCTTGCCATTTTGTCTGTTTTCACCCCCTTTTTCCTTTCTGTGCCCCTCGCTGCCCCATTAGCGTTGTGCTTGCCATTTTGTCTGTTTTCACCCCCATTTTCCTTTTGTGCCCCCGCTGCCTCTCGCCATTCCCGCCGCTGCGTCCCCTGCGGCCCCGCCCCCTGACTGCCCATTCGCTGCCCCTGCCTCCCGCCTCCCAGCTGCTCCTCCCTCCCACCTCCCCATAAATGGCGGCCGCTGCGCGGCCGCGCCGCTGGCGCGCCGAAGGCGCGCCTAAGGCAAGCCCGTCTGCGCCCGTCCGCGACTGGACCGCGCCCAGCGCCAGAACCCCTGGAACCCACCGATGCAACACCACTCGACGGACCTACGACGCCGCCACACTCACCGCACTCAATGCCGGCCGGAACCCTGCCTGCTACCGAGCCTCACCGAGACGCACCCACGGACCCTTCACCTGCCAAACCTGCCGATTCACCTGCCCCCGGACGTGCACCACCTCCGCCAAGTCGAGCACCAGCAGCAACCACCTGAAATGCATCCTGTTGAACACCCGCTCCGTCCACAGGCACGCCGTGGAACTCTGGGACCTGCTCGACGCAACAGCACCGGACATCGCCTTCCTCACCGAAACCTGGATGAACGCCTCCTCAGCGCCCGACATCGCCATAGCCATCCGGGACGGATACAAGATCACCCGGAGGGACCGCGTCAACCAGACGGGAGGAGGCATCGCCATCGTACACAAGAACACCATCCGCATCTCGACTAACTCCGACGAGACCTTCACCGCCGCCGAACACCTACACTTCCAGATACACACTGACCCCAAGACCACCCTCCGAGGCACCCTCATCTACAGACCCCCGGGACCACGCACACTATTCAGCGAAGACATCGCAGACTTCATCAGCCCGCACGCCATGCCCTCCGCCGACTACATCCTCCTAGGGGACCTCAACTTCCACCTGGAGAACAACAACGACAGAAACACCACCGCCCTGCTGGACAACCTCGCCAACCTCGGACTCAAGCAACTGGTGAACACACCCACCCACTACGCCGGCCACACGCTTGACCCCGTCTTCTCGTCCAGCAAACACATCTCCTTCAGCCACGCCACCGGACTCCACTGGACCGACCACAGCTGCATCCACTTCAGCTTCAGAAAGACTGCGACCCACCACCACCCGCAACAGGCTCCCCGCCGGAGCTGGAGCAAGATCACCGCCGAGCAGCTCACCGCCTCCCTCGGCCAGAACACACCCACCAACACAACGGACCCAAACGAAGCAGCCAGCAACCTCGCCAAGTGGCTGACCGCCTGCGCCGACGACCTCGCACCACTAAAAACCCTCCCAGCAGACCCGGAAGCAAGAAAACCCCTTGGTTCACCAACGAACTCAAGGAATCCAAGAAGAACTGCCGCACTCTCGAGAAAACCTGGCGACTCGACCAGACCACAGACAACAGGACCGCCCTCAAGCACGCCACCCGCAAACACCACCAGCTGATCCGTGCCACCAAGAAGTCGGCACTCAAAGAACGACTGGACAACAACGCCCATGACAGCAAGGAACTTTTCAGCATCGTCAAAGAGTTCTCCAACCCCAGCGCCGGAAACAACGACATCACCCCCTCGCAAGACCTCTGCAACTCACTCTCCGCGTTCTTCCACCGCAAGATCACCGACATACATAACAGCTTCGACGCACAAACCACGCACCCTACCGCCGAACCAACGCCCGCCACCACCACCCTCTGCAACTGGACCCCGATCAGCACCGAAGACACCACCCGCACGATGAACTCCATCCACTCCGGATCACCAACCGACCCCTGCCCACACCACGTCTTCAACAAAGCCGACGCCACCATCGCACCCCATCTCCGGGACATCATCAACTCCTCCTTCCACACCGCCACCTTCCCGGAGAGCTGGAAGCACGCCGAGCTTACCGCCCTCCTGAAGAAACCAACGGCGGACCCCACCGACCTCAAGAACTACCGTCCCATCTCGCTCCTTCCGTTTCCGGCCAAAGTCATCGAGAAGACCGTCAACAGACAGCTTGCCGCCTTCCTCGAGACGAATGGATCCCTCGACCCCTCGCAGTCCGGGTTTCGGGCCAACCACAGCACCGAGACCGCCCTTATCGCAGCCACCGACGACATCAGAACCCTAACCGACAACGGGGAAACAGCTGCCCTCATCCTCTTGGACCTCTCCGCGGCGTTCGACACCGTCTGCCACCGCACCCTAGTGAAGCGCCTCAGCAACATCGGAATCCGAGAGAAAGCACTGGAATGGATCATCTCGTTCCTCGCCGGAAGAACCCAGAGAGTCCGCCTCCCCCGTTCAGATCCGAAGCCACCGAAGTCATCTGCGGCGTTCCACAAGGATCTTCACTCAGTCCAACCCTCTTCAACGTCTACATGAGCCCCTCGCAGCCATCGCACGCCAACACAACCTCAACATCATCTCCTACGCCGACGACACCCAGCTGATCCTCTCCCTCACCAACGACCCCACCACTGCCAGAGCCAACCTACACGACGGGATGAGAGACGTCGCCGACTGGATGAGGAACAGCCGCCTTAAACTGAACTCGGACAAGACGGAAGTCCTCATCCTGGGCTCATCTCCCTCCGCCTGGGACGACTCCTGGTGGCCCCCGGCCCTGGGCACCGCGCCCAAGCCAACGGACCACGCACGCAACCTGGGCTTCATCCTGGACTCCTCCCTGTCGATGACCAGACAAGTCAACGCCGTCTCATCTTCATGCTTCAACACCCTGCGCATGCTCCGCAAGATCTTCAGATGGATCCCCACTGAAACCAGGAAGACCGTCACCCAGGCACTCGTCACCAGCCGACTGGACTATGGGAACACCCTCTACGCCGGAACCACAGCCAAACTTCAAAAAAGACTCCAGCGCATCCAGAACGCCTCCGCACGACTCATCCTGGACATCCCCCGACACAGCCACATCACCGGACACCTGAAAGACCTGCACTGGCTCCCCATCAGCAAGAGAATCACGTTCAGACTCCTCACCCACGCACACAAGGCCCTCCACGACCTGGGCCCAAAGTACCTCAACGACCGCATGACCTTCTACACGCCCACACGCCAGCTACGATCAACCAGCCACGCCCTCGCCACCGTACCACGCATCCGCAGAACCACCGCCGGAGGAAGATCCTTCTCCTACCTGGCAGCCAAGACCTGGAACTCCCTCCCCACTCACCTTCGGCGAACCCAGGACCATCTCTCCTTCAGGAAGCAGCTCAAGACCTGGCTGTTCGAGCAGTAACCTACCCCCTCCCCCAGCGCCTTGAGACCCTCCCGGGTGAGTAGCGCGCTCTATAAATGCCGTGATTGATTGATTGATTGATTTTCATGCTGACATTGGACGCGTTATCTGGTGACTATCGCATGGTACCGCCTTGTTGTGAATTCCACGTTGACACGGGGTTATTTTCCCGTGATAGGCTGCGTTATTGAAAGTTGTGTTACGCTACTCTTGCGGTAGTTATCACACGTTCTTGTGAATATACCCCTGTAAGTGGCCAGATGGATGGAAACGTGCTATATAGTGATAAGGATTGGGGCACGTGTCCTGGCCACTGCTTTTACTGCCCTTTATTAGCTACTGTCTATAAACGTTCAAAATGTCTGCAATGTCAACAAGGCTTCAAAATCGAAGGAAAACATCCTTATTGCATTGAAAACACGCCGAGTGTGCATACGATATCACCAGTGACAGTCCACATTTTCCTCGCAGACGTTTGTCATTCCCTAGTATGAACTTGAATGATAAAAACGACGAAAATCAAGCTTTCTGTTTTTCTTAGGGTTAAATGTATTTACCAAGCTGCGTGATTGATGTGAGCTGCGAGCTTAGCGTCTGCAGCCAGCCCTGCGTTAGCAGCGCTGGGGAACAGAATGTGCGCTTTGCTCGGGGCCCGGCATCTGCCAGCTGGGACACAGTCAGCGCGCGCTCTGCGCGCTCGCGGCTGCCGTTATGACTTAAGGATTGGCATCACCTGGGTAGTTTCACAAAACCATTTTGTGATCTGATCGGCTGTTCGTTCTACCAATATTTAAAACATACTTCCATGATTAAAAAGCCGAGTTTCACCGCCTAATCCAAAAACGTGATTGCCCTGGTGATGGTGCCTTTCATGGACGAACTGCACAAAATAAACTCCTATTGGGGTTAACATTCAAGCTGTTGTTTCACTTTTCATTTGGTGTTAAATGGACTCTGCACAGATGTTGTTTGTTGCACATAATTTAAATTCACAGAGAGCCTGAAAGTACCATTACTTTGGCATTCTGTTAGATTTATAAACCGAGTAGCGTTTCTGTGTTTAACGAGAGATTTGTTATTTGTTCTGTATTCATCTGTATTAACCCTTGCACTCCTAAAAATTATTTAACCCAGCAGTGGCAAAACCGTAAGTTCTGTTATTTTATATATGAAGCTGTATGTGATTGATTGGTGGGTTTGGCAATATATGGAGGGAGATCTGGCCACAATAAGTATGCCACTTACTAGACAGATTAAGGTATTGAATTACGCTACTACACTCTTGGCACCTATCAGTGATCATTCTAAAGAGGACAAAGATTGAATGGCCATGGATGCTGAGGTACTTCTTCATCATCCAGTAAAGGTGAAGCCAAAAATTGAATTTGATTTCCTCTGCACAGGACCTAAAGATTAAGAGCCTGATTATGACTTTAGCAGTCTGGTAGCGGGCGCCACATTAGTGCCCCGCTCCCAGACCGCCAAAGTCGGCCGTCAGCCGCCCATCAGATTGCAAGTTGTTTTGTAGTCTGGCAGGCGGTTGGCACGGCGGTCCCACGGCTGTGCCTTTCAAAAGGCACCGCAATGGGAGCGCCACAACCGGTACCTGCACGGCATGGACTGTGCAGTTCATGCCGTGCTTTTACTGAAGGGTGAATGTACCTGCATGTATCCCCCATGCACAGGGCATACAGGGCCCCCCTTCTTTTCCCCACTGCCACACTTTTCATGACGGGCTCACCGCCATGAAAAGGCTGGCTGTGGGGAAATCGTAATATGCATGGCGGTGCCCCAGCAGCACCTCCTAGCATATTGCTTCCCCTGACTGCTGTGCAACCGTAGGGATCATGGATCCCTGGTGGTTGCGGCAATCCCATGGCGGTCAGACCACCAAACTCGTAATTTGGCGCTCGGACTGCAGGTGCGGTAGTCCCCGACCGCCAGCTCACCTCCACCACGATAGGACCGCAGTACTCATAATCAGACTCTTAAGTCCAAAATTTACTATGATTTTGCATTGGGGTTTCGTTACTTTCGTTGTGCAGCACAGCACAAAATCCTTTATGGCATCTGCTAAGCCACTCAAAGCCACTTTGCATGGTTTAGTAAATACAAAGTGGTGCAACGCAGCGCATAGCGCTGCCTTACATTGGATAGACATTACATGGGTGAAGCATGGGTGTTCCCATGCCTCCACCCATGGATTTTGATGGAAACTCCGATTTACAAAGGCTTGTAAACCTGGGTTTGTGCCAAACATGATGCACCTGCCCTCTAGAGACATAATAAGGAGAAATATCTTTATTTCTCCTCACTAGCTCCTCTTTCCATGTGTCCTGTATTCTGCAGTACACACAGTAAGATGAATATTCCTCTGAGGATTGTTTTTGTGAAGGAAGGTATCCCTTCCTGCTCAAAAACAATGCTGCCCTTAACACAGGCACACTTGCACCATCGTGCAAGGGTGCCTGCTTTTGCATTAGGCAGCACACAGTGCACCAGTGCAAGAAGAGAGCAGAAAGTCTTCATATCTTTATAAATATGGAGCATTTCTGCTTTCTCCCATTCACAGAACGCAGTGAAGCAAATTACTTTGCTGCGGTGCGTTGCATGAATTAATAATAAATGTGCCCTGAAGTTGACATGAAGCCTGTACCCATCCATCCAGCATCTGCTGATCTTCCTGCTTATTCATTTTTCTCCCCCCTCCCCATCTGTGCATGCTTGGGTTTTTGCAGGGGGATCTCTGACATCATATCGATCCTACAAATATCGATATACACATTTTATGGAATTTTAATATCCATTACAAGAATATCGCCTCCATATACTTAGCTGTCAAATGAGAAAGAACCCAACGGCGGACTTTCCAGCCTGCACCTCACGCTTAGTTTCGTAGATTCAAAAGTCCTGTGCACAAATTCTCCAGCACCTGCCGTTGTTCAGTGCCTCTGTGTCCCAGATCCTTAGTCCGTAAAACATATAGAGGTGCACCAGGTAAAGAAGTCCAATCAAGTGTATTGTATCAAAACCTTTATTTTTCTTTTTTCATCGTCTTTTCTTTATTTACAGACACTGTCCAGCCAACGCGTTTCGTTCCAAAAACAGTGGGAACTTCATCAGGGCTTTATCTCCTATGACAATACTCGGAGTTCCAAGCAACGTTCAATATCATCATTCCAGCTAGGTACGCGGGCAACATTAGGGATTTCCCTGGGGCATCACCGTGCCCCCCGTCTGATGCCCTGCTAAGTATCCATCTCCTCAGTTTACCAAAATCACGTTTCCATATACTTAGCTATTTAAATCACTAATGTCAAACACACAAATATGATTTACAATAAAATCAATTTTTACTTATATATCGGTAACAAACTTACCAGAAACACTAATATCGTTGCCTCTAAATAAACAAATAATATATCAAAAATATCGATTAACACAATATCCAATGCAATATTATAACCAACATGACTAATAAATCCTTACAGATACACCCAAAAAGACAAATTTAATTTAAAACAATTATTTCCAATAAACCCAAAACTTATAATAAACAATTATAATAAAACAAATTACATTAACCAAAAATTAAACAAACACCCCCAAAAAAATCATAAACCTAAAAAACATATATTTAAAAATGTCAAAATATAAATGAAAAAACGATATATTATACTTCAAAAATAAAACATAAATTAGCGTTTACCAAACAAGAACTCAACTGATAAAAAAAAATCAAACTAAATTAAACCAACCAATAAAATGACACTATAAACAACTGTAACAAATAAAATCAAACAAACAATTAAGCCAACGCTATAAAAGGCACAATAATTAAAACAACATAATCCTCCAAAAATGATAAACGGTGCAAGAGGAGGAAATTCGGTCAGATTCTCACAAGTAATGAGTAATACAGAAATAAATCATCTCAATAACTACGATTTCTAGTAAGTAATACATATATTTACACTAAAAATTAACTGTTATTATACTAAAAATATAATTTAACAAGTAAATTGTAACACACTATGTAACTTTTATCTTTTGACATAGACTAATTACCTAAAGGAAAAGAAAACCAACTTCCAAACCAACAAACTACCCCGAAATATCAGCTTTAACAAAGCGCCAATATTATATAATAAAGTAAGCATGCATATATATTAATTTAAACACTTTCCCAACCAACGATCATAAATAAACCTAACTCCCTAATCCTCAACAAACTTGCAACAAAATACCATATTTATTTAATATAACTATTTTTCTCATTGAACATAAAATTCAGCACCTGCTCCACGTTAAAACGAGGTAAAAAAAAGCTTCAAAACATCCCAACAAAACGGCCACTCCAGAAACCACTCTATCAAGGAGAGCAAAAAATAAGCTGAAGAAACAACTGAAAAAAACAAAGTTAAGAGGGAGACAATCGCAGCTATGGAAGACCAATGACCCACCCCCACAAGGAAACGCCAAAGTTAGCCAGCCCTGTCCAATCTTCATAGCCAAAAACTGGGGCAAGAAGGACCCTCCCATCGCTCCGCCTCCCTGAGACCAGCATAAGCAGCCAACCTTATCAGGCAACACCATCACGAAGGGCCAAAAGCCGACGGCAAGCTCAGGTCAGCTCATAGGCAGCGAAACAATTGTGGAAATAAGCCCTGCACCTGTCGTAAAAACTTTCCAGCCAGGGACGGCCACAACGCCGCCGCAGCCGGGTGGCTCAAATGTACTCCGGCTAAGTCCCGTGCAGCAGTCCGGAACAAGGAGCAATCAAGGCCGGCGAAACAGGCCTCAAGTACGACCTGTCATAAGCATGCAAGGAAGTACAAGCCCTGGATCAATCACAATAGAGCACGTCCTAGGAAGGGGAAAGGCAGCCCAAACTCCGGGTCTTCCAATGATCATCCATGAGGTAGTACTAACCCCGAGATTTTACAGCACGGGGCAGCACAACATTCTGAACCGGAGTAACATTCTCTGCCTTTTCAAACACCTCGCCACCCTTGACCAGATTCAAACGGAGGATCTAGAATGGGTAAGATTCATGAACATTAAGGGGGACACACACGGCGACTCAACAGTGGTGGCCCTGAAACATAAGGAATTTCAACTAGCCGTTCTGAATAACTCTACACAACTTGCAGAGTGGGGCATTGATGTTCACCCTCTCTCGTTCCCAAAATATCCACACGTCTTAGCACCAGATAATGGGGGCAAGGGCCCCTGGTCGGTCCTGCACGGAACAAACAGCTCTGGACCCTTTGGCAGAAGACGGACGGGCTCCAAGGACCTAATGGGTATCAGGATTTCATGCCGAAACAACCACCGGGTCATCTGCGTAACTCCCCTTGAACCGAACCTGGCCGGAATTCCAAGAAGCTGGCAGCTGCATTCCTAACAGCCGCGACACCAGGCCTGGCAGGGAAGAGGCCAGGGGAGGTACATCTTCTAAGCAGCACCTAACCATAATCTCATGGAACATTGCAGGGATCAGCAAAATCCGTGAAAACAAAAACTTAAAGCAGTTCCTGGAAACTGGAGATATACTCTGCCTTCAAGAGACCTGGGCACTGTCCAGCACACCATTGGCGGGGTACCACGAACATTATGTGCCAGCAACAAAAAGGAATCTCTTTGGCCGTCCGTCTGGCGGTCTATCAGTTTTTATAAAACACGCAAGCACCCTCGCTGCAATAGACATTAATCTGAACTCTTCCAGGCTGCAAGCTCTACAGATCGGTGGCCTGAATTTCAACTCACATCCACTGCGCCTTCTGATAATAAATTGATATATCAACCCGGCGCAGACCACCATGAAAGACCAGATGGAGGCATTGTCATGGAAATTAGATAACTTTTTAAATAAATACAAATCATATCAAGTTATTCTAGCGGGAGACTTCAACCTGAAGGATCTTGATAAAGCCGAATCCCCCCATCAGGGTCCGGGCAGGGCTGCTCCCCTTTACGACCTCCTTGCTAATCATAAGCTGATCACAACCCACGCATGGAAAGAGGCACGCTCGAAGGCCTGGCGTCCCCAACCGACCTTCCACGACATCTCCAGAATCGAATACATCATGGTCAGCGAAGTAATGGCGGCTAGTCTGGAAGACTTTGATGTCGTGGATAGGACGGAAAGCGACCACAGGCCACTAAGTGCGGTGTTTCAGCTGGAAGTACCGTCAGCCACCAGTCTCCAAGTCATTGGAGAGTCAAGAGGGGACGAAAAACACAGTGTCCTGAGGAGGATCAAATGGTTGGACAAGATAGGCAAGAAGCTCCAAACCTGGTTGGATCGGAACCAGGAAGAGAGCTCATCGACGTCGATCTCACCCATAACGAACTGGGAGAACACAGTAGAAGATCTACAAGAGAAGATCGGTCACCACCAACCACAAGCCCCCAGGTTCAAAGTGCAACCAACTGGCGGAAGCATTTGCCTAACCAAAGACATTCGTGAAAGTAAACGGCTCCTGCGCAAGGCACTCATAACAAAGAAAAAAGGGGGCAGACAAACGGAGGGTCCTTTGGTCGTATCACAGAGGGCAGCCCTAAGGAAGAAACTGTGGGAACACAAAAAAGGCCACATAGAGAGGGAATGGCTTAAGCAGAAGAATCCAGCAGGATTAGGGAGACATATAAATCAGCTGAGCAGCAGAGGAGTCCTAGGAGAAAACGGAGTTGCAGAACAAGACTGGGTGACCCACGTGAAGCAATTGCGATTCCTTAAATTCAATGCACTAAACAAAAAAAAATGTGATTTCGCAAATATGAATCGCAAATTACCGTCAACCTAAAGTTGATGGTAATTTGCGATTTCTTGAAAAATGCACTAAAGTGCATTTTGCAAAGTCCCATGTTACACACACACATGCCCTTGGGGCATGTGTGTGTGCAACATGTGGATAAATTGTAATTTCAGGGATGCAACAGGGTGTCCTTTTGGCATCCTTGCACCCTTGAAATTACATGCGCAATTTGTGAGTACCTATTGGGTACTCACAAATTGCGCATGCACTTCCCATTCATTCCCATGGGCATCTAGGCCCATAGGAATGAATGGGAATCAATTCCTTAATTGCGAGTCGCAAATTGCGAGTCGTAATTAAGGAATGTGTAGGAATCGCGATTTTTTTTGCGATTCCTACATGCATAGGCAATAGCAATTCTTTAATTGCGATTCTTTAAAAATCGCAATTAAAGAATCGCTATTGTCTATTTTGATGCATGTGCACCTAAAAGAGGTGCAGAAACAGTCAAAAGAGGAAGAGAAACAAGCAAGAGAAGTACAGAAAGAAGCAAGAAAAGTACAAAAACACGCAACACAAGTGCAGAAAGAGACAAAAGATGAGCTGAAAAAGGCAAGAGAGGTGAAAAAAATGGCTAAACAGGTGCAGAAAGAGGCAAAAGGAATACACAAAGAGGCAAGAGAGGTGCACAAAGAGGAAAGAACAATGTTGAAAGAGACAAGAGGAATGCTAAAAGAAGCAACAGGGATGCAGAAAAAGGCAAGAGAGGTGGATATAGAGGCAAAGAGGTACAGAATAAAGTAAGAGAAGTGCAGAAACAAACAAGACATGCAGAAAGAAGCAAGAGAGGTGCAGAAATTGACAAGAGAGGTGCCGAAAGAGGTAAGAAAAGATGCATAAAGACTCAAGAGACGTGCGGTAAGAGGCAAGAGAGGTGCACAAACAAATAAGAGAGGTGCAGAAAGAGGGAAGACGGGTGCAGATAGAGGCAAGAGTATTGCAGAAAGAAGCAAGAGAGGTACAGAAACAACCAAGAGAAGTGCAGAAACAGCCAAGAGAACTGCATAAAGAAGTAAGACAAGTACAGAAAGAGGCAAGTGAGGTACAGAAACAGGGAAGAGGGGTGCAGAAAGAGACAAGAGAGGTGCAGAAAGAGGCAAGAAAAGTGCAGAAAAAGGGAAGAGGGGTGCAAAAAGAGGGAAGAGGGATTCAGAAAGAGACAAGAGAGGTGCAAATAGAAGCAAGAGAGGTGCAGAAAGAGGGCAGAGAGGTGCACAAAAAGGCAAGAAAAGTGCAGAAAGAGGAGTGCACAAAGAGGCAACGCGGGTGCAGAAATAGGCAAGATGAGTGCCAAAAGAACCAAGACAGGTGCAGAAAGTAGCAAGACAAGTGTAGAAAGAAGCAACAGAGGTGCACAAAGAGGGAAGAGGAATCCAAAAGGAATCAAGAGATGCGCAGAAAAGAAAGTGAGGTGCAAAAAGACACATAAAGAGTGCAGAAACACGCAAGAGAGATGTAGAAACAGGCAAGAGAGCTGCAGAAAGGGGAAAGAGGGGTGCAGAAAGAAGCAAAAGAGGTGCTGAAAGAAACAAGAGAACTGCGTAAAGAAGCAACAGAGGTGCAAAGAGAGATAAGACGGGTGCAGAAAGAGGCAAGATAAATGCAGAAAGAAGCCAAAAAGGTGCAGAAACGGTAAAGAGAAGTGCGGAAAAAAGCAAGAGAACTCCAGAAATGCAAAACAGCAATCTTTGCAATGTAACTGTTGTAAGTCTCACCATGTTGCTGAAAATATGCATACATACGTCTCTACCTTTTGCTAGTGGCGTCTTATATAAAAGAAACATACAAATAGATGTATACCTGTGTTCTTTACGTCTAGCATCTTCAGATGCATAACACGTGTGAAAATACATGTACAAGTAGAGACATACCTCAATCACAAGATCATGCAGTCCTTTAAAATTCACAGATTGGTCTTCCCATTTCAAGCAGACACCTAAATTTATGTGGCGTACTTCAACTGTACCGTTCCACAGACTCATACGAAGTATCCTAATCAGTAATCTCTCTGCCAACATGTCTAAAACCTCACTTTCCTCTTGCTGCTTCACTATTCAGCAACTACTTAGAGTGTTGGGCCTAGCAAGATATAAAGCAGCAACCCTTCACAAATCTCTGTTGTAACTCTCACCATATTCCTGAAAGCATGCATGCATGTGTCTGTACCTTTTGCTAGTGGCATCATACATAAAAGAAACATACAAATAGATGTATACCTGTGTTTTATACGTCTAGCATCTTCAGATGCATAACACGTGTAACAATCCATGTACAAGTAGAGACATACCTCAGTCACAAGATCATGCAGCCCTTTAAACTTGACAGACTACCCTTCCCATTTCAAGGAGACACATAAATATATGCGGCGTACTTCAAGTGTACCTTTCCACAGACTCATACAAAGTAGCCTAATCAGTAAACCCTCTGCCAACATGTCTAAAACCTCACTTTTCTCTTGCAGCTTCCGTATTCAGGAACTAGTTAGAGTGTTGGGCCTAGCCAAATATAAAGCAGCAACCCGTCAAGTGTCTCTGTTGTAACTCTCACCATATTCCTGAAAGCATGCATACATGTGTCTGTACCTTTTGCTAGTGGCATCATATATAAAAGAAACATACAAATAGATATATACCTGTGTTTTATACATCTAGCATCTGCAGATGCATAACATGTGTGAAAATACATGTACAAGTACAGACAAACCTCAGTCACAAGATCATGAAGTCCTTTAAACTTGACAGACTACACTTCCCATTTCAAGCAGACACCTGAATTTATGCGGCATAATTCAAGTGTACCTTTCCACAGACTCATACGAAGTAGCCTAATCAGTAAACCCTCTGCCAACATGTCTAAAACCTCCCTTTTCTCTTGCAGCTTCACTATTCAGCAACTACTTAGAGTGTTGGGCCTAGCAAGATATAAAGCAGCAACCCTTCACATTTCTCTGTTGTAAGTCTCACCATATTCCTGAAAAAATGCATGAATGTGTCTGTACCTTTTGCTAGTTGCATCATATATAAAAGAAACATAAAAATAGATATATACCTGTGTTTTATACATCTAGCATCTGCAGATGCATAACATGTGTGAAAATACATGTACAAGTAGAGACATACCTCAGTCACAAGACCATGAAGTCCTTTAAACTTGACAGACTACACTTCCGATTTCAAGCAGACACCTAAATGTATGCGGCATACTTCAAGTGTACCTTTCAACAGACTCATACGAAGTAGCCTAATCACAAATCCCTCTGCCAACATGTCTAAAACCTCACTTTTCTCTTGCAGCTTCACTATTCAGCAACTACTTAGAGTGTTGGGCCTAGCCAAATATAAAGCAGCAACCCTTCACATGTCTCTGTTGTAACTCTCACCATATTTCTGAAAGCATGCATACATGTGTCTGTGCCTTTTGCTAGTGGCATCATACATAAAAGAAACAAAACAAATAGATGTATACCTATGTTTTATATGTCTAGCGTCTTCAGATGCATAACAGGTGTGAAAATACACGTACAAGTACAGACATACCTCAGTCACAAGACCATGAAGTCCTTTAAACTTGACAGACTGGTCTTCCCATTTCAAGCAGAGACCTAATTCTTTTTTTTTTAAATATCTTTTTATGAAACAAAAACAAGCTTCAGTACATTGTCGGTTAATAATGGCATATTTGAAGAGACATTCGATACGGGGTTCCCAATGCACAGCATGCACCCCAACATAAGCGCCCATTTTTCATCAGCAATCTTCTCTCGTCATAAGTCATGGTAGCAGTTCTCCCACATCACTGCACTCTGCTCCCCACGGCCTTTAGTTGTACCCTCTGTACTGGGCCCAGGCTCCCCATATCTTATCACCTTTCCGTGGGCATACCCGGCTCTGATATATCACCCGCTCTGCCCGTAGCACCAGTCAAGGTCTTTCTTCCACGCTGCGAGCGTGGGGGGTGCCCCTGCTCCCCATGCTCGAGCGATGTTCCTTTTGGCCACACCTCCCGCCAAAGCATGCCAGGTCTAGGCCCATTGCGGCGCATCGTTTCACCAGTCACACCCAAAATGAGCCACCTTGGCTCAAGCGGGACGTCCTCACCCACCACGTTCATCATTACTCGGGTTACACCTTCCCAGTATGTTTGGATCCTAGGGCATGACCACAATATATGAAAGAAGGACCCTGTCTCGCCACAGCCCCGCACACATTCGTCAGTCTCGCAAGTGCCCATTCGGACGTAAGCTATTCGAGAGGCATAAGATCTATGAAGAATACAAAGCTGAATCAGCCGGGTCCTTGCTCTTATAGCTATTTCCCGGGGGGTCTGTAACGCCTCTGCCCAATCATCGTCCTCTAGTAGACCCACATCGAATTCCCAAGCCTCCCGCAGCGGGCCCATACAATCTGGGGTATTGTTGATCAGTTTCCAATAAGTCAAAGAAATAGCCTTATCCATCATGGGGTCTAGGAGTAGACGGTCCTCGAGTATTCCGGCAACCGGGTCCCTTCTTGTAGATGGCAATGAAGTGCATGTCTCAATTGTCGGTATCGCAGATACTCCCCCCCTCCCCATTTGGAACTGTCTTTGCAATGTGTCAAAGTCCAACATGTTCCCGGCCTTCCAGACATCCCCCAGGTGGTCAATCCCTGTTAGGCTCCATTTCCGGAAGCCCGTTAGTCGTGTCAGTTCTCCCAATTGACCTCCCTCCCAGAGAGGAGTTTGCTCTGTAAGTTTGTTTGTCCACCCAGTAATTTTGATTGCCATATGCCAGACCGTTCAGGTATGCACCGGGAGAAGCGACTTACCTTTCCCTTTCCGATAGAGCTCTGTCAAGTAGCTATTATTCCCGAATGCCAAGCGGTCTACCCTGTACGCTGGTTCCTCTAGTGGCGAGAAGGCCCACCCATTGATATTGACAAGCTGGGATGCCCAATAATATTTCCGTATGTCAGGAACAGCGAGGCCCCCGTCGTATATACCTCTCATAAGTTTTTTAAGCGCGATTCTGGGGCTACCTCCCCCCCATATCAATAGACGCTGCTCGGATTCAATGGATAAAAAAAAACGTCTCTGGGATCAGGTACGGGGTGTTCTGGACTACATACAGGAGGCGTGGGAGGGCCATCATTTTAAAAATAACCGCTCTGCCCATCAGGGAGACGGGAAGGCGTCTCCAATGTGTGATATCTTCCCGCAAGCCAACCAACTGTGCCTGTACATTAAGCCGCATAAATTCGTCCTCATTCTTGGTGATCCAGAGACCCAAGTACTTAAACGTTTCCCTAGGAACCAGCTCCGAACATGCCGACGATAAAGGCGGTAGCTCTCCCGCCAATGAGAACACCAGGGATTTATCCCAATTGACGCAATATCCGGAATAAGTACCGAAGGATTGTATAATGTGTATGAGGCGATGAAACGTTTGTCTTGGGTTGTGAGCATACAGCAAGATATCATCTGCGTATAGAGATATACGCTCCTCCCAGCCGCCCCCAAGGTCTATGCCTCTCACTATTGGGTCCCCCCGTATCCACACAGCCAGTGGCTCCAATGCCAGTGCAAAAAGCATCAGCGATAGCAGACATCCCTGTCGGGTGCCCCGGTAAAGCGCAAAGGCTCTAGAAATAGTGCCATTGACACTGACACGTGCCCTCGGACCAGTGTACAAGAGACGTATCCATTGCTGGATATTGGGGCCGAACCCAATTTTGTCTAGGACAGCAAACAGGTATGCCCATTCAATGCTATCAAACGCCATCTTCGCGTCAAGGGACAGTAGTGCGGCCGGTATGTCCGCTTGCCTCTGGGTCATCTGCATCACTCCATACAGGCGGCGCAGGTTGAGCCTGGTGCTCCTGTGTGGCATGAAACCGGATTTATCCGGATGTATGAAGGATCGGATGACCGGGCCTATACGGTTGAATATGACTTTGGCCAACACTTTGGCTTCGAAATTCACCAGGGAGATAGGCCTGTACAAGCTACAGAGATCATGGGGTTTCCCTTTTTTAAGAATAACCACAATGGTCGCCATGCGTAGGTCTTCCGGGAGCACCCCCTCGTCTCTAGCGCCATGGAACATGATGAGCA
This sequence comes from Calotriton arnoldi, assembly GCA_963921515.1. Taxonomy (NCBI): domain Eukaryota; kingdom Metazoa; phylum Chordata; class Amphibia; order Caudata; family Salamandridae; genus Calotriton; species Calotriton arnoldi. The sequence continues at coordinate 115,595 of CAWUFW010012271.1, read as the reverse complement.
TGTATGGGGCGATTTTGCTTGACATGCACTTGAACATTTCTGTCGGAAACCCGTTAGGACCCGGCGCCTTGCCGGATTGCAGGTCCCGTATAGCATTTTCAACTTTCTCTACCCTCATGGCGGAGTCTAGCGCTGCTCTGTCCTCGTCCCCAAGTGACCGCATGTTCAGGTCTTTTAGGAATTCCGTAGACTCGCCCTCCTCCCGCAGAGTCTGCGATCGATAGACAGTTTCGCAGTAATCCGCAAAACACCTCTGCCAATTCGGCACCGGTGCCGCCCCTCACGCCCTCTTCAGTCTTAATTTCCGATACCCAGTTGCGGCTCCTATCCCGCCGCTCAAGCCACGCGATAAGCTTATTGGCCTTGTCTCCCAAATCATATACCTTCCTCTGCGTTGCTAGCGCGTGCGCGCGAGCAGCATTTTCTTCCAGGTCCCGGAGCTCCTTCTGTTTGAGTTTAAGCTTATGTATACGTTCGGCATCGTTTACAGGGTCCGGGTCTAGCGTCTGTTCGAGGGTAAGGATTTCTAGCTCCAGGGCATCACATTGTGCGCGTTTTTCTTTACGCCTAGCGCCACTGGTTGCCTGTACAAAGTCCCTGGCCACTGTTTTATATGCTTCCCAGAGTGTACAGTCTGACCGGACCGATCCAACATTTTCATCAAAGTATTGGACTGTATGCTCCTCAAACTGGTCTCTAAAGTCCTGGTCTCTAAACAAGGTGGGGTCCAATCGCGGCGGGAGAGATCGCTCTCGCCACGGCCCGCACATCTGGACCTCCACTGGCGAGTGGTCCGAGATACCCCGTGCCCTGTGACACCCTCCCATGAAGAGCTCCACTGAGGCGGCGTGCGTGAAAATATAATCTAATCGCGAGCTACTCCCGTGGGCTGCAGATATGTGTGTGTATTGTCTCAGGTCAGGGTTATGACTCCTCCAGAGGTCTATCAGTCCCAGTGCGTGTGTAAATGTAGACAGAAACCGCGAGTCCCTAGTCCTGAGTGAGCATGACTCCCTATCCACCTCTGGAGACATGGTATCATTCATGTCCCCCCCAAGGATCAAAGTCCCCTGCGGTAAGTCCAGTAGCAGTCTACTAAGGTCGGGGAGCGTAGTGTCATGTAACCGTGGAGGGATGTAAACCGAGCAAACGTTCAGTACCTGCCCCTCCCACGTCCCAGAGAGGGCCACATAACGACCCATGTGATCAGTCCAAGTATGCTTTATGACAAGGGGGAGTGAGTTCTTAGTGAGTATAGCGGTGCCGCTGGAGCCAGTCGTGAAACCGGCGTGTACCCTAAGTGTGTAGCAGTACCGATTCATTGCCAAATAGTGAGTGCCTTTGAGGTGGGTCTCCTGAAGTAGCACCAGCTCCGGGGAGTGTCGGCGTAGATACTGGAGTATCATGGTGCGTTTTATCTTGTCCCCCAGGCCGTTTACATTCCACAAGAGAATTGTTAATGTCCTCATATGTCATGTCGCCATGCAGGGTGTCTCATGCAGCCCCTCCCTCTCTTCCCCCCCATCCCCGACTCTGTCCCTTTCCCATTCGGATAGGCCGATCAAGTATACAATCGCTAGTCACGTCCCTTCTGAAGCGCAAACAATGCTCTGAAACATGCACAACCATAGAAAACCACAATACAACAAAAGAAACCCCATAACAATACCCCCTCCCTGCAACCCTGCCTTGTAGGTCTAGAACCACCCACATCCCCAATAGCAGAGCGCCTGTCATCCCAATAACTGAGTGTCTGATGTAGGGTTGCTTGGCACCACCACCCAACAACATTCCCCCCCCTGGGCCCGCAACTCTGCCCAATCACATGTGAGAGTTCTAATAGCAAGAAAGTCCGTATATCGCCCGGCCCCGTCTCTGTCCATGTCTGTGAGAAAGGGGGGTTACCAAGTTACGACAACAAGAAAAATCATACCTTGAGCTGGGACAAGAAACAACATACAGATCACAAGATAAATCAAGTCTGTTCACTCCCCGGTACCCGCTGCACCACTTGCAGGGCTCGCGGATCGGGAACTTCTGGATCTGACTCGGATCGCATCCTCTCCCTGTGTCGATTCAAGGGCAGACACCTAAATTTATGCAGCGTACTTCAAGTGTACCTTTCCACAGACTGATACGAAGTAGCCTAATCACTAATCCCTCTGCCAACATGTCTAAAACCTCACTTTTTTCTTGCAGCTTCACTATTCAACGACTACTCAGAGTGTTGGTCCTAGCCAAAAATAAAGCAGCAACCCTTCTCATGTCTCTGTTGTAACTCTCACCATATTCCTGAAAGCATGGATACATGTGTCTGTACCTTTTGCTAGTAGCATCATACATAAAAGAAACATACAAATAGATATATACCTGTGTTTAATACATCTAGCATCTTCAGATGCATAACATATGTGAAAATACATGTACAAGTAGAGACAAACATCAGTCACAAGACCATGAAGTCCTTTAAACTTGACAGACTACACTTCCCATTTCAAGCAGACACCTAAATTTATGCGGCATAGTTCAAGTGTACCTTTCCACAGAACCATACGAAGTAGCTTAATCAGTAAGTAAATCCCTCTGCCAACATGTCTAAAACCTCACATTTCTCTTGCAGCTTCACTATTCAGCAACTACTTAGAGTGTTGGGCCTAGCCAAATATAAAGCACCAACTCTTCACATGTCTCTGTTGTAAGTCTCACCATATTCCTGAAAAATGCATGCATGTGTCTGTACCTTTGCTAGTGGCCTCATATATAAAAGAAACATACAAATAGATATATACCTGTGTTTTATACGTCTAGCATCTTCAGATGCATAACACGTGTGAAAATACATGTACAAGTACAGACATACCTCAGTCACAAGATCATGAAGTCCTATATTCTTGACAGACTACACTTCCTGTTTCAAGCAGGCACCTGAATTTATGGGGCGTACTTCAAGTGTACCTTTCCACAGACTCATACGAAGTAGCCTAATCAGTAAACCCTCTGCCAACATGTCTAAAACATCACTTTTCTCTTGCAGCATCCGTATTCAGGAACTACTTAGAGTGTTGGGCCTAGCCAAATATAAACCAGCAACCCGTCACATGTCTCTGTTGTAACTCTCACCTTATTACTGAAAGCATGCATACATGTGTCTGTACCTTTTGCTAGTAGCATCATACATAAAAGAAACATACAAATAGATATATACCTGTGTTTTATACATCTAGCATCTTTAGATGCATAACATATGTGAAAATACATGTACAAGTAGAGACATACCTCAGTCACAAGACCATGAAGTCCTTTAAACTTGACAGACTACACTTCCCATTTCAAGCAGACACCTAAATTTATGCGGCATACTTCAAGTGTACCTTTCCACAGATTCATATGAAGTAGCTTAATCAGTAAGTAAATCCCTCTGCCAACATGTCTAAAACCTTACTTTTCTCTTGCAGCTTCACTATTCAGCAACTACTTAGAGTGTTGGGCCTAGCCAAATATAAAGCACCAACTCTTCACATGTCTCTGTTGTAAGTCTCACCATATTCCTGAAAAAATGCATGCATGTGTCTGTACCTTTTGCTAGTGGCCTCATATATAAAAGAAACATACAAATAGATATATACCTGTGTTTTATACGTCTAGCATCTTCAGATGCATAACACGTGTGAAAATACATGTACAAGTAGAGACATACCTCGGTCACAAGACCATGAAGTCCTTTAAACTTGACAGACTACACTTCCGATTTCAAGCAGACACCTAAATTTATGCGGCATACTTCAAGTGTACATTTCCACAGACTCATACGAAGTAGCCTAATCAGTAACCCCTCTGCCAACATGTCTAAAACCTCACTTTTCTCTTGCAGCTTCACTATTCAGCAACTACTTAGAGTGTTGGGCCTAGCCAAATATAAAGCAGCAACCCTTCACATGTCTCTGTTGTAACTCTCACCATATTCCTGAAAGCATGCATACATGTGTCTGTACCTTTTGCTAGTGGCATCATACATAAAAGAAACAAAACAAATAGATGTATACCTATGTTTTATACGTCTAGCATCTTCAGATGCATAACACGTGTGAAAATATATGTACAAGTACAGACATACCTCAGTCACAAGATCATGCAGTCCTTTAAACTTGACAGACTGGTCTTCCCATTTCAAGTAGACATCTAAATGTATGCGGCGTACTTCCAATTTACTTTTTCAAAGACTCATACGAACTACCATAATCACTAATATATCTACCAAAGTACACATATTAGTATGCACAACCTATTTCAATCGTCATTTCAGTACAATAAAACAAACTACAATACACATTTGTACATTTCGTATTATATTTCAAACATCACACTTCTCTAATAATTTCCAAACTTTAAAAATAATGCTTTTCAAAGTTAAAAATATCACTACAAAGAGTGAAGCACTACTACATAATACACAACACACTTTACAAATGTATAACTCACCTTTCAAATAGTATTGCAGAATATCAATTATCAGAAACTCATAAAAGATTTTCTTTTTCACACAATAAATGTAATGCACCACTCTCAACAAGGTAAAACCAGTAATGGAAAACTTTCCCATTCTTTCTGCACACAAATAAATGTAAGTAAAAAATCAAATTGCTTCCTTCATTATTTCAAATTGTGAAACACATTTCTATTGGTTAGACATATTAACCCTTTCTAAGTGTCTTCTAAAAGTGCCCAAACTGGTTCTGTAATTTATTGGAGTCACGACTCCACCACGGTGCCGCAGTGTAGCATCGCAATGGAGCCGCGAACCCTGACGGGAGTTCATAAACCTATTTCCAATAATACTAGTATTATTTTTTAAACAACACACTACTTCTAAACATACTACTGATTTGGGAAAACTTAATTTAGTAGCATATCACTTATATATAAGTTAACATTTCACATTTTAAAACCACAGTTAAGTTTCAACACTTCCACCATTCTGTTTAATCCTGGTTTCCATGGTAACACTTTCTGCAACCTTCAACTGTACCAGAAGGTCGCAAGCTCACCACATTTTCAAATTCACCACACAAGCTTACAAATGCAAATAGCAGGTGTGGTTGACTTTTGCAAAATATTGCCTTATCCTATCTACTGTACCTTTCAAACATTTTTTAATAAACAATCAGAAACATGCTTCTTCAGGAAACTAACATGCATCCTATTTTTGAGTGCACAATGTTAATGAACAGCCAATCAGTTATCGGTTTTCTCAAAAGCAGCATGTTCTCCACCATTTTATATACCTCTCATTCTACCAACTGACTACCTCAGCTACAGATATCTTTTCATTCCTTCCAGACATCCCTTCAAGATGCTTACAGTATGGATTGTAGGGCACAGCTATGTTTTCTGGTGCAAAAGGTATGCTGAACACAGAGGTATTGACAAAGACATAGGTTTGCAAAATGTGGATATTAAATGGATTGCACAGAGAGGATTAAAGTGGCACCAATTGATGCCTTTGGTTAAAACCTTTTTGCATCTCCAACCCCCTGACCTCATGATTGTGCACTGTGGTGGCAATGACCTAGGCACATTGACTGGGGTAGGGCTGGAAATCCTAATGAAGGATACCTTTGCACAATTGATGTTGCTTTTGCCTCAAACTGTCTTTGTATAATCTAATATATGCCAAAGACAGAAATGGAAGTGGTCAAATCAATTCTGTCCACAGATTGAGAAAGCTAGGAAGAATGTCAATAAAGCTGTTTCTGCTCAACACAGAGACCATAGGATGGGCTCCATCTATAGCAACAATCTACGTTTTGATATGCATGACATCTACAGAAGTGATGGAGTTCACTTCACAGATGATAGGAACAGAGTGTTTCTCAACAACCTTAAGCTGTGCATCCGCACTTTCATGTAGCTCCAACAAAGTCATAATGAAAACAACAGCTCTTTTTAGAGCCACTCTATAACCCAACAGTGAATCTTATTTATTTTTTAACATACATACTCTTTCTAAATATTTTCAGATTCGCGAACACGTTGCGAATTCGCAAAACAAAAGCACGAATTCAATGTACTACAACACAATACACTTTTCAAGTTTAACTTTTAATTATCTTTTTTTATATTATTTCTAACTCTATCAAATTTAATGTGATTATGAACTTCAATCTCACTAGCTCTATAAAAAAAGTTCACAAATGCAACACTACCTTCTGAATTATATACTATTAAATTATTTATTCAAGGTGGATCCGCGAATCCACTGTGATGTTACACTGGGGGGCTGCGCTGAGAGCCGCGATAGGGTCGCGACTCCTATCACGAGAGAAAAAAAAATAATGAATGCCCCCCAGTTCCATTACTTGATGTCGGCCCCGGGGACCCCATCCCCTGTGGCCCGGCCATTTTTTTTTTTAAAAGGGAGAGGGGTCGCTTGGCTCCCCCCTCCTGGGCCATTTTTGGCCCCGGGGACCCCATCCCCCGGGGCTTGCCCAATTCTTTTTTTTGTTTTTTTAATTAATAGGGGGGCCTGCGCGGCCCCCCTAATTGGGCCATTTTTTGCCCCGGACCCCATCCCAGGGGCATGGCTACAATGTTGGGGACTGCGGGGGGAGCCCCCATGCCTCTGCGGTCCCTGCCGGCTCCCCGCCTCCTGCGGGAGCTGGCATTGTGTTACAAAGTCAGACACTGGTAATCAGTAGAAAGATTTATTGTCTTCACGATGCACCACCAACATCTGCTGCCGGCCTGTCAGCTCTCCTGGCTCTAACTACCGCACACGAGGCACTGCCATGGAGACAGAACTTCCAGGCACGAGCAGAAGCACAGCGAGTCATTACAACACATCCCCCTTACTAAAAATACAAAGGAAAACAGGAAATAGGAAAAGCAAAAGAACAGGCAGAAGAAAAAGGTAGAGAGAAAGGAAGAAGAGAAGGGTGAGAAAAATAATACAACAGTTCATAAATTAATAACAACATTTGCATTGTATCAATACATCACATAGTCTCTGTAATGTTTAGGTGGACAACGAGGTCTCGAAGAGAAACCCAGTGCATGAGAATTCGGAAGAGAATCTCGCAGGTTGGAACCAGGCATAACATCTGGACAGGCAGGAAATAATGATTTGTCACCACGAAATCTTACTAGATGGGACATGCTCCACTTACCACCATCGTGGACAGTGACTACATTCTTGTTCACCGAAGTTATGACGAATGGGCCCATAAATTCAGTAATACCCTTCCTGTGCCACCTTGGTTTCTTTATGAGGACCCACTCACCAACCCTCCATGTCTTGGTTTTGGTCGATTTCTTAAAATCAAATCTCTCCTTGTATTTTTTTTGATAAGACTCAATTCTGGCACCCACCTCCTCATTATTCAAGACAGTACCTTCAATCAGAGACAACCAACCAGGATTGAGTTTGGACAGAGCAACCAACCCTGCCTCTCAATATTTGGAATTATTGCACAAAGAACCAAGGCAGAGCTGCCAAATTGCGAATGCACATCCACCCACTTCGTCCGTCGGAGAGTAATTTACAGTTACTTAGTATATTTTGGTGCTCTCCAAGCATTAAGCCTCCCTCCGCCTTTAGGAGACCAAACTGACTCTCCAAGGAGAAAAAATCCCCTTTGAGGTCCCCAAATATATTACACAAATGCCGAGGCACATCCAAAGTCAGTCCAAGTCTGTAAAGTAGGCATTAGCCATCATCATGAAAAAGAGGAAGTCCACAAGATGATCTTTATTTCCTTCTATGTGTCCTTTATTTCTTGCCAGAATCCATTACATAAGCAACAGGCAGCCGACACGTGTTTCGTCCGAAAGGACTTTCTCAAGGCTCGCAAAAATTATATATATTTTTTTTTGTAAGGCAAGTCGTAGCTCCAAGGTAGATAGGTTTCAACAAACGATCGTAAACATACGAGTGGTAAGGAACCTGTAGCAATGGGAATCAGTTCGTGGCCGCTCCCGCTACTGCAGTTCTGGCGACTCGGTTCACGTCCTGGTCAGATACCTATATCTGACCAGGACGTGAACCGAGTCGCCAGAATTGCAGGCTTATCAAGGCTTGCCATTGATGAACTGCAGTAGCGGGAGCGGCCACAAACCGATTCCCATTGCTACAGGTTCCTTACCACTCGTATGTTTACGATCATTTCTTGAAACCTATCTACCTTGGAGCTACGACTTGCCTTACAAAAAAACCCCCAAAAACTTTTTTTGCGAGCCTTGAGAAAGTCCTTTCGGACGAAACACGTGTCGGCTGCCTGTTGCTTATGTAATGGATTCTGGCAAGAAATAAAGGACACATGGAAGGAAATAAATATCATCTTGTGGACTTCCCCTTTTTCATGATGATGGCTAATGCCTACTTTACAGACTTGGACTGACTTTGGATGTGCCTCGGCATTTGTGTAATATACTCTCAATATTTGGAAAGGAGATTTTTGCAAGACTCCATTGAGGGCAGTACGATGTGCCCACCAAGTGTCCCTCAGGACACCCTTAAGAGGAACCCTCATTTCAATTGCTCTCTGCACACATGCTTTGACTACTCTATTCATGCGCTCCGCAAGCCCATTGACTTGCGGCGCATAAAGAGCGGTCCTTTGATGAATTATGCCAAAGTCCTTTAAGAAGTCATGCATCTCCTGCGAGGTGAATTGCACCCCATTGTCTGTGATGAGGAACCGGGGAACACCCTCACTCATGAACTCATCTTTAAGGAAATCAAGAACCACTCTGGTGCTAACAGAACCCACACATCTGGTGGAGACCCACTTAGATGAGTAATCTACTAAAAAAATCACAAATTTCTCTGAGGGTCCCAATAGCTCAAAAGGACCCATGAGGTCTAATCTTAACTTGGCCCAAGACTCACGTGGGATCTCGACAGGAGGCAAGGGAGCAGTGTTGGTGACTTGAGATTTGTCATTGGTGGCACATTGACAACAATCTTTAACCACCTTCTCCACTTGACTATCCATCCTAGGCCACCAATACCTCTCACGGAGTATAGACTTAGTGAGATTTCTTCCTAAGTGTCCCTCATGAGCAAGGTTTACAAGCTTGGACCTCAAGACACTAGGGGGTACAACCCTTTCACCACGCATGAGTTGACCGTGACACAAAGTGAGTTCATTCCTGATAGACCAGAAGGGCAAGAGATCAGAATCTAGTCTTTTACAGTCAGGCCACCCCTTGATGACAAAATCCACTACCAGGGGAAGCAGCACATCTTCAGATAAGGCCCTTTCCCATTCATCCTCCTGAATAGCAGGTTCCTTGACCCAACAAACCCCAGTAGGTTCAATGTCATGAACATCATTGCAGCTCTCAATTGGCAGTCTCGATAAACAATCCGCAGCTTTATTGGCAGAGCCGGGAGGTATTGTACTTGAAAATTAAACTCTTCCAATCCTTCGCTCCAGCGTTTAAGCCTGGGTGTCAGTCTTTCACTCTCCATGCAAGAAAATACTTGAACCAAAGGGCGATGATCGGATCTCACTAGGAAAGGTATGCCCCACAAGTAGAATTTGAAGTGTCTTATTGCCCACGCTATGGCCAGAGCCTCCCTTTCTATGCAAGAGTATTGTTGCTCGGCCTTCTTTAGTGCCCTAGAGGCAAACTTTCTCCTCGTTTCCATCGATTTGGGAAAGAACTGCGCCGAGACCACACAAGCTGGCATCGGTTGTCAAAACAGTTTTCTTCCTGGTGTCAAAATGGCCAAGAGTGGGCATCTTGCCTATTGCTTGCTTGACAGAGCTAAAAGCTGCATTGCATTCCTCCGACCAGGCAAACAGTGTACCCTTTCTCAGTAGGGATCTGATTGGTTCGACGATAGTGGCAAAACCTTGAATAAACTTAAAATAAAACTCTGCAAGGCCTAGGAAAGACCTCACTTGCTCTTTATCAGTAGGTGCAGGGGCATTAACAATACTCTTAGCGAGATCTAGCTTAGGTTGGATACCCTCCCCAGAAATAACATGTCCCAAATACGTGACAGAGGATACACCAATCTTACATTTCAGTTTGTTTACAGTCAAACCCTTGTCAGACAGTCTTTGCAGAACAGCCCTCAAGACCTTATCATGCTCCAAGTCATTCTTTCCATAGATTAAAATATCATCCTGGAAAAACAAGATGTTAGACATGTCTCCAAGAATCATCTTCATGATGCGTTGGAAACAAGCAGATGCTGAGGCTAGCCCGAACAGCATTTTAATGAAACGGAATGCCCCCAGTGGTGTTACAAACGATGTTAAGTGCTTAGAGTCCGGGTGGAGGGGTACTTGGTGGTATGCTGAAGACATGTCTAATACACTGAAGACCTTAGCACCATCCAGCATGTTAATAGACTCCGCAATATTAGGAAGTGGTTGACGGTCTACCCATATCCACCTGTTCAGACTCCTCAAGTCAACACACATTCTAATATTTTTTCCTCCATCCTCGGGGGCTAAAACCACTGGGGCCAACCATTCAGAGGATTCGATTTCCTCAATGATGTTCAAGGTTACCAATCTCTTGAGTTCATTCCTTAGGGGTTCTAACATCATGCTGGGAACCTTCCTAACCTTGTGTACGATAGGTATTGCATTTTCTTTAAGGACAATACAATGTTCGTAATCCTTGAGTAAGCCAAGGTTATCAGAAAAGACTTGGGGAAATTCCTCAAAGAACCTATTGGAGGCTGCAGAGTCATCAACCAACATGACTTGCTCGGAGGGATAATGAGCATTAGGATTGAGAATTATCCCCAAATCTCTTTGATGCCTCCAACCCAGGAGGTTATCACCTCGTTTGGCCACATAGATTTTTCCAATGGTTTCCCTCCCCTTGAAGTGTATTTTCATGATGGCATACCCAATCACTTCGATGTGTGAGCCACCATAGCTGACTGGGTTAATGTCAGGGGCAAAAAGCTGTAAATCAGGAAACGTTTTGTTCCATAATTAATTGCCCAACATAGTAAAGGGAGAACCAGAGTCAGCCAGAACCACAAATAATTTAACACCAATCACAACTTCACATTCGGGCATACTTATGAGATCCGCATCTACCATGCCATCACCTCTCACGCTCAACATAACCGTTCTCGGAGTGTCGTTAGTGGTCTCACAATTCTCTACTGTGCGTACTTTATCACTAGACTTGCATACCCTGGCATAGTGACCCTTGATTCCGCACTTGTGGCAAGTAGTATTTCTAGCATAGCAATTAGGGTAATTAGAGGAGTGGTTAAGACTCCCACACCTATAGCATTTCATTCTTGAAAAGTTAGTGGAGGGCTTGCCTCTAGTCCCACGTACTACTTTGGAGACATTGTCAATAGAGTCTTGATGAGTTTCCTTCTGCGTTAGTTCGAGAATACTACTAGGAGTAGGAGTATCATCAGTCGCCGGTTTATGAGCTTTCATTTCCTTAACCCAGCCAGAGGTATTTTCCATCCCTTCTACGATAGCAATGGCTTCCTTGAGGGAAGGGTTTCTAGACAAAAGCTTCTCCTTCACTCTTGGACTGTTGGTGCATCTGACCAATTGGTCACGTATTAACGAGTCAGTAAGTTCACTAAATTCACAAGTGGGGGCGAGTGATTTTAATGAAGCATTATAGTTCCCAACCTTTTCATTGGGTTCTTGGATCCTCATAAAGAATTTGTGTCTCTCTAAGACAACATTAATCCGTGGACCAAAATACATTTCCAACATTGTATTGGACATTTCAAATACATCTGAGGGTTCACCATCACCTTCACCTACAGGAATTGTATCAATGCTTTCATAGATATTGCGCCCTTCATTTCCAAAGATTGTGAAGAAGGATTGCTTGTCTCCTATGTGCAGAAAATTTCTCGCCTCCAATCGCGATTAAATACGAATCGAACAACAATTTCCATCTTTTCCAGGGTAATAGCGGTTCACCTTTTTCACATAGGAAGGGAGGAGGTTGACTCATTGACGTGGCTGACATGCTGGCAGAGTTACAAAGCAACTGTCTCTTTAAGGAGAAACAATGAAATTCGAAATACAGTTGTGCCAAAATATATATATATAGTCTATTGAGCAAAGGACACAGCAACGCAAGGCAGAATCTCCACTTACTTCCATTGTAAATAAAAAAAAGGTTGAGGGAAGAAATCAGTGTTTACGAAATGCCTTGGAGTGAACAAATTTGAAACATGCTCGAAAAATGCTTTAAATTAATTCATTATAAGCAATGGTGAGTAACGATGCAAAGTAGTACCTGAAGAATGTCTGTTAGAAATGGGATCTCTAGTTGGCAAGGGCTTGCACCTTTGTCCAAGTAGGGACCCTTCTTCCTAGTCAGGGTAAGGGTGTTACACTCGTGAAGTAACCCCTGCTCACCCTCGTGGTAGCTTGGCACGAGCAGTCAGGCTTAATTCAGAGGCAGTGTGTAAAGCATTTGCACATAACCAACAGTAATACAGTGTAAGCACTACAAACGGACACCACACCAGTTTAGAAAAATAACCAATATTTTATATACTCAAGACAAGACCAATTACGACAAAAATCCACAATACTACACTTTAAAAACGAATGCTTGATACGGTAACTTCTTCTTTGCAGGAATAGCACAAAAGCAAAGTTCGTACGAGTCGGTAGCTCCGTCCGAGCCTACCGCGATGCTGAAAACCACAGAGTCTAACAGTTCCAGCCGACCGCGTCGATACGGGCCAGCAGAGTCATGAACAGACTCGGTTACAGTACCTTTCTCGTTGTGGCTGGTACGGAGTGTACGAGCCGGTCGGCGTTCGTCGCGGTTGCGGTGCAAGACGGAGCGATGCAAGGTGCGGTGTCCCTCGATGCGGTGCAGGCAGCGGCTCGATGAGCGTCGTGCAGACGGAGTCGGTGAGTCCCAGGCGTGCGGTGCAGGGTGAGACGATGCTCGATGCGGTGCTGACAGGTTGCGATGCAGGCGACCTAGCCGGAGTGCGGGAGCTGGCGTCGGACAGCGGTGCGAGTCGGAGCGGTGCGTCGCAGACGTGCGAACGGTGCCCCAAATGCGGTGCGGTCACGACTCTTGAGCCAGTTGCAGCGACCGCGTCGGTCGGGTCCGGCTGGTTCAGTGAAGCGATGCGATGCAAACTGCGGTGCCCACAGGTCACGGTGCAAGCAGCGGCTCGATGTTGGCGGCGTCGGACGTCGCCCACGGTGAGACCAGGGTTGCGATGCGAAGCGGGGCGATGCGGTCTGCGGTGCAAACAGGTCACCGGCCAGGGATGGATTCGGTTGACGGAGCCGGTTGCAGTTCCCTTCCTCTGTGGCAACTGAAACAGCGTTCCAGAAGCGGTACCCAGAGGCTTGTGAAGTCTTTGCAGTCCCTGAGACTTCTTAACAGGAGGCCAGCTCGGTTTCAGGCCCTTGGAGATACTCAGCACAAGTTTGTAGAAAGTTCCGTCCAGTCCTTTCACTGCCCAAGACAGAAGCAGCAACTGCAGGCCAACCCAACAAAGCAACAACACAGCAAAGGGGCAGTACTCCTCCTGGCAGCTCTTCCAGCTCTTCGTCTTGGCAGGTTCCTTGATTCCAGCGAGATCTAAATTCATGGGGTCAGGGCCCCAATATTTATATCCCAAATTCCTTTGTTCTCTGAAGGCAGAGAGGCCTTTGCCTAGTCCAAACCAGTTCTGGAGCACTTTGTTGACAAGTCTCCGTCCCTTCTTTCAGTGAGTAGGCCAGGGACATCAGATGCACCACAGGAGGTGGAGCCAGCATTGTGGAGGGAAGGCACTGTCCTATTCAGGGCCCAGGTGCAACCCCCCCACCCATCTACATGTAGATCTTGCTATTCAGCCCTGTGCTGACTCACCCTGTCTCCTGGCATCCCCCAGCCCCTGTCACTCACACTCCAGACAAGGAATACACAACCTCGCAGAGGCAGGCTTGGATGGTTAGACAAGAAAATACCCACTTTCTAAAAGTGGTATTTTCAAACACAGAATGTTAAAACCAACTTCACTAAAAGCTGCATTTTATCATTCTGAGTCCAGGCATACTAAACTCGAATTTCTACCATGTTCCCGGGTCAGTTATGATTATAAGCTGTAATAATCAAAACTGCCCATTCTGGCCTAGGGGAACAGGTAGCCTTGCAATAGTGAAAACGAACTAGGCTGTAATTCACTATCAGGACATGCCGCACACACCCGGGCATGTCCTACCTTTCGCATACAACGCACCCTGCCCACAGGGGTACCTTGGGCCTACCTTAGGGGTGACTAACAGGTAGCAAAGGGAAGGTTTAGGGACTTGCAAGTGGGTGCACTTGCCAAGTCGACATGGCAGCCCCAGGCTGCGCACAGGCTCTGCGGTGGCAGGCCCGAGTTACACTTTACGGGCTGTTTGCGTGGGTGGCACAATCCAGTGCTGCAGCCCACCAACAGCATTTGGTCTATAGGCCCTGGCACTCGCAGTGTACTTTACATGGGACTGACGCATAAACCAAATAGGCCAATCATGGAAACACCAATCCATAACACATTTTATACAGGAGCACTTGAACTTTCCCACTGGACAGCAGTGAGGAAAGTGCGCAGAATCATTACACCAGCAAAAACAGAGTCAAAACCGGGAGGTCAGAAAGCAAAAAGTCAGGGGAAACACGCCAAAAGATGCCAAGTCTAACACATGTCCCCTCCAGCTGAAAGTAGGGAGAACTACCCAACCCCATTGGAGTTCTCCTCACTAAGGCGGAAGAACCTGGACAGACCATCTGCGTTGGCGTGTTCTGTACCAGGACGGTGCTCCACCGTAAAGTCCATTCCCTGTAGGGAGATGGACCACCTCAGCAGTTTTGGATTCTCACCCCTCATTTGCATCAACCATCTGAGGGGCCTGTGGTCTGTCTGAACCCGGAAGTGAGTCCCAAACAGGTATGGTCTCAACTTCTTCAGTGCCCAGACCACAGCAAAAGCTTCCCTTTCTATGGCACTCCACCTCTGTTCCCTGGGAAGTAGTCTCCTGCTAAGGAAGACTACAGGCTGATCCAGGCCCTCTTCGTTCAGTTGTGAGAGCACCGCTCCCACACCATGCTCTGAAGCGTCAGTCTGCACGACAAATTCTTTGGAGAAGTCAGGTGCCTTGAGCACGGGCGCCGTGCACATGGCTGCCTTCAGGGCATCAAAAGCTTTCTGGCAGGACTCAGTCCAGATCACTTTCCTGGGCTGCCTCTTAGAGGTCAGCTCTGTTAAGGGGGCAACGATGGTGCCATAGCCCTTAACAAATCTCCTATAGTAACCGGTGAGACCTAAGAAGGCTCTCACCTCTGTCTGGGTCTTGGGGGGTTCCAAAGCCAGAATGGTGTCAATCTTGGGTTGTAGGGGCGCCACCTGGCCGCTTCCTACCTGGTGTCCCAAGTGCACCACAGAACCCTGCCCGATCTGGCACTTACTGGCCTTGATCGTGAGGCCTGCACCTTGAGAGCCCTCAACACTTTCTCAAGGTGCTGCAAATGTTCTTCCCAGCTGGAACTGAACACAGCAATGTCATCCAGGTAGGCGGCACTGAAATCCTCCAGCCCAGCCAACACCTGATTGACCAACCTCTGAAAGGTGGCAGGGGCATTCTTCAACCCAAAGGGCATCACCCGAAATTGGTAATGACCTTCTGGGGTTGAGAATGCTGATCTCTCCTTGGCCCCATCGGTTAAGGCAATCTGCCAGTACCCAGACGTCAAATCAAACGTGCTGAGGAACCGGGCAGCTCCCAACCGATCAATGAGCTCATCAGCTCTGGGGATGGGGTGCGCGTCAGTCCTGGTGACGGCATTGAGCCCACGGTAGTCCACACAAAACCGGAGTTCTGGAGTGGCACCGGGCACCGCAGCCTTTGGGACCAAGACCACTGGGCTGGCCCAAGGACTGTGGGAGGGCTCAATCACCCCTAACGCCAACATCTTAGAGACCTCCTCCTTGATGCTGGTTCTGACCCGGTCAGTCATCCGGTAAATCTTGTGCTTCACAGGAGGGCTGTCACCAGTGTCCACATCATGGGTACACCAGTGAGTAACACCGGGGGTCAGAGAGAACAGTGGGGCGAACTGTCCCAACAACTGGCGACAGTCCCCCTGCTGCTCCTGAGTCAGAGTAGGGGAGAGGATCACACCCTCTACTGACCCATCATGCTCCTTGGTAGACAGGAGGTCAGGGAGAGGCTCACTCTCCTCTTCCACCCCATCATCTGTCGCCAAGAGCATACTCACTTCGGACCTCTCGAAGTGGGGCTTGAGGCGGTTCACGTGAAGGACCCTCAAGGGGTTCCTTGGAGCCTGCAAATCCACCAGGTAGGTGACGTCACTTTTGCGCTCCTTTACCTCATATGGCCCAGTCCACTTGTCCTGCAAGGCACAAGGTGCCACTGGGGCCATGACCCACACTTTTTGCCCAGGTTGAAATTCGACCAGACTGGCATTCTGGTCATACCATCTCTTCATTTCTTCCTGGCTTGCTTCTAGGTTCGCCTGAGCGAGTTTCCTGAAGCGGGCAGTTTGGTTTCTAAAGGCCAGCATGTAGCTAAATACATCCTGGGGAGTTTTCCTGGGAGCCGCCTCCCAGCCTTCCTTTACCAAACTCAGAGGTCCTCTGACAGGGTGGCCATACAGGAGCTCAAAGGGGCTGTACCCAAGAGACTTCTGAGGCACCTCCCTGTACGCAAAGAGTAGGCATGGCAAGAGGACGTCCCACTTACGCCTCACGGGTTCTGTTAGACCCTTGATCATGCCTTTCAAGGTCTGGTTGAATCTCTCCACCAGACCGTTTCCTTGTGGGTGGTAAGGAGTGGTGAACTTGTAGGTTACACCACACTCCTTCCACAGGGATGTCATATACTTCGATATGAAATTGGTCCCCCTATCAGAAACCACCTCTCTGGGGAATCCCACACGGGAAAAGATCCCCATTAACGCCCGGCCCACCACTGGCGCCGTTGTTGTCCTGAGAGGGATTGCCTCCGGGTACCGGGTGGCATGGTCCACCAAGACCAGGATGTAGCTGTTGCCCATGGCTGTCTTGGGATCCAGTGGCCCCACAATATCCATCCCTACCCTTTCAAAGGGTGTTCCAACAACAGGAAAAGGTTGGAGAGGAGCTTTGACCTTCCTCCCACTCTTACCACTTGCCTGGCAAGTTTGGCAAGACCTACAGTGTGCATCTGACTGCCTTCGCATTTGGGGCCAAAAGAAGTGGGTGACAAGCCTGTCAAAAGTCTTGTCCTGCCCCAAATGTCCTGCCAAAGGCACGTCATGAGCCAGACCCAGTAGGAAGGTCCT
Organism: Calotriton arnoldi; assembly: GCA_963921515.1. Classification (NCBI taxonomy): domain Eukaryota; kingdom Metazoa; phylum Chordata; class Amphibia; order Caudata; family Salamandridae; genus Calotriton; species Calotriton arnoldi. The sequence continues at coordinate 98,300 of CAWUFW010012271.1, read as the reverse complement.
GAAGCGCTGGGGTACCACCAGCACACAGGCTGACCCAGGCTCAGCAACCTTAGGCTCACTGTATAGGAGACCACTCTCCCAGTAGATCAGATGTGACCCGGACTGATTACCAGCTGCCTGGTCTGCAGCCTGCCGCCGCAGACCCTCTAGAGTAGGGCACTCGTTCTGCTCCCTGCAGAACTCCTCCCTGGTGGGACCCCCTTCTTGCTGCCAATGGGTCAGCTCAGAGATGTCTCCCAGTTCGGCTACCTGCTCCCCTGTAGGCACCGGGGCGTCCCCCTCGAGGTCCGCCTCCTCCCGGTCCGTGGGAACTTTGGGGGCCGGTTTCCCGCGCCCCCTGCCCTTTCTCTTGGCAGGGACTTGGGCCACTGTTTCCGGCTCCAAGTCCTCTTGATCACCCTTTCTGGCTGCCATTGACCGAGTAGACACGCATGCCCACTCTGGCAACCCAAGCATCTCCAAGTGAGACCTGAGCTCAACCTCCTTCCATAAGGACTGCTCCAGGTCGTTTCCTAGCAGACAATCTACAGGCATGGTAGGGCTCACAACCACCCTCAAGGGACCTGAGACCCCCCCCATTCAAAGGAAACCTGCGCCACCATACATTGGCGCTCAGAGTTGTCGACAGCAACTACTTGGTGGAATGCTCCTGGGCTACTTGCTTCTCAGACACCAGGTGACACCGGACTGAGGTCACACTGGCTCCAGTATCTCTGAGAGCTTCTACCCTGTTCCCATTGATGGTCACCCAGATGCTATATTTCTTTGTGTTAGGGGGAACTTGGTTTCCTGGGACCATCTCACTGTCCCCGAGTGAGACAAGGGTCATTTCTGCGGGATCCCCACCCTCCTGTGGGCACCCCTCCTCCCCAAGCGCTACACTAGCCAACACTTTGGACTGTCCACCGGTGGGTGGCTGTGTCCCCTTCGGGCACTTGGGGTCCCCCTTAAAGTGACCTACCTGGTCACATGCATAACACTTGCGGGGCCGGTCTCAACAGGCTTCCCTGTAGAGACCCCTTTCTTCTTATCACCAGGGGCTGGGAACCTTTACCCTGGGTACTAGTTTGGGGCCCTTTAGAGAACTCCTGTGCTTTACCCTTGTCCCCCACCTTTCTGCTGGGGACCCTGCCCACCTTTGGCTGAGTCTCCCCCAAACGCTTTCTTGTGGACCCTGGTACTCACCCAGCGGTCCGCTTCCATAGCAAGCTTCCTGGGGTCAGTTAGCTTACTATCCACTAGGTGCTGGCGCAGATCTGCAAAACATAGACTAGACAAGTGCTCCCATGCAATCAAGTTGTAGAGCCCCTGAAAATCTGTTACACTACTGCCCTTCACCCAACCATCCAGAGACCTGCAGAACACATCCACACATTCCAACCAAGTGTTGGCATCAGACTTCTTACTGGACCTGAACTGATCCCTGTACTTTTCAGGAGTAAGACCATACTTCGTGAGAAGGGCATCCTTCATGTCAGCATAGGTGAGGTGATACCCCTTACCCAAAGCTATCAGAGCATCCCTTGCTTCTTCAGGGAAAAGTGGCCACAATCCTGCTCCCCAATTCTCCTCAGGGACCCCATTCATGTGTATGGCTGCCTCATAACCCTGAAACCACCTTTGTATGTCATCCCCCTTCTTGAACTCCTTGCCTACGTTCTTGGGAATGTGCACAATCCTGTCTGCCTTTCTGGACGAATTGCTGCCACCATCTGAGCCTGACTTACTCCTAAGTTCCAGCTCCTTCAGTTCTCTCTCATGCTCTAAGAGCATCTTCCTCTCTTCTATGGCCAATCTCTTCTCCTCCCGCTCACTCTCCAGCCTGAGCTTCTGCAGCTCAAACTGCCTTGCCTCCCGCCTGTCCTCCAGCTCCTCTGGGGACAGACTGCTGCTGCCTGACCTGGCGGGTTCCCCCCTACCCAAAAGCACATCCACCCTGGAAATAGGCTCCTCCACCTCCTCACTGAGATCACCAGGCTGCCCATTGGCATGTCTGGCTGCTACCCAGGTTCTCAGCGCCTTCTGTAGCTCTTCCTTCCTTGTGAGGCCTTTAATTTGGACTTTCAGGTTTTTACAAATCGCTCGAACTCCTTTACGGCGTAGGATTCCAACCTGTCCTCCTCAAAGATAACTTCCAGAGATGCAACGGATGATGCAATTGATTCAGGCATGACAAAAGTCGTGAGTTGAAAACTGGCAAGATCAAAAATAGGCCAAAAGAAAAAGAACCAGTATGTGGTACGTAATGGTCTGCGATATGGTAGTAGTGCACACCAATCACTGTAAGTCAAGTGCAAACACAAGTCCTATCCTCACCGCTGACAAACAATGTTAGAAATGGGATCTCTAGTTGGCAAGGGCTTGCACCTTTGTCCAAGTAGGGACCCTTCTTCCTAGTCAGGGTAAGGGTGTTACACTCGTGAAGTAACCCCTGCTCACCCTCGTGGTAGCTTGGCACGAGCAGTCAGGCTTAATTCAGAGGCAGTGTGTAAAGCATTTGCACATAACCAACAGTAATACAGTGTAAGCACTACAAACGGACACCACACCAGTTTAGAAAAATAACCAATATTTTATATACTCAAGACAAGACCAATTACGACAAAAATCCACAATACTATACTTTAAAAACGAATGCTTGATACGGTAACTTCTTCTTTGCAGGAATAGCACAAAAGCAAAGTTTGTACGAGTCGGTAGCTCCGTCCGAGCCTACCGCGATGCTGAAAACCACAGAGTCTAACAGTTCCAGCCGACCGCGTCGATACGGGCCAGCAGAGTCATGAACAGACTCGGTTACAGTACCTTTCTCGTTGTGGCTGGTACGGAGTGTACGAGCCGGTCGGTGTTCGTCGCGGTTGCGGTGCAAGACGGAGTGATGCAAGGTGCGGTGTTCCCTCGATGCGGTGCAGGCAGCGGCTCGATGAGCGTCGTGCAGACGGAGTCGGTGAGTCCCAGGCGTGCGGTGCAGGGTGAGACGATGCTCGATGCGGTGCTGACAGGTTGCGATGCAGGCGACCTAGCCGGAGTGCGGGAGCTGGCGTCGGACAGCGGTGCGAGTCGGAGCGGTGCGTCGCAGACGTGCGAGCGGTGCCCCAAATGCGGTGGGGTCACGACTCTTGAGCCAGTTGCAGCGACCGCGTCGGTCGGGTCCGGCTGGTTCAGTGAAGCGATGCGATGCGAACTGCGGTGCCCACAGGTCACGGTGCAAGCAGCGGCTCGATGTTGACGGCGTCGGACGCCGCCCACGGTGAGACCAGGGTTGCGATGCGAAGCGGGGCGATGCGGTCTGCGGTGCAAACAGGTCACTGGCCAGGGATGGATTCGGTTGACGGAGTCGGTTGCAGTTCCCTTCCTCTGTGGCAACTGAAACAGCGTTCCAGAAGCGGTACCCAGAGGCTTGTGAAGTCTTTGCAGTCCCTGAGACTTCTTAACAGAAGGCCAGCTCGGTTTCAGGCCCTTGGAGATACTCAGCACAAGTTTGTAGAAAGTTCCGTCCAGTCCTTTCACTGCCCAAGACAGAAGCAGCAACTGCAGGCCAACCCAACAAAGCAACAACACAGCAAAGGGGCAGTACTCCTCCTGGCAGCTCTTCCAGCTCTTCGTCTTGGCAGGTTCCTTGATTCCAGCGAGATCTAAATTCATGGGGTCAGGGCCCCAATATTTATATCCCAAATTCCTTTGTTCTCTGAAGGCAGAGAGGCCTTTGCCTAGTCCAAACCAGTTCTGGAGCACTTTGTTGACAAGTCTCCGTCCCTTCTTTCAGTGAGTAGGCCAGGGACATCAGACGCACCACAGGAGGTGGAGCCAGCATTGTGGAGGGAAGGCACTGTCCTATTCAGGGCCCAGGTGCGACCCCCCACCCATCTATATGTAGATCTTGCTATCCAGCCCTGTGCTGACTCACCCTGTCTCCTGGCATCCCCCAGCCCCTGTCACTCACACTCCAGACAAGAAATACACAACCTCGCAGAGGCAGGCTTGGATGGTTAGACAAGAAAATACCCACTTTCTAAAAGTGGTATTTTCAAACACAGAATGTTAAAACCAACTTCACTAAAAGCTGCATTTTATCATTCTGAGTCCAGGCATACTAAACTCGAATTTCTACCATGTTCCCGGGGTCAGTTAGGATTATAAGCTGTAATAATCAAAACTGCCCGTTCTGGCCTAGGGGGAACAGGTAGCCTTGCAATAGTGAAAAACGAACTAGGCTGTAATTCACTATCAGGACATGCCGCACACACCCGGGCATGTCCTACCTTTCGCATACAACGCACCCTGCCCACAGGGGTACCTTGGGCCTACCTTAGGGGTGACTAACAGGTAGCAAAGGGAAGGTTTAGGGACTTGCAAGTGTGTGCACTTGCCAAGTCGACATGGCAGCCCCAGGCTGCGCACAGGCTCTGCGGTGGCAGGCCCGAGTTACACTTTACGGGCTGTTTGCGTGGGTGGCACAATCCAGTGCTGCAGCCCACCAACAGCATTTGGTCTATAGGCCCTGGCACTCGCAGTGTACTTTACAAGGGACTGACGCATAAACCAAATAGGCCAATCATGGAAACACCAATCCATAACACATTTTATACAGGAGCACTTGCACTTTCCCACTGGACAGCAGTGAGGAAAGTGCGCAGAATCATTACACCAGCAAAAACAGAGTCAAAACCGGGAGGTCAGAAAGCAAAAAGTCAGGGGAAACACGCCAAAAGATGCCAAGTCTAACAATGTCATAAAACAATTCCTCGCAATTAATCAGGCATCCGGATCTGATTCCACGTTCAGGATCCGATTCTGTGCTCCGTAAGGATGGTTGTCATGGAAACCACAAAAAGTAGCCCACGATCCATTGAACGATGTTCACTAGTTCTTACACTTAACCCTGGGCGGTTAGATATGGGAAGATCCAATGTGAAGCAACTAGTTATTACCCACTAGGGAGTGGGGAAGGAAACACTTCCTTTAGTTTATATTACCCTCAAACACCCTAGTGGTGTCATGCTTCATCATCGGGTCACCCTGACCCCTAAAAGTCAGGGTGGGCTCGACCGTATTCCAGGGAGCTCTTGGTGAAAAATAGCCCGGGGGATTTAAAGATTAAAAATCCGCAAGCAGATCTCGGTATCCCTTTATTCATGGATCTGCCAGGGATATTAAAATGCTCAACAAGGGGGGGTCAATGGGATTTTTATGGTCCTATGACCCTAGTGCCAACATGTTTCAGTCCATAATTGGCCCAAAAAAGGTCCTGGACTTTCATCAGGGCAAATGAAAGGTGTCCTCCCTGGTTAGAGTGAGTTGCGCAAGCCTGAGGACTCGGATACTATAGGTATGAACGCGGGTGCAGGACCCTTGATGGTAATTGACTAAAGGGCTACCCCTTTGATCCTGCAGTCCTCAGTGATGTACATACTCTCCCAAAGAGGGATGAAGTAAAGAAATTTCTAAACGACAAATTGGTCGGTTCTTTTAAGGAGCAGCTTTCTGCCCTTAAGATATGAATTTAGAATAGGGAACTTCCCGTCTCACTCTAACCAGGGAGGACACCTTTCATTTGCCCTGATGAAAGTCCAGGACCTTTTTTGGGCCAATTAAGGACTGAAACATGTTGGCACTAGGGTCATAGGACCATAAAAATCCCATTGACTCCCCCTTGTTGAGCATTTTAATATCCCTGGCAGATCCATGAATAAAGGGATACCGGGATCTGCTTGCGGATTTTTAATCTTTAAATCCACCTGGCTATTTTTCACCAAGAGCTCCCTGGAATACGGTCGAGCCCACCCTGACTTTTAGGAGTGAGGGTGACCCGATGATGAAGCATGACACCACTAGGGTGTGTGAGGGTAATATAAACTAAAGGAAGTGTTTCCTTCCCCACTCCCTAGTGGGTAATAACTAGCTGCTTCACATAGGATCTTCCCATATCTAACCGCCCAGGGTTAAGTGTAAGAACTAGTGAACATCGTTCACTGGATCGTGGGTTACGTTTTGTGGAATAGTACTTAACACGGGAGGACGTACGCCCACTTGTGATTACCTCTCAGCCCCTATGGCACAGGTGAATGATTATTCCCTGGTTGCCATAGTTACTTCGTGTCATGGAAACCAGACAACAAAGATGGCGGTACGCAGGTTACGCGTACGTGATGTGATGACGTTTACTTTTACGTTGTTGACGTGGGCGTGCTGACGACAATGTATGCACGGGCAAGTGCACGAGCGTCGTCACGCGATGAGAGGAGAACCGTTGGAAAGGCGAAATGGGGAATAAACGCCAAAAACGAGGTAAAATCTTACTGAAATGTAGAAAACAGCACAACGGAAGTCGCGGAATCTCTGAGTCGTGTTGTAGCGTGGTTGTACGGTAGTTGCTTGCTTCAGATTGCTGCAATATGATTTTCGTGGGTCCAAGAAGGGGAGTTGGTGGTGAGCTTGTCCCCACAAGCGTCACTTGTCACCAGTGTTACAAAGTCAGACACTGGTAATCAGTAGAAAGATTTATTGTCTTCACGATGCACCACCAACATCTGCTGCTGGCCTGTCAGCTCTCCTGGCTCTAACTGCTGCACACGAGGCACTGCCATGGAGACAGAACTTCCAGGCACGAGCAGAAGCACAGCGAGTCATTACAACACATTGCTTTTGGACAAAGGGAGCTGCTAACATGCAGGTCCCTTTGCCCAAAAGCAATTCTGCTTCGCTTCATGGAAGCGAGAGCAGGTTTCCTGCTCTCGCTTCCATGAAGCGAAGCAGAAGTTTGCTATGGCATGGCGGGAGCAGTGCTCCCGCCATGCCATACCAAACTGCAATGTCCCGGGGCTGGGCACCCCGGGACATTGCTGGAGCCAGCCCTTGGGGGTGGCAGTCCCCAATGCCAAGGAGGGCTCCTGGAGGGGGGCTGAATGGCCCCCCTCCCATCTTCTGTGCAGCCCCGGGGAGGTGGTGATCCCCGGGGCCGCAACGGACCCCCGCATTTTAATTAATTAATGCCCTGGGGAGGTGGTGGTCCCCGGATCAGTGCCCCACACTACATTAAAGAAATTAAAGCCCCGGGGAGGTGGCGGTCCCTGGGACTTGAGGGGGGCCCGTGAGGCCCCCCCACCCATAATTAATGAATGCCCTGGGAAGGTGGTGGTCCCCGGGGCAGGAGTCCCCTCCCACACTTTTTTAAAATAAAAAGTCCCGGGAAGGTGTCGGACCCCGGGGCTGCAGGGGGGCCACGTGCCCCCGCATATCATTAATATTGCCCCAGGGAGGTGTGGTCCCCGGGGCTGAGGGGGACCCGCAGGGCCCAGTATCATAATTTGGCATTGCCCGCGGGACCTGGCCCACCCTGGGGCTTAATTAAACCGCGCTTCGTTTTCTTTTTTTTTATTTTCAGCGGAATTCGTGGACACTATGCCACTCCCGCTGACCTGACTCCCGCTGACCTGTCCCTGTGGGACCCCCTGAGCAGGCCTAGGGGGTCAGGGTGTTTCTACCCTGTCGCCTTTTCTTGTTTTTTTACCTTTTTTCTTGTGACTCGGTTCATATAAATTATCGACTGGTGCAGCCTTCGTATAGAATCTCTTTTTTGAGTGAATTCTGTAATGGGGTAAGCTGACTTTGTCAACTTCCACTGCTCGGCCACAGAATCGCCATTTTGAGCAAGTGATAGATTGTTTCAGAACATTTCATTTAAATAGGAGACGATTATAGGTTTGATTTATTAAAAGGGCTTTCTTCTTTGAAGTTTATGGCATAGCCTTTAGATTAAAAGGGCTCGTGCATACGATGAAAACAAAGCTCTGTCAGACAACGGCATGGAAGGCTTCCCCCCTGGGGAGAAACATTAATTATTTAAGGTCATACTATTAACTCCAGATCATCAGCGCATTATTTAAAACAGTATATAGCAGAATGTCACTATCATTGTAATTAACGTAATGCTTACTTTTATGGGAAAGCAACTAACACAATTACATATTATTAAATGGAAAAGCTTGTAAACAATGCAATTCAATTTAGTCATTTCAATTAACTCCATAGATACAATTGAAATATACGTCTTTTAATGTGAACGCTGAATCAATAGCTACTCTGACAGCCTGCATGCTGTCTCATTCTACCAGTACACTCACAATGGCAAACTCTATCCTAAGGTGTTCTCAATCAAGGAACCTGGAACAATGAATAATTTTCTATACAACCATTCATTTATATATCACTCATTTGCGTTTTTTGAAGACTCACTACACATGTAAGTCTTTGAATCCAAGTATTTCATCAAGGATGTACATAGGAGGAAGAAGTAATACACAAGAAGTTTAAGATGGCGTTTGAGCATGAGGCTTCTTCGTTGGCGTGTGAGCATATTACTTCACATCCTTGTGCCACCAATCAAAAGGCTTGGCATTGTTAGCCATTTTTCATTTCCTCCATGTCTTAGTAAATAAACCCTGTAACAGATAACTTTCTTGATTGCTGAAGAGCAGGCGGACTGCAGAACACATAAACATGCAGGCAATTGTGAGAGCTTGAATTTGTCTGCTGTTGTTGTTAGTCTATCGGATGGATAAATCCAATAGAACAAACAATTCTATTATTGTTCGTAAATGTAGATCCATTAAATAAATATCAGCTACTCTTAGTCTTAGTGTCCTCATATCAGTAAGCGATTGTGAGGTTGTCACCTCCTCCGGTCAAGAAAAACATAACAGGGAATTCTGTGGAAACAAGTCCCGCCCATTTTCACCTTGACGCCAAATTATGCATGGCTACTCATCATGTTTCTGTCATTTCAAGCATAACAAAGACCATAGACTGGGTGGAATGAACAGGTCATTCTGCCTGTTATGAGGATTTTAGGACTAAGAGTGATGAATCCTGCTAATAATGACAATTGCTCATAACTAAGCTGCATTGAGATTCCAAACACCAAAATTATTTTTATCAGAAACAAATACCTGCAGTCAGTAATGTTGGACAAAAGTTCTAGGAACAGCCTAGGTTGCTGCCTTACAGGTGTCTGACAGAGGCACGCTGTTGACTTTTACACAAAATGATACCAAACTCCTTGTTGATTTCTTCTCAATGACCCCAGAAGAGGCTCATTGCCAATAAAATAAGCTTGGTCAAAAGTTAATCTGATCTACTTTCTGATGGTCATTGATGAACCTGACTTGACGCTCCACAGATAACAGATAGAGAATTGTACCTCCTAAAAGCTTATGAACATATTTTTGTCAAACTGTTTTCATTGGGATCACATGGTTTCAGCAGGGCACAGTACATAAGTGCACAAGCCCAGATCAACAGAGTGCTGATGGCAGTTACAGATTATCATAATTAAATTTAGCGAGGTCACTTAAACCATTTAGCACAAAGAAATGTGCAGTATTGCAAAATATCACATCTCAATCTGATAAAGTACACATTTTTAAGAAGATTTTAACATATGAGAATCAACAGAACAACCAAGTAAAAAGAAAATGGTAACAAAATCTGCATGGTGGGATCAGTAATCATAAAGTATATCTGGAGCATGGGGATATTAGGGCAAGGCGTATCCAGAGCGTGGGAGTACCAGGGATTGAAGGAGGCCACAAATGGGGGTGGGGGGTACCCCAGTACGGCTATATATGGAAGAGGTAAAGTGCTCTAATACGGGGATGACAGGAAAAAAGGGGAAGCCCCTTCGATAGAGAGTGCACTAAAGGAGACAATACATAGTCAAAGTCTGTCCGAGTAGCATTCATTATATCAGCCATACGTTTTAACGCTAGGGCTTGCCAGAGTCGAGTGTGCCATTAGGAAATCGAGGGTGTAGCAGGCTTCCTCCAGGCTGCTGCAATGGCCATTTTAGCAGCCCCCAGACAGAGCCATAAAATAGAACGGTCCCCCAGAGTCTGATATTTCAACAAAGGATCCCGTAGGCCTAATAGAACATATTCTGGGTTATTAAAGATTGGATATCCCAAGATTTCACTAATTTGTGATAGGATTTCTTTCCAATATGCCTGAATGGAGGGGCAATCCAACCATATATGTCAAAAGTCTCCTATAATCCCACACCCCCTCCAACATATATTCAACACGTTTGGGAAGATTCTGTGCAGTTTCTCTGTGTATAAGTACCAATGATAAAGAAGCTTATAATGCGCTTCTCTTAACCCCATGGAGAGAGTATGTTTACAAATGTCTCGGTAAAGCGTGCACCAGTGTTTATCTTCTATAGTGAAGCCTAAAGTGTTTTCCCAGAATAAAACATGGGAGGGAGAGGGTATGTGTTTAGAAGTCATTAAAAGCATAGACATGTAAGAAATACAACCTAGGGTTGTCCCAGCGTTCCAAACAAATCGCTCAATAGGGAGAAGTTCCCTGGTGGCAGCCAGTTTTATATGGTGCTGTAGTACCCAATGTTTCAGCTGGATATAATGACATTTTTGGGAGGGAAAATCACAGCAGCAATTTTCAAATGTGAAGATATTCTCTCTGTGGAATAGGTTGGAAATTGTTATACACCCCCGTCCCGCCATTTGTCAAAGGGCCCTGGGGACGATGCAGAAGGAATGACTGGATTATAAGGGATAGGAGTATATGGGGAAGGAAAGGTCGTCAGCTCATATGATTTAACCACGATATCCCATACTTTGAGCGTGGTGGATGTAGGTGAACTCAAATACACATTTTTAGGGCGGTCTTGTTTAGGCTTCCATAAAACATCCCAGATTGTTCGTCCCACTGTAGCTCTGTCTATAGAGCTTGTCCGAGGCTCTAAGGGACCATTTGGATATAACTATGAGTTGCGCAGCCCTATAGTTGGTTAACATATCGGGTAGAGCTAGGCCTTCGAACTCCTTTGGTTGAATCGGAACTCTGTAAGAGATTCTAGCCCGTTGGATGTGCCTAACAAAGTTAGTAATCAAAATGCATATTTTGGAAAAGAATTCCCTAGGAACCTCAATTGGTAGTCCTTGAAATAAATAAAGAATGTGAGGGAGGACCGTCATCTTGATTACATTTAGATGGCCTATCCAGGTAAGATATAATGTGGCCCATCTCTTATAATCTGTTTAAAGTTGACACAACAAAGGGGGGAAGTTTGCTCTATATAAATCTGTAGTTCTGGATATAATCTCGATCCCCCAAATAAGTAATTTCCCTCCTAGCCCACTGAAACTGGAAAGTAGCTGCATGGCCCTCCATCTCCGTTGAAGGAAACATCAAATTCAGAAGAAAGGATTTGGAAAGGTTAACTCGAAATCCAGAGACTCTTTAAAAAAAGTGGAGTTCCTGCTGTAAAGCTGGTGGGGATGTGTGAGGAGAGGTGATGAGAAGGAGGATGTAATCTGCAAATAATGATATTTTATGTTCATCTGAGCCAAATGGGATTCCTCGAATGTTGCGATTTGCTCTTATCTTTGCTGCTAGGGGTTCTATACAGAGGGCGAAAAGAATGGGAGACAGGGGGCATCTCTGTCTCTTCCCCCTTGTTAGGTCAAAAAACTCAGATACTGTGCCATTCACCAAGACTTGAGATCGGGTATGGTGATGGTGATAATTAGCCTTTACCATATTTATAAACCTTCCCCCAAATTCAAACTGATGGAGTGTGTTCATTAAAAAGGAGCAATCTACATGGTCGAAGGCCTTCTCTGCATCTAATGCTAACAAGACCGAGGGGATCCGCTTCTTATTTACTTTATCTATCAGGTGAATAACGGATCTCAAACTATCATGCGTTTGACGCCTGTAATAAATCCAGATTGGTCGGGGTGTATCAGTTCTGGGATTATCTCCTCCATTCTAGTAGCTAGTAACTTGGTGTATAATTTAGCATCCAGGTTAAGCAATGCTACTGGCCTTTAAGAAGAGCAAAACACTGATTTTTCCCTGGTTTAGGAAAGACCGTGATCATTGCTTCGCTCTTCGATGAAGTCACCTCCTGAGATACAGGTATATGATTTAAAAGGTCAGTCAAACGAGGAGAGAGGTCTGAACTTAAGGTTTTATGAAATTGGACTTTAAAACAGTTGGGACCTAGGAGCTTTATGGAGTTTGAGAGAGTCTATGGCAGCCAGCTCTTCTTCTGCCTTTGACGTCGACATGGTGTCTGAAATACTCAGAGCTCCATCATTCTTGGGAGCTGAAGGGTCCACCTCAGGAACCAACCAATTGGAGGAATGGAGCTCACTTACCACGATGAAAAGATTATATGTGAAAATCACATTACACGGACTTCTTATGACAGAATATCTATGGCCTAACATCGCACCCGGTGGTCTGATCATAAGGAATATGCCACAGATTTTCTTAGAAGATATTGTATTGAGGAGGGAGTGGTCCCTGGTAGCATGGAAATGCACCAGGGTTTGGCTGATCCTCATTATCAAGACCGCCAAGCGCCTGGCTGATGACCTACTTATCAAGATCACTATGGCGGAAAACTCCCTTAAGACTACAATACAGATAACGCCCCATAAGAACAAACTAGCAGAAATTAACACCGAGATCATCGAGAGCAGGGAGTATCTTCTTAAACAGAAGATAAATAAACTGCAGAAGGACATCAAGAAGTTTGATAAAGAACAAGTCTACCCCTACCTACAAGAATATTACGTTGGCGCTGGGGAGCTGTCATCCGATGAGAGCACCACGTCCCGCACATGATACTCTTCATCCAGGAGTAACTCCAGCTCCGGCAGCAGAGGATACGACGACACCCGCAGGAACCCACAACCACCACCTCTGATGGGCTACGGTGGACCACCTTACCAAGGTGCCCCCACAGGCTGGCACCCATACCAGATGTATCCTCCGGGACCACCACATGCCTTCCCACAACCTTATTTCCCCCCCCCTTTTTTAGGCAGAGGTTGCGGAAGAGGGAGAGGAAGAAGAAGAGGCACTCAGCAGAAGCACGTCCAATGACAAACACCAGAGACGGAGTCCTCACGTAAGACCAGGAGCCAAATAGCCAGCAAGAAAAACTGATTGTCAACTTATCCACCAGACCCCTAACGGAGATTGAAACCAACAACCTCTGCAAGGGTCTAGGGTATGTCCCTACCCCAAAAGAAGATAAATTCAGGACCGCACAGGAATTACATAGTTTCTTTAGGAAAATCCGGTTGCATGCCTTTTTTCTGGACAAACCCCAAGCAGACACCACCGACTCAGGCCTTCATAACCCCTCGACATTCACTCCTACAACTGGGATGGTCCCTTCCGAGGTCCTTACCTTCGAGCAGGCAGTCCTCAAGGACATGGAGCAATGCCCTCGCAAGAATGCCTTTTTTAACATGCCCAAATTAGCGACTGAAGCGATGTGGGCCCTTGGGAACAATAGCCCCATCAGGATAAAACCTGCAGACAAAGGAGGAGCTATTGTCATCCTTAACACTGCCGCTTACAACCTGGAGTGAGAACACCAACTATCTAATCACGATTACTGCACCCCGATTAGGGAAGATCCCACAGGACGACTTAGCAAGCATATAACTTCCATGGTTTTTGCAGCAGAAACACAGGGTTGGATCAGCAAAAAGGAGTCTGCTTTTCTGATCAACGACCATCCAAGGATACCCTACTTTTACACCCTACCTAAGATCCATAAAGCCACCAGACCACCACCAGGGAGACCAATAGTGTCGGGGATAGAGTCTATCCTCGAACCCCTGTCACAGTTCTGTGACCATTTCCTGCAACCATTGGTAACCAGGACCCCATCTTTCCTTAAAGACACCACTGCAGCCCTTAACCTTCTTGTAAGCTTGGGTGAGGGCATTAACGTCGATCTCCTCATCACTCTCGACGTAGAAGCCCTGTACACCAACATACCCCAAGATGTCACATTGGAAGTAATAGAAACAAGCCTCAGGGCTGAGCTTTGTTCTTCTGTTACCCCGGTTAGATTCATCATGGAGTGTGCAACCCTAGCCCTGAAGGAAAACCTTTTCCAATTCAATGACAAGCTGTACCATCAGACACAGGGTACCTCAATGGGGAGTACCTTTGCTCCACGCTTGGCTTGTCTCTACATGGCCGAAAAGAAGTACATCTAGAACGATGAGAACCCCTTCCAGACCAATAGTTTGGTCTCCCGGAGATATATAGATGATATCCTCATCTTATGGCAAGGTACACACGAAGTGTGTCTAGAGTTCTGTGAATGGATGAACACTCTTGATCACTTTCTCAGATTCAGCAGTAACCTTTCTGCTTCAGAGCTACCCTTCCTTGATCTCTTGATCTCCCTCCATGAAGGTAAACTCTCTACCAAAACATACAAAAAGCCCACTGACAGTAACAGCGTACTCAGGTACAATAGCCACCATCCCAAGCACCTGCGTGACAATCTTCTGTTTGGGCAATTTTTGTGACTACGTCGCAATTGTAGCACCATTGTTGACTACAAACAACAGGCCCAATCCCTCAGCACAGATCTAGTGGCTAGACACTATCCCCAAGCTGTGGTACAGAGAGCTCACAAGAGAGCGAGAAATAACAACAAGGAGGGCCTCCTGGAACACCATGAACGGGGCCCCCTCCGATGCGATCATTTGTGTCACATCTTTCACACCTCAGTCCAACCAAATAAAAAAGATCACCAAGAAGCACTGGTCCATACATATTGGTGAGATGTCACCAACTACCCCACGTTTTGCCTTCAAACGCACCTCCAACATCAGAGACATAATTGTGCACACTAGACCACCCCCCAAAAACACATCACGGCAACCGCAGCTCTGGGGCCTCCCGCCAGCCACAGGCCACTATCCTTGCGGCTCATGTAGTGTGTGCCCACTAACAGGACCTTCCAAACAAATCAAGCTGGGCCCTTCAGAAGTTTGGATTCAAAAGTCTCACACTAATTGTAATACCCATAACTGTGTATATATGATGACATGCCCATTTCAGAAAAGGTACATTGGGATGACAACTAGGGCTGCTAAAATAAGGATAACGGAACATCGCAGCAACATCAGGTGCGGTAGAACCATGACCAAAATGCTCACTCACTACACCGAGATGGACCACACACCAGATGATCTACATTGGACGATCCTTGAATCCCACACCAACATTACCCAACAAGCTCTCTTCTCCAAAGAACAACGATGGATATTCCGACTCTCCACACACCTACATGACTCAACAATGATATCCCTTGGGGTGAGGTGGTACGCTGATTTACTCTCACACCATAACATGTGATCTTTGGTTGATCTGTCCCCTCGCATGTGTCCCTCTTCCCTGTACTAAGAACCACAAATACTCTGCCCCAGTTCAGTTCTGCAATCTTCCGCAGTACCGTGGCTGCCCTGAAGTCTCTAATGGAGCAAGGACCCTCTTAAACTTGTTTACCTTGTTTCCGTTACAGGCCCCATACAGGTTCTTTTCATATTTATGAGTGCCCTTTTTTCCTTCTTCCCTCTCCTTGTGCCCCTGGAAAATAAACTCTTTTCCCCTCCTTCTGCCTAGGGCCCCTCATCTCTTACTACACCCCATCATGGGACTTGTTCCGTGATTGGTTTGCCCACCAGTGTCTTCGAGCCCAGAGGGTCTGATCATGTCTTGTTTTGCCATATTGGTTCAATACCTTTTCCTTGTTCTCTCTCTCCCGCCCCCGCTAACTCCTGGCTCGCCCCTCCTTTACCCCCCTTCTGTCTCTGCGCCTATGATATTGCCTCCTCCACATTTCCACATCCCTGCTCCTCTATCTTTGCACACCGCTACAAGATGGTGCCTGTTTCCCTTTCTCTCTCCCCGCTCCAATATGGTGCCTATTTGTGCCTCTCTCACGATGAGTTTGGACATGAGCTAGTCTTTCTATGCATCAAGCATGCATGCAGATAAGACAGCTGTGTCACAGACCCTGGCATCCCTGTTGATGTCCGGACATGGGTAGGTCCCACGCTGTGGAGGGCCTCACACTGAGTAAGTTCAAGTACTGTGGCTGCCCGCCGCCCCCGCAGGGGGCCCTCCTAAAAGGGCGGCCCTTTAGTGCCATTGTGGCACAAGCCTACCCTCCTTTCTAGTGTTCGAGGGGCTCCTGCCTGGAGTCCGCCCCTGTCGCGACAAGGGCGTCACATCCGGTGCGCCCGAGGTGAGGGAGGGTATTTATACCCCCACCGACCCTCCTGGCGTCCTCTTTGTCGCCAGCCACGCTGTCTTCATTCACTAATACCAATAATGGGCAGCACTCCATCCTTCTCAGCAAGGTAGACCAAAGCGGTTTGATATGTCCCTTGACTTTGATGAGCGATTCAGTCAATGCTTTTCTTTCAAAGAACTATTCTCGCCAATTTTTATTTCAGTAGTTTGGTTGGCGCCTATGTCTCGAATCCATCAATATTTCTTTGACGATCTGGTGACTCGCATTTAAGGGGATGTTCATGGGGCTTTGCGTGGTTAATTAATGTTTCCAGGACACAAAGACACCCGTTGCTTAAGGCCTCAGGCTCCCATTGCTTCACCCTTGGTTTGGTCGCCCATAAGGGGGGCAGTCACTTACGTATAAACCGTCGGTTGGCTACGTTAGAAAGACTTTTCTCACTCCTGAGCTGTAGGACGGTGGCCCGATTGACCTAGTGAGTTATGTAATCCCTGTGATGTCATGAGGAGGTTTGGTAGCACAGGGTAATATGAGCAGATGGTACTAAGTCTCCCTTGTATGGACGATACGAAGGGTAATTAAAATAAACTGGTATGGAGTCTCTTCTGTAGTGTGCCACTATGGGAGTGCGGTTGGCACATTAAATTTACACTGCCTCTGGGATAAGCCAAAGTCTCTGCCTAGCCACCTAGGGGGTGGGCAGTTGTCAGCCTAAGTGTCTGCTCCCTTCTCCCGACTAGAGAGGTGGGTTCGCCCAGGCTTAGGTGCATACCCTAGCCAACCAGAAACTCCATTTACAACATTGGTAGAGAATGCCTATGAGTGGTTTGCAGTCCATTCACAACCGCACCACAGGGCGAATGTTTTAGGCCACAAGGTTTGTGGAGGGCTCTTGTGTGGGAGCCTGGTGAAGAGCTAAGGTCAGGCTAGGATGTCTCGTGCTGACCTAGTGAGTCATGTAATCCCTGTGATGTTATGATGAGGTTTGGTAGCACAGGGTAATAGGGGCAGATGGTACTAAGTCTCTCTTGTATGGACGATACGAAGGGTAATTAAAAATTGTGTGGGAGCCTGGTGAAGAGCTAAGGTCAGGCTAGGATGTCTCGTGCTTTCACCGCACTGTTGAGTCCCAGTCACAAGCGGATTTTATCAGGGTCAGCTGGCGGTGGGTCAGGAAGCGCCAAGGCATCAGTAGCACTGAGCGGCTTACAGCCAGAGGCGGTATCCGATGCAAGGGGCATCTGTTAGATTAGAGCCCTACTCAGAGGTACCACCTAAGTGCTTGGAGGTTTGTTGGCACCGCCTTTCAATGGAAGCCATTGTCTAGCGGGCTGCTCTGAGCAGAGCAGTTGCAGGCATAAGTAACAGTATCAGCTGCCAGCCAAACGTGCATCTTTCACTAATTCACTCCGGGGGGTTGCCTGTTAAATTGTGTGCTATGACCCAATTATGCCCCCAGGCAACAGTTCTTAAAAGCATTCAGCACCCCCCCCCAAGTTAAGAAAGGGCAGAGGTTGGTACATAATTATCAGCGAGTGGGGTAACATAGATCGGTATTCAGTGCCATTTCGGCTACGGGAGCACACGCGCTTGACAAATAGTCAATTATGTTATGCTCCAATAAGCGCAATACACAGAAAACTGTAAGAGTATTAGTAAAGTGGGTTTGGAGATCTCTTGACTTCTGCCTGTAGGGCACACCTTGTCATAAGTTGCCTGGGCAAAGGTACGGCACTCCTGCACGGCAGCATGGAAAACTGTTCCACTCATCAGCCTGTACCTGGCCCTGGGGGTCATCCAAGCAAGGGCTAACGAGGGCTTAGCCACCCCCGAAAGGATAGGCACAAACTTGCAGAACTGTGGGTTTCTCTTTGGGCACACTTCCTGTGCCTTGTGTATTCAGCCGGCTGTTTTATCTCTTCATAGAGAAGAGGGATGTGGGGTACCTAGTTGCTCTCAGCATGGCACATTAAGGTGGGCACAAACCGGGATGTTACCCATTAATGTCGCGACTGCACACGGTGCTAGCAGTTAAACAAAAGGGAAGTCCCCCCAGAAGGAGCTGAACAGGCGGGATTTCTATAAGACAGGAGGGATTCATGGCAAGTACAAGAGGACACACTTGCTATTATCACTTATTCCTGGTTCATCAGATAGTTCACCTGTCAGGTGTTTTCAGGGACACACTAGGGCATTAAGTGAGCTGCATGGGGTAGCAAGGTAACATGCTGTGAGGCAGTGTGGTCTCAGCAGACACACAGTAGGGGGCTGCGGCAATACTTGAAACTGGGAACCTTAGATTCTGACAGTATCATTGGTAACATACAGTATCATTGGGTTTGTATGTCCCATCCTGCAATTTAAGGTGACTAGAAGGGAAGCTGAATGCGGACTTGAATTTGTGGAGGGCAATCATTCCAGGGATACCAAGGTGAACTAGGTCTATAGCTGGATTGAGCTCCTTGGGTCACGGGATCGAGCTTTAGTTAAAGCAAGCCAAAGGGTCCGGTGCAAATGTCTGGGCAACTGCAACAGAGTAGGGGTTCCCTGCCCTATGGGCAGGTTTCGCGTTGATTCAGTTAAGCACTATATTCTCTGCCCTGGTAGCCCTAGTAGATAGGCTGGTTGTGGAAGCGGTTATCTAACAGGGGTGATGCTGTCCCACAAATTGGGGGAAAGGGTGTTAAAGCACAAAAAATACTGGAGGATTGCAACTACAGGTTGCAGGAGGTGGGAGCCTACTTTAGCCTCAAGGGTAATAAAGCCATGGTAAGAGTAGAGTCCCCTCCTGGGAGGCCATCACATTCCTACAGGTAGTGTGAGGCAGTTGCTCTTCCCGGAGTAGGATAAATTGCTCCAAGCGGTTTTCCCAGACGCAGTTTGTCTGGATGGGGTCCCCCGGAATGAGTTGGAGCAGCTCTGAACAAATTGGAGCAGAGACTGGTTGGGGGGGAGGTCTCCCTAACATCTTGGTGATCCATTTAGGAGGCAATGACCTCACTGCCGTGGGTAAGGGGGCATTCTTGCAAGCAATGAAGGCTGACTTAGGTGAGATCAGCATAGACATGGTTCAATGTGAGCTCTGGTGGCCTGAGATTATTCACCGCAGAGTGTGGCACGTGCTAAGTCAGAGGAAGCCATTGAACAGCCCTGTAAGAGTGAACTGTTCAGGGCGTAAGTTCGCAGACCAGAGGGGTCTGCGTTTCATCAGACATGAGCTGATTGAGGCTAAGGGCTACTTTGATAAACATGGTGTTTATTGTCACCATTGGGTATGGATTTGTTCACTTGGCCTTGCAGGGGGCCCTGGAAATGAGAGGTGGCAAGTGAGAAGACAGCTGTCTTGGTGGCACGGGCCATCCAGGCGTACGCCTAAGGTTAAGTTGACAAACATGGGGTGCATTTGTCACAGCATGGACACGTTCCACTGGACATACAGGAGGCCCTAAAAAGCAGGTTGCAGGTGAGAAATGAGCTGTTTTGGTGGGGGGCCCTGGCTGCGACGGTGGCTGCCTCCAGAGCTGTGGCGGAGTTACAGGGCGATCTGGAAGCAGACGGGTACAGTAAGGGTACCTCTGCGGCAGACGGTACAGTAAGGGTACCTCTGTGCGGCACAATAGGGGTGCCAGAGCCAAAGACCAGGAGCCTCAGGGCAGGTTCCTGGAAAACCGCGATGGCGCCCCGTTAGTCCTTCGGGCGGTTGGGGGCCTGACCAACCGGGGGTTTGCCCTGCTTCGCTCCGCCCTGAAAGGGGCGTGAGTAATAAGGGACCAATGCGTCACGTGATCCGGAGGAGGATCACCCAAAGGTGTAGCACTGATTGTGTTTCCCACAATGCTGGCTCATCAGGTGGGCGGGGCAGCATAGGTTGGTACAGCTGCCTGCCCTTGGATCGCCCGTAAGATAACCCACCAGATTGCATACTCTTGTATGGAATAAACCTGCAGCAATATTTTCCCATACATAATTTGTCTTGTGTATTAATTTACGCACGCATGCTTGGATTGTGGGTGGGGGATGTTGCCGGTATTGGCACTATGTGGCTGCCCGCCACCCCCGCAGGGGGCCCTCCTAAAAGGGCGGCCCTTTAGTGCCATTGCGGCACAAGCCTACCCCCCCTTTCTAGTGTTCGAGGGGCTCCTGCCTGGAGTCCGCCCCTGTCGCGACAAGGGCGTCACATCCAGTGCGCCCGAGGTGAGGGAGGGTATTTATACCCCCACCGACCCTCCTGGCGTCCTCTTTGTCGCCAGCCACGCCGTCTCCCACCCATCCTCTTACCCAGCGGTCTGGCTGGTGGACAGGGAATTGTGAATGTTTTGACGTTTTCTTTTGTGTTGCAGGCGGAGTTACAGGGCGATCTGGAAGCAGACGGGTACAGTAAGGGTACCTCTGCGGCAGACGGGTACAGTAAGGGTACCTCTGCGCGGCACAATAGTCGTGCCAGAGCCAAAGACCAGGAGCCTCAGGGCAGGTTCCTGGAAAACCGCGACGGCGCCCCGTTAGTCCTTTGGGCGGTTGGGGGCCTGACCAACCGGGGGTTTGCCCTGATTCGCTCCGCCCTGAAAGGGGCGCGAGTAATAAGGGACCAATGTGTCACGTGATCCGGAGGAGGATCACCCAACGGTGTAGCACTGATTGTGTTTCCCACAGTGCTGGCTCATCAGGCGGGCGGGGCAGCATAGGTTGGTACAGCTGCCTGCCCTTGGATCGCCCGTAAGATAACCCACCAGATTGCATACTCTTGTATGGAATAAACCTGCAGCAATATTTTCCCATACATAATTTGTCTTGTGTATTTATTTACGCACGCATGCTTGGATTGTGGGTGGGAGATGTTGCCGGTATTGGCACTATGTTTATCTTTCTGTTGTCCCCCCATGTTATCAACAAGGTGACCGCCTTCCGGCTTCTGCCTCTCTTTCACTGTCAGGGGCAGTTCAGCATTTGCACTGCCGCGCTCCAACGCAGAACCACCACCACCAGTAGCCATTCTGTGCCAATCCCGTCCTGTAAGCCCTCCAGCTTCAACATCACACTCCCAGACAGGGGCGACGGTGCGCTTGCCCTACCGTGCACTATCGCGGAACCGCCACTTCCCGTGGCATCCCCGTCCTGGAAACTGTTTGCCCCATGTGGCACCCTACTTCCACTGCTGACTGAGGCTACAGAATCACTATTACTGACAGGGTGGTCCGCGCACCTATCCTGCCATGCACTAACGTGGAATCGGCACCATCTGTGGCTATCCCGTCATTTGAGCAGTTTGTCCCATGTGACATCCTACTTTGACCACCTACTGGGGTCAGAGCAATTTTGCTTCCTCCTCCCCCCTCCCCAACACCCCCTTTACCTCCCCTACACCCCACTCGCCATACGATCTCAATAACTCCCTTTGGGAGTTCGCTACTACACTGCATGGACGGGCTCCACCGCCACGCGGTGCCCCACTCCGAACTTTTCCTGATGGATCTTCCTACCAGCCGTATAGCCAACCACCATGGCAGTATCTCACATATTTGTGAACAACACGCACCCTTCGTGCGCGTCGACCCCTTGATTATTGATCTCTATGTGCCCTCATGTTACAGGTTGTTCTTCCCTCGCCATTCAGCGAGTATCTTGGACGTCAAGGTTGCGGTCTTATTCAAATCCCCTTCTAGGTGAGTCCTCCTTCAGTGTGACAAGGGACACATGCCAGGGGACACTGCTGTGGTGGGATCCCACCTCCCGCCCCTGCAGGACGATCCCATAGCCCTGGGCACAATATTGTACCATGGTTTTGCCACATGCAATGCATGATCAAATATTGAATGTGTCTGCATGTCTTTTAAGATCCATTACAGGTTTGGAGCTGCACCCATGTTTTTAAGCACTGTCTTGCTACCATGCCCTCCCTCGGGCTGTGCACCTCCTTCAACCAAATGTGATTGTGATCATTTACCCCTGTTATTTTATTTGTCTTTTTCCCTCCAGGTGTTCTCCAGAAGGTAGACTATTTTTTTCACACACTTCCACTTTCACTCAGGATTACGACACAAGTTCAGATTGCAGGGGCCGGAATCTCTTATTCCACATTTTTTGACCATCCCTGCTAGAGAAGATGAGGATCCCCAAGTCCTGAAGAAATGCCATAGATCCTACTGGACATTTTGAGCATGAAACATGTCGACCATCTCCACCCTACACATATCACTCTGAGCTGCAGCAGGTATAATTTTCCTCGCCAGCCACGACTTTGACGGTCGGTTGTTTTTATTCGTAGCAGAGGAATCCAGTGAATAAAATTGTTTTTGGAATCCCCTAGCTATTTTTAAGGTGCACCATTTTCTTCCCACTTCTACTCACTACACATACGCCCCCACACCACTTTTTAGCTTCACGTCGGCAACCAGAGAAGACCTCTGGCAAAGACCCGTTGGGCATTGCAGCGCCAGCCCAACGAGGAGCTGCCCTATGATGAAGCATGACACCCCTTGGGGTGTGTGAGGGCCCTTGCTCCTTATTGGAGCTACTCCATTCAGAGTTCCCCTTCTACCCCAGGAACACCCAGCTTCTTCTTTCCCTTTTCCCCTTCCTTTCCATGCCCTTCTTAGGAACTGCGTACCTCTGTTCTTGCCATATCTACTAGGGGCCTGTATACTAGACCTACCAAGCCCCTGTCCCTCCTTTTGGTAAATAAGCCAGCTCTTCTTCCCTTGTGATAGACTATTTAGATTTTCATTGATTTCTGGGGATACCTGTGGTAATGAAACTGCATCTAAAAATGTCAATTGGGTTTCTGAGGCTAGTGAATCTGCATTGTACAATAATTTGTAAAAGTCTCAAAATGCCTGGGCTTTCCCTTCCTCAGTCATGTGTATCAGTCCCTCCTCATCCTTAATTTGTTTGATATAGTCCATTTCCTGTTTAAGTCTCAGCTGTTCAGCAGGTATGGGGCCTATTCTATTGCCACGTCAATAACCTAATGTTTTTAAGCATAAGAGTGTAGTCAAGGCATTATTAGTATAGATCACCTGAAGCTTCCCTTTCAGCGCTGCTACCTTCCTCTGTAAAGCAAGAGAAGGGTTGGCCTTATGTGCCACCTCTGCCTGAAGAAGTTCCTTTTCCAGAGTCTGTCTATCCGTGGCCTTTTGTTGATGTAGAGTGGAAATTAGACAAATTTGCCTCGTATGATTGGATTAAATGTGTCTCAGGTATTAGAATAGGAAGTATCACTGAGGTCATTTAACTGAAAAAAACTCTTTTATTGTTTTCTGTATTTGGTCACGGAAGAGCCTGTCCGGTGTGAGTGCATTAGGGAAGAACCATTTACGAATGATGGGGGTCGGCACTGGCCAGTCACAGGCAATCTCCAGTGGGGCATGATTCGAAATGACTATACAGTGGATCTCCACCCTCTGTATAGTGTGGAGTAGCTGTTTACTTAGAAACACATGGTCTATCCTAGATTAGGACCTATGGGAGTGCAAAAAAAAGGCATAGTCTCATGTAGTGGGGTTGAGCGTTCTCCATATGTCTAGTAACCCCAATTTGTGAAAAGCGGATTTTACCGCCCTAGTGAAAACACCAGTTTTTGATCTTTGGAAGTGGTGTCCAAGATCAGATTAAAATCTCTCATGCATAATATGTCACCCTCCACAAAGCCACTTAGTAAGGAGAAAAAGGATAGTAGAAATTCCGATTGGCCAGAGTTAGGGGCATAAATCGTGGCTATATTGCAAATACTGCCATGGAGGAGACCTTTCACTGTCACAGATCTTCCTTCCTTATCTTTTTTGCTATCCAGCAGTTGAAAATGGACGGATGGACGAACGAAACAGCAAGGCTACACCATTGTGCTTGTAAGCAGCTGAGGATCTATAAATAAGGGGATACAGTTCATGTCGCAAACTTTGGTCATCAACCCTTCTCAAGTGCATTTCCTGAATGGCCAGTACAACGATATGATGGCCTTTCAAATCTCTCCAAAGTTGATGCCTCTTGTTAGGGGAGTTTAAACCGTTAATATTCCAGGACCAATATGTAAGTGTCATGGTTCAAT
The DNA here is from genome assembly GCA_963921515.1 of Calotriton arnoldi. Lineage (NCBI taxonomy): Eukaryota > Metazoa > Chordata > Amphibia > Caudata > Salamandridae > Calotriton > Calotriton arnoldi. The sequence goes on along the minus strand of CAWUFW010012271.1, from coordinate 74,157 downwards.
AGTGAAGATCATCTCCCACATTCCCCATTTCATCGAGCACTCCAAGCAATCCAAAGGATGTCCCCATTGCCTCCCACTCCCCCACCGCTCCACTTAAACACATAAACAAGAGATTATGGTTTCCTCCAGATTTATTGTGTCATCTTCTCAGAGCATGACAGGGGTGGACATACACCCTCTTTCCAACCCCGCTTAGCAAGAGTAGATAGCTTATGTACTATATAAAACTGTTATCCAAAGAGAGGGGAGTAAAGTTACAGTGAGGGGGACCCTCATGGTTAGGCAGTGTGATGCACTAATGTCCGCATATAGCGTCATCCCCAGAATCCGCCTAAGGATTCGTCAGGTTATGCAAGGCCATAGGGTTGCCTAACTATGATCAAAAAGAAAAAAGAGTATCATTCATAATAGTCACTGCTAGAAATTGGTTTTCTGATTGGCTAGGGTATGCACCTAAGCCAGGCAGAACCCACCACTCTAGTCAGGGGAAGGGAGTTACACACTGAAGATAACCCCTGCTCACCCCCTTGGTAGCTTGGCAGAGCAGTCAGGCTTATCCCAGAGGCAATGTGTAAAGCGTTTGCGCAACACATTCACACAGCAGCGGCACACTCGGCACACCACAAAAGAAACTCCACACAAGGTTATATAAAAATAGCCTTTATATTATCCATAAAAACACATTAGAACACAATCACATATATTGCACTGTGCCACCAGGCACTCATCATGCCTTAACAGGCATTACAAACGCTATAATGGGGGACACCCTCTAAATAAGGTAATTTGAGGTCAGGGAGAAGAGGGGAAAACAATAACACAATATAAAGAGGCTCCCTCGTGACCTATCTTGCTATATTCAATCTATTGGTTGCTCTTCAGCATGGGCTTGCACAGGTGTGCTTGAACAACAACAAAATGTCAAGAAAAAACATGAAAATTCTATTAAGATATATTTAACTTTTTTTAAATTCTTTTCAATATCAAAAATGTCCTTACTTTTTTCTTTTTTGTTTTTTTAGAAATATAAAAATATTATTTCAAGCACTTACATACAGTTGAACAAGATAATTTCATGAAATGTTAAATACAAGACATATTTAAATTAATTCCCCTGAATGCAGAATCGTGAAAAAGAAAGAGTAAATCTTTAATTCATACTAAACTACACATATACAACCACATACATGTGGCATTAATTCAAATATGTCTTGCATTTAACATTTCATGAAATTATCTTGTTTATCTGTATGTAAGTCCTTGAAATAATATTTTTATATTTCTAAAAACAAAAAACAAAAAAGTAAGGACATTTTTGATATTGAAAAGAATTTTAAAAAGTTAAATATATCTTAATAGAATTTTCATGTTTTTTCTTGACATTTTGTTGTTGTTCAAGCACACCTGTGCAAGCCCATGCTGAAGAGCAACCAATAGATTGGATATAGCAAGATAGGTCACGAGGAGCCTCTTTATATTGTATTAACAGGCATTACATAAATCACTAGGCCAATCGGGCCACTGTCATAATCATCGCAATTAGGCTGACCAGTAACTATTGGTAAGATTACACTTAGTACAATACGTTATGCATACATATAATCATCAGTGCACCTTAGCACACACTTGCCACAATACACATATCATGAGCACATCATGCCCACCTTAGGTATATGCAGATCACCATTACTGCACATATGGGTGCCTTTGCTATAAATAAACGTATAGGGCACTTCAAATTAGGGGCCTCCGTCAAGGTCTCACCCTGCTCTTGAGCCCAACACCCCAAGCAAGGGGGCGGGGTGCAGCTCACCCTGTCTCCTTAAATGAAGAATGTCCCTGGTGCTGCAGATAAGAATGCAGCTGCCCGCGACCATGCAGTGCACCTGCGACAATGCCAGGAATGCAGGGCCATTCCTAATTAGGGGCCTTGATCGAGTTCTCACCCCAAGCTTCTCTAGCTCCAGTCGGCAGGAAGACCCCTCCTGGGTCTCTCGCTTGTACTTCCCAGTGGGAGCGGCCCACCACTCGCAGTGCCGTCCTTGCTCCTCACCTCACTGACCGGTGACAGGGAGACTCTGGTCGGGCCCCGTTGGGCCGGAAAGCCACGGAGCGAAGTCTCCGTCGACATTGCCTTTCTCTGCTTTGGCCGTTCACGGCAGTGGGCCCCGCCCACAACCAGGCTCAGCCCTGCAGCCTGTCACCTTTGCCTGGCTTCTGGCGGCTGTGCGTCTTGCTTCCCGGGCGGGACTTCCTTGTAGTGGCCAGTAACAGGCAAAGAGGGGGTGGGGGAGAGCACTTTCAACCTCAAGCTCGCCCCTCCGGCTGGCCCGAGTAACAGGGACCGGGCAGCACCAAGCATGTGCTGCGTGCACCACCACCACAGCGCTCACCATCCGCTTTCGTTTAGTCAGCAGAGGAGGCTCTTCACGCTCTTTCCCGCACTTGATCAGGGAGCAGAGCAAACACACACTCCTCCTGTAGGGAAAAGCGCAAGCGTCCAACATGCTCTGCAAGCGCCCAAAGCATTTTGAAGTCAAAGACGACAACCGGCACAGCGCTCAGCCTGTCTCCACCATGGAGACACGAAACAGGGAGCAGGCAGCACTCTTCTCCAATAATCACCAAGGGCAGAGCTGGGCACAGGCAGGCCAGCACACAGGGTCACTCAGCAGAATGGAAGTCCTTTCAGCCACCCAGCCGGCAGCAGGTCAGTCCCAAGTGGCGGTCCCTCCTGGCACACTGCAGTCCACACAGCGTGTTTTCCTCAGTTCCTGAAGTTCAACAGACATGGGGTCGCAGCCCCAACATTTAGATGACAATGTCTTTGAACTCCCCTGGCACAGGGTTCTGAGCCCATTCCAAACCAGTTCTGGGTGTCACTTTAAAATATCTTTACAAGTGCACAACAACCTCCATAGTTAGTGTAAGCCTTGGCCCCAGACACAACACAGGGGGGCGGAGCCATCATTGTGGAAGGCAGGCACAGCCCTATTCAGGTGCAGGTGCAACCCCTCCCACCACTCCAAATGCAGACCAGGCCTATTCAGGTACCACGGGAAACTCCTCCCGCTACTCTAAATTCAGCCAAGGTCTATTCAGCCTAGCGCTGAGTCACCCAGGCAGGGCAGGACACACCTCAACCCCCCCAGGGACTGGCTGGAGTGAATGCACATCACCTCTCTCCTGTCAGTCAGAACCAGACGGTCAATATACATCTGGCATGCACAAAGACAAATAGCACACAGAAATGCCCACTTCTAAAAGTGGCATTTCTAAAATAGTAATAATAAATCCGCTTTCACCAATAAACAGGATTTATCGCTACTATTCCAAACATACTAAACTCGATCACGCTACCCCTCTCAGATCAGGAATTACCACTGAAGCACATATTAGGGAATCCCCAATGCATCCCTATGAGAGGGCAGCCTCACAGCAGTGAGAAACCAAATAGGCTGTATGTCACTACCAGGACATGCCACACAGTTAAGGCACATGTCCTACCTTTTACCTACACCGCACCCTGCCCATGGAGCTAGCTAGGACCTACCTTAGGGGTGACTGATATGTAGTAAAAGGGGAGTTACAGATGTGGCAACCACTTTATGTGCCACCTCACAGCAGCAGTAAACTGCGCGTGCAGGCCCTGCAGTGGCAGAGGCCTGAGACAGGTTTGAAAGGCTACTTTGGTGGGTGGCGCACGCAGCGCTGCAAGCCCACTGGTAGCATTTAATTTACTGGCCCTGGGTATATGGGAATACCACTGTACAAGGGACTGACAGGTAAATTAAATATGCCAAACAGGTGTAGACCAATCTTACCAAGTTTACCATAGAGAGCACATGCACTTTAGCACTGATCAGCAGTGATAAAGAGCCCAGAGTCATAAAACCACCACCAACAGGTCAGAAAAAAATACAGGAGGAAGGCAAAACGTTCTGGGATGACCCTGCAAAAATGGCCAAGTCCAACAGTCACCAATCCGTAAAAGTTCTCGAACGGGATAAAGAAGAACGTGCTCTCTTCACTTCTTATGTTGTCTGCCCCCGTTCTTCGAAGTCTGCCAGGTCCTCGTGGGTTGTTGACAGCTGGGTCCCGCTGCGGAGGCATCTGAGTTCCTGGTGGACCCCAGCAATCCCACCCCCCTCAAACAGGCCTGCTGCTTCCGCGAAGTCTATGAAATGACAGTGTTTATTTTTATATTAAAAAACGATGCCAAAAAGGGAATGTCCATCAGTATTTAACATGTTTAGATTTCAGCATCTCGGTAACTGGGCAAAATTTCAGTCTGTGAGCTAGCGTAGCTGTGGCGATGTCTTGAAATAGGGAGCAGGTAGCTCCCTGAAATTCCAACACTTTGAGTTTCCTGGCTTGTTGAAGAACTCTTTCCTTAATCTTAAAAGAACTACATTTAGCAAAGATATTCCTAGGTCGCTTTCCCTCTCTGTGTGTTTAAGGGCCCACCCTGTGGACTCGCTCCAGCTTTACCTCTGGATGGTCATCTCCCAGAACATTGGAAAAGAGGCCAATGATAAAGGTTTCCAAATCAGGGACCTTGATTCCCTCCTCCTGACCCCTCACTCTGATGTTATTGTACTGGGAACGATTTTCCAAATCCTCACATTTAAGAAGAGCAGCCTGTAACTGGCTCCAGGAAAAGCGCTGTGTCCTCCTCCATTGGAGCCATTCCTCATTCCACGTCTTGAATTTTAATTTCGAGATCTAGAGCACGGGAGCCCACCGAGTCCACATCAGATTGGAGGGAAACCAACAGGGAGTTGATATCTGCTTTGCAGGAGTCAAAGGAGGCCGAAATATCTGCTTTAACCTCTTCTCTCAGCTCTTTTTTAAAGTCACGAAGGAATAAGAGGAGGTCTTCTTTCGTCAAGACCATAGTTTCGTCCACTGAAGGTGTATCACTCACCACATTCGGCTCAGCTGGCCCAAAATAGCTAGAAACTCTATTGGTCTGCACCTTCCTTCGTGACATAGGAGTAGGCGGAAGACCGAGAGGTACAGAGTGCAAAGCACGTTGTAATATCAGTGACTGAAATAGTCGTAGATAGCGGCATGTGATCTAGGGGGCGGCACATGAATTCCAACCTGTCTGTTACACCTAAAAAAATCCCAAAGGGAGTCCCCAGTGTAGTGCATAAACGTAGATCTATGGGTCCTCAGCCATCTGCACGTCACCAAGAGGATCCAGGGAATAATTATGCTACCCCTTGCGGTGCTCCCAGGCCTCTACAATAGATTATGTGCCCCACCTGCCCCAGAGTCTCCAAGCATGTCATCAGGAGACCTGTTAGCGAGCAGTGGCACTGGGAATCAACAAGATGAGAAGAGAGTGGTCATATTCCATGGGCCTCCAGGCCCCTGTCCACAAATCGCCGTTGACAGGGCCACCAAGAAAGCTTGTTGTCAGGGATCTAGAGCCACCATCTTGAAGTCAGGCATCCATTGTAAGGAGCGACGCACTCCGCTGGATATCTCCTCTACCCCTAAAAGTACTCAAGAGTGAAGCGGAACATGCAAGACACAGAGGCATGTCCCATATTTCAAACTGTGGATGGTGAGTAACTCACGGTTCTCCGTAAAAGGTGAAGGCAGTTTCCATCCACTGCTGCAGTACAGCCATGCACGGGAAGAGCCGGCACGTGAGGGGTGTGAGCGGGGTTCCACTTTACATCACAGTGATAGCGGGATGAAATCAGGGTCGCTGAGGCCAGTGGTATCCCGTCACTGCTTCCACAGACAAGAGGTGGTCTCTGCGCTTGAGGTTCAGCGCAGCTCGCTGAACGCGATCGCCACTCCTCACCAAGCCACTTCACTCTTTCTGCAGGTCCTCGAAACTCAGCGCCTCCCCAATGCTTAAACATAGTACAAAATCCTCTATGATGTCCACCTACATTGTGCTCATCCTGGTGTCAATCGTAGATGGCAGATCGAGGTTTATACGCAGTAATCTGCGGGGTGGTATATGGAGCCTCTGTGGATCACGTACACACGGCCATGATGATTGGCCATGCCCCCAGATTTTGAACTTTTGATGTAGATATCCGAGGCCCTTTTCAGATCAACAGATGTCTTTTCTTCAGGAGAGGAAGGACCTGGAAAAAAATATAGGCAAAATTATTTCTTGAGCTCTGTTCACAGCATTGGGACTGTTAGGAAGAAAGACAAGACCTGGCCTTAAAATCAACTTATCTTTCATTATAGAAAGGAAAGAAGATTGTCACAACGATGGTCTCAACTCTCCAGTCCTTTTAGCTGATGTAATAGTTACTAAACTAAATGGCCTTCATAGTCAGAAATCTGATGTCAACTGGCTCCAGAGGCTCAAATAGATTAACCTGAAATACTGTAACTCCGAGGGTAAATCTTAATTGACTGGGAAACTAGACTTTCTTCTTCTTATGGGTTCCTTCTTAGATCCTTAAAGGCCTTACTTGATTCCCACTCAGATTTCAAAGTACAAATAGAAATGTTCATGATGAAACTTTCCCACAAAAACTGCAAACTCACTGGAAGCTGACACTAAACTATCCCACTCCTCTGAATACGCTTTTATCATTGAAGGTCTGTATGAATTATGTTTTGCCTTGCTAAATGTGATGGATTCCTTTTCCTCTGCTGTACCTACATCTCACCTTCCAGACTGAAAAATGTAAGTGGTTTGGAAATTGACAAGCAGCGTCTTTAATTGCAAAGAGGTGCAGAGGAAGAATCCACAGAGATATCATGTCCGTATATTTCAGAAGAGGAAACTGTGACCTTCTTAGTCAGAATGGACCTACCACAATCCCAACTTGAGACAGGTTTCTGATCTTCTGTAGCAGCTTTGGAATTAATGTGACACCTGTGAAAGCGTACAGAAGTCTTTATGGCTACTCCACTGACAGAGCATCTAGCCTTATGTGTTCCCTTCTCTGGAAACCTGGAACAATATCTCCAAATCTGATTATTGTTCTCTGTTGCTAAGAAATTGAGATATGGAATTCTGAATATCCTGTATATCTGCTGAAACACATAAGCTTACAGAGTCACTTCTTGTGATGGGAACTTGTGACTCCACCAATCTGCAGCCACATTGTCTATTTCCCTTATGCAAATCTCTTTCAGAAAAAGACCATGTCTCACTGACCAAAGACAAATTCTCCACACAATCTATTGCAAGGATTTCATTCTTGTTCCCCCCTGGTGATTCACATAAGTCACTCTTACCAGGTTGTCTGATCGAATGAGCACTAGTTTTCCCAAAATTAAATCCTGAAATTGCCTTAAGGCCTTTTCGACTGCTGTCAAATCTCTCCAGTTAAAGAACTGAAGACTTTGAACCAGGAAGCATTGGCCTTGAACTTAACGGTCTCTCAACATAGCTCCCTATGTTAAGGAAGTTGCATCTATGGTGATGACACTAGGTTCGCCTGGATAAAGTGGCAGCTCCTTCGTCAGGTTCTCCCATCTTAAATTAGAACAATCCAGTTGAATTCTTGAGACATTGGAGATCAATAGCAGTTGTGGTGGAGAATACGAGCCCATGGCACCAGAACAATGCAAAATGCCACCGTTACCTGAAGTCTCAACCATTGTCTTTCTGGAGCCTCCAGTCTTTGAATGAACAATATTACCAGGCTCTTGATCACTACAGTCCACTGATCTGTAAGGAAGATCATGCCCTTTTGTGTGTTGAATCTCACTTATGTAGATATTAACACTTCAGTTCGAAGTGTTGACATTTCTTCAATTGTTTAAGAAGCCGTGCTGTTTCAGACTTGTTTCAACCACTTCTAGTCCTTCAAATGCTTTCTTTTCTGATGGAGCATTGAGAAATGGGTCATCCAAGTATGAAATACACTCTGTACTAGATGATGCAGCAGGGCCACCATTGGTGCTACCATCTTAGTAAACACCAGAGGCACTAATGTCTGCACAAAGGGGAGAATCCTGAACAAAACATGCTGCTTGTTAACACAGAACCTGAGAAACATCTGGTGTGCCATATGCAATGCACCATTCTGTGGAACATGTTAAAGCTATACCTTCTTGTGAACTGCTTCTAAAGTCAACAGGCCATATGCTCATCCCCTGTGTTATCTTGCAGTTCTAGTCTTTGGTGTTTAGATCTGTTCTAGTCTTTCAATGCCCCCACCTCCTGCTACTGGAAGCAGTGGGAATGTTGCAACGGTGTCACTGAGACTGGCCATTTAGCACTCCTCTGTGGCAGAGCCTGGTAGGTGTGCTGTCACCATCCACATTCTCTACTCTACATCTGCCTTTTCCCTTCCCCATCACCCGTCACATGACTCACATGCTGCTGTCGCTGGTCACTATGTCAGAAAAGCATCCCATTTTGCTTTGCAGCTCCAGTCATGCAATGTCTCCCACTTCCTGCCCCTGCCATCAGTGAGGATGCCACAACTTTGTAATTGGGACAGACTATGCAACCACACTTTCTGGCAGAGCTGGGCAGGTGATTTGGTCTCATGTGAGCACCCACAATGTTTCACCTGTAGTCCACCTGTTTGTGCATGACTCTTAGCAATATTCTCAAGTCACTTTTAAGAGCCATGTTGACCACAACACTTTTTGTAAAGTGCCAGCCAGCCTTACATGTCTGGTTTGGTACTAGAATGTTGAGTTTCAAATATTGTGCTACAAAAATATTGTAGCAAAAATATCTATAACCAAAATATCAACAAGGTAAGTATACATAGGTAAGTATGCATTTACTATAATTAGCTCCACATATTTGTACTTTTACAATAAATATACCGCTTCAAGGTACATAGATGTGGAATAAAGAATAGTAATTCTATACTTACCAATATATACTTTCCTTCACAATATTTTGGATGTCGATATTCTTTGCTGTAATATTCTTGTAGCACAATATTCCTGAAGATTTAACTCATGTGATACTTACATATCCCTGTGCTCACCAATGATGCTTCAATCATGTTTATGTGTCCTCCAATTTCTTACAGCACCCGTCAACACACCGACATGATCCCCATGCTCTGCCTATCAGTGTGCGGTACTTTGCCATGCTAGCAGAAAATCCCCTTTTCCTGCAAGTGACTTTCAGCACACAAACCAAACAGGACAATGAGGAGATTGTGTCCCCTTTTTGGGACACTGATAAGGATGACATCAATGCTTAGTCAGACAGCATGTGTTTTCATATGTCATAACTACAACAGGTCATTTATATTGTACAAAGATAAATACTACAGATGATTCAGAAACTCCTATTTGGGTCTCCATAAAGATAGAAGCCTCTTCAAATGACTTCTTACAAGTTCTTCTCACAGCTGACAGGGTCAAAGTCCAACCTTGTTCTTTAGCTTTAGCTAAAATGACACATTTGATGTTCTATCATGTTTGTTCAAATTTAAAAGTACATCGTAGATCACTTCCTATATCATTACTATGGGAACATTTTTAAGTGAATTCTCTTACTAAGACTTAGGGGCTGATTACGAGTTTGTCAGTCCATCGGACCGGCGAACCCCGTGGTGGTGGTCCCAATTATGATTATGGCGGTTGGACCACCACAGGCCCGCTGCAACCACCGAGGATCATGGATCCCACGTCGTTGGCGTGGCAGTGAGAGGCCATAGTATGCTGGTGGTGCTCCTGCGGCACCCCCGAGCTTATCAGGAGTTTTCTCACTGCCACAGTTTTCATGGTGGTGAGGCCGCCATGAAAAATGTGGTGGTGAGGAAACAAAGGGGGCCCAACAGGGAAACCTGTTTCCTCAGAGCCATGGGGTGCCTGCAGGGGGCACATCTTGTGACCCCCCTGGCTGCATTTATCCCCTTTCCTGTACGGCATGGACTGCACCAAACATGTCATGCAGGAATGCCCTTTGGCGCTCCCATTGCGGTGCCCTTTTAATGGGCACCGGCGTGGGATCGCCAACACACCACCCGCCAGACACAAGGAAACTCGTAATCTGGCGGGCAGTATCAGTACGGGTTTGGTGGTGTGGGAGCAAGGCACTGGCGTGGCGGCTCGCTCCCACACCGCCAAAGTCATAATTAGGCCCTAAATTTGGAATTATGGTTCCACAATGGCATTTACTGTTGTCTTTTCATGATCTACAAAAATCTAAATTCATCAGTAAAAAGTGAATTATGAAAATATCCTAATATAATTAAGCTAATGTTAACCTCTATTGCTTTGGTCTCAAGTTGCAGTGAAAAGGTATGTTTCCTGTCAATACTGTTAAGCATTTCTTCCTGGTATACAATTTCAGCTTCTAAAATTCATACTGCCTTTCTAACAACTATCTATCCACATAGAAAAACACAGGTTAATTTGGGGAAACAGCTAAGTGTGAATATCTCTGCCACAGTTTGGTCTACCTATTAGGAGAATACTGAAAAATTGTGAATGAATTTAGGGACTATTTTCATGTAACAAAGGATTGTCATAAGTTGTTAATAGACACTCCCCACCTCAAAATACAGAAATGAAAGCTGAAAGATAATAATTCTCCTTGTTGGAAATGCAAGGCATCTCAAACTATGATTTCCAACATGATTGTTGGATATCTTGTACCAGATTAATTTGGCAGAATATTTTAAAATGTGTTTTATTGGTTTTGAGCCAGAATATGAAATTTTCTCTACCAGTGATCATTTTCAATAATGTTTCCTCATTTCATTCACTGACTTCATTTTTTTTTTTTTTTAAACACTAGGCCCTAAGGGGCAGATTTACAAGCCCCTTGCGCCTCCTTGCGCCGCCATTCCGTCACTTTTTTTGACGCAACGGCGGCGCAAACAATGCGGCCTATTTACAACGTGACGCATCTAGGGAGATGCGTCACGTTGTAAAGCCCTGCGTCACATTATACCTGCGTCAGGTATAATGTATGCAGGGTGGGCGTTCCCACGCAGGAAGGCCTCATAAAAGTGACTCAGTGAAATCTACAAGATTTCACTGCGTCACTTCTAGGACGCCACTGCGTCAAAACCTTACGCCTGCTTGAAGCAGGCGTAAGGAGTGACGCAGTGTAGTGGGAATAGCCCTCCCCATGCATTGCTGGAGTTGCGTCGTGCTTGCGACACCACTCCAGCAATGCGTGACTTCTGCCCCAACAGATGCGTCAGAATTTCTGACGCGTCTGTGAATCCTTGCGCCATGGTGCGCCGTATTGTAAATACGGCGCATCCATAGTGGCGCAAGGGTTTCTGAGGGTGGCGCAGGGAAAGTGACGCATCTCTACAGATGCGTCACTTTCTTGTAAATCTGCCCCTAAGTGTAGTTGGAAAGCAACTGCCAGACAATTGGGAAAAGATTGAAAATGCATGCATTGTTGATTGAACACAATCTATAGAATCCATTGGTGGGTGCTAGTCATTTTTGTAAGGGTAACATTCTGCATATGTGATCTTCATGTTTTTGTCTGAGAATTCCGTAAAGCATAAACGTTTCTTAGGTCATCATCTTACAGAAAATGTTAACTGAGCATCTGGCCCCACATATTATTCCTGCCGAGTCGCCTCTGTGAAGGGCTACCAGAGATGAATAGCTGGGCATTATGGGTCTGTGTACGTCTCTATACTCTTTCACCTGAGGTTTATTTTTATTGCTTTTGGCAGCCAGGGTCTTTTGTTAGCCAGGAAGAGAGAGCTGGCTTTGACACAGGCTTTATTGAGAAGAGGAAGTGGTGGTATACAAACACCTCAGTCCAGGTGAACTGTGGTGTCTTTTGCAAGGCCCTTTTTGAATTAGGAGGGATACACAGCAGGGTTTCTCCAAGCCCCTCTCCTTTTCATTCTGCCATTGGAAGCTTTGGCCGCTGCTATCAGATAGACCTAGTCCATCGATTGTATCCTGATACCTGTAGGAGAATGTAAACTTTTGCTCTGTGTCGATGACCTTTTGCTAATGCTGTCCTAGTCGGAAACATCCATGCACTGTATGCTGGGGCTAATCTGGGACTTCATTTTCTCTTCTGTGTACAATATCAAAGGGTCAAAAACATGGTTTGAACCAAACAAAACCAAACAATCCACAAGAGTGGCAATCGGACGCTACAAATTCACAAGTGTTTCCAAAGAATAGGAAATATCTTGCTATTCTCATAAACTGCAGACTATGTGACACAGTATGAGACAAGTTGGTACCGCTCTTGCCGAGACTTCCTTCGCAGGTTGAAGCTTCACCTGTCACTGTAAAGCAGGGTATAGGCGGTAAACATCACAATTGCTCAGAGGATGAATAATGTTCTCAGTATACTGCTGGTGAAAGTCACACTCCTATAGCAGTTGCAGAATGAATAAAGCTTTAAACAATTTATGTGGGATGGGGCCAGTTCCGAATTACAGCCTCTCAAAGTTAGATACTGCCACAACATCATTTTATTTATTGTTAGGTTTCTAATCGAATAAATTGTTCAGATAAGATGATTTCAAATTATTCAAAATTGACATGATTCATGGAAACCTCTCTCCCTTTTGAGATCACAGTTCTTAAATCACTTGTGTATAGTACTCGCACTAACAATGATTCTTCGGTTACAATTTTAACATGCCCATCTATAAACAAAAACAAAACATTTTATAACGTGCCCATCTATAAAAAAAACAAAAAAACATTTTACATTTCTTTGTCTCATAATTCAATACTGGAAAAAAGCAAGAATAATTGTACTCGAGTAAAAACAGCTCAAGTCATTTCAATATACTTCTCATACCAAACCCGTTTTTTGTTGAACTTATTTAAATCACCAGTCTATTTTGTATATATTTTTTCCCTGTTATAGATTTTACTTAATTTATCAGTCAAAGCGTTGAAAGACGGGCAACCAGTGTGTAGTATTACTGATCTTAGTACTAATATTGTAATAAACCACCAGCACCTTACTGCTTTGGTCGGATTCCCAAATGACTGGTACAGCCTAACAATACTGAGACTGCATTTCTAGACAGTTCAGTATAAATCTAAGAATTTTATCACAATATTGTTTCAATCAAGCATAGGTCCAGATAATTTGTACCAAATTCCTTGTTTTAAAACAACTTGTGCAGTCTTCCACAATATTAAGATTACGTTTGTGCTATTCATTGAGAGTACAGTTGCAGTCTCCTAATGTTTGCACGCTGCAAAGCCTTTAAATTATACTTGCATGCCGCTTTCTGCATTGAATGATACATTTCTATTGAGGTTACATAATACCACTTTTTGACGATTTGTTCCTGCAAAGAACTGGCATTACTCTTTTGAGACCATACAAACTACACCCACTTGTCAATTCCAAGTTGGAGTGTGTGCTCCTTATAAATACCTCTGACAGTATTTGAGAATTTTCAATTACAAGTTTGGAAATTCGAGAAGTGAACTACTTGTTTGTCTATAAGAGAAATGATAACACCCTATATTTGTACTTATTTTTTTCTTTACAGATATAATTTTGCCATTAATCAACTGATTACCCAACATTGACTAAACCAAGGCTGTCTGAAATCTCCCCCCAAAAACACGTAAAGCTCCTCGAAGTGCTATTCAAAGACCACAATGAATCTAGGATTCCTAGCTCTGTTTTGAGAGTGTAAAGGGCTGTGGCAAATAAAGGTTTTCTCTGTATATTGTTTACTTTGGAGGAATCTAATATTGTGGATTGCAGAATTTGAAATCACCCCTAATATTAGTAGTTTCAGAAATTCTATCAGTGTTAAGACTAGATCATAAATAGATTTCGGCTAATCCTCCAAAGGACTGATCCAGCGCTGGGCCAACCCTCTTACCATTTGTTAACCAATAGACCTTTGTCACCAACTGAGAGGTGAAGGGAGTTAGCATTTAATAAAACAAATTTAATTTACAGTGCAACCCATTTGGCTACATAATAAGGAGCAGGAATCAATGACTATAAGTAAGAAGATTTATTACAAGTTAGCAGTCAAGTTAAGGTAAATAAATCTCAATACCATGCTGTAAAGATACAGAATAACAACTGGATAATCCAACCTCCTAAAGAAGTTCAGGTGTACCAGAATAGGGCAAACAAGAGGTTCAGTTACAGCAATACAGAAAATTAATAACAGAATTTGAAGCTCAGAGAAGAATTTCTGATTCTCTCTTCTATACATGATTAGAGTCTAAAATCATCTAATTTAAAGTCCAAACTAAGTGGATGGTTTACACCTAAAAGGATTGAAAAAATCAGGGAAATACAGAAAAATAGGAAAATGCGCGGAAGTGCGGTACGGTGTAAGAATTTCAGAAGCTCAGTCAAGAGTCTTCTTGGGATTGGAGTATAAGTGTTAGCCGAAGCCACACTTCGGACAAAGTCAAAAGGGGAAAGCATAGAGGTCTAAACCTTTTAAGGTCTAAAGGAAAAGTGGGCAACAACGACCTGTGAGAACACCAATTATTACCACACAAATAATACCCCTTATTCATGCCATCAGGGGCTCCATTGTCCTTTCTATTCTGACGTTGTGAGCTGAAACATTAACAAATTCTCCCAGGCTAGGTCTGAGAACGACATTGTACTTGGTCACCTATGACTCCTTGCAACATTACTGAATGGAAACTGTCAGTTAATGCTCTGGCTGTCCATGTTCCTTGTCAAAGTCTTAGACTCTCTATCACTAATACAGTGTTACATCTATTCTCAACTACCAAACCATGTGAATGCGCCTGCAAGGAAAAGACACGCAAGCAGAAAATGGAAACCAGCATCGCATGTAGAAAGAAATACAGTCCTAATCATGGCAACTTAACGTGTTAACTCAATGGTGCACCTTTAATAATGCAGGGATTTGGAGAGAACCAATTCGGGGGCAGTCCACATGCTTATCAAGTAACCTAGCCCCTAAATCATCCAAATATAAGGTAAACAAAAAAGGGGCCATTATACACCCCTGCCTAACCTTAGACTTCAGAAGAAAAGGGCTTGTACAAGACCCATCCATATTAAACTAAACAACATCCTTCATTTTCCTATGTAGCTCATTGAGCAAGTAAATAATAACTGGATCACGGCCCATGTCCAACAAAATCTGCCACAATTTAGATCTATTCACTTTATGGAAGGCAGAAGACAAGTCCATATCCCCAACAAACAATGAACCCAATTTTGCCACTGTATACTTGTTGATCCGCATATAAAAATGTAAACACTGGTCACAGGTCCCCAGGCCCGGCGGAAACCATACTGAAGATTAGAAAGAACAGACCCTTCCTTGACCCACGGCAGTCCATTTCCCAGGAGATATGTGGGAGGTAATAGCATGACCATCCCTCACGCTAAATAGTGGGCGAATAACAATTTCCCAAAATAGGGCACTGTCAGCCTTTGTAGCTGCCTCCCCCAAGTTGGACAAGGCCTCCTTCCTAAGCTCCATTTTCCTCCTCTCTATCGCTTTTTCATATGAAGCGCATCTAGATGAGATTAGACCCCAATCTTTTGGCTTGGCTTTAAGCGCAGACAATAACAATTTATGAGCATCGGGGCATTCCGTATTAAACCACTTGGGTTTATTTTTGGATGCCTTTTTAAGGGGGATGAGACAATCTGACCTTAACATCTGCCTCAATCTCGTCATAAGCACTCAAAAAGGCAACATCATCTGGTGAATCCCCTAAACAAAAGCAAATTCCTTGCCCCTTGCAACCACAAGATCCTTCAAAAATACCTTGGGGATAACCTTGACTTACTTCATTCTTCTGAACTGGTCACTAGTTTTACCATCCAGCGTGTGTATGATAGCTGGCACAGAGGTTTGTACAACCAAATCACTAATGCAGACAACAATACAGTAGTGATTGCTAAAAACAGAAATACTTATATCAAAAGGGCCTAGCATATTTCGCAGGAAGGCAGAGGCAAAGATAAAATGTAGGGTAGTGTTCATACCATGCCCAACATAAGTAAGAACAAAGCTACCATCAGAATTTTTTTATGCTTTGGTCATAACACATTCCAGATTAAACTCAACCAAAATGTAATTTAAATATCCTCCTGCTTGTGGTTGACTATGTTCTAAGTGAAGAACCTCCTCCCCAGGAATTCGGTCACAGGAGGTAAAAGAATATTGGCACAGATGTATATTAAAATCGCCCACTAAAATAAAACCAGCTCTGGCAATGCCCTGGGAATCAATATCTGAAAGCTGGGTCTGAAGGGCAAAAATTTAGTTACAATCATTCGGAGCCTGGGCCTCATTGTAAAAGTTCAACACCAGAAAACTGCCACCCGCAAAAGAGGAAAATAAGATAACTTGGCTTTAGAAATTGGAAATTGCAGTCAGGTTTCTTGTCCTACAGCCCATTGAAAGAGAAAGCAAATTTAGCAGCCCTCCCTTGGGTCTACCTTTTGGGGATGGTGTGGCAGAGATAAAAATTGACTTATAACCATCTTATGCAAGTCTAACGCAAGTCTATTCTGCAAAACCATTGATCTGATAGCAACCATCTCAGACTGTACAACAAAAAATCCTCCAGCTGTACTAGTAGACAACTTATCATCTACAGTGCAAAGCTTTCTAATCTTATACGGGTTCAGTATCACTCTTACAGGTGGCATTATGGCACCAAAGTAGTCTCCCACAATTTCATTAGCACTGGCACCTCTCTTAGTTCTCATATGTTCTTCCCCTTTTGGGTCATCAAGATGTCCCAAGTGATAGATGTTTGGAATTACTATCCCCATCTAACATGTTCCATACCATCTCCTGGGTAACCTAAATTAATAATTCTTCCCACAAATATAATAGTTTCCTGGAAAAACAGGATCTGCTCCATCTAAATATGGTCTCCAATTACCTATTGGTTTCAACAGTGTGGTCATATTTACTCCTACCTACAAAATAAGTATCTAAATTAGATTTTCTACTATATACACAAAGTTTCCCATGATGTTGCCAATCTAAGGCTAATGCGGCTAAGTTTCCAGCTAATTTATGCTCAAGCTCTTCTTTAGCCCATGTTTAGGCATTCCTGTCAATTGCTACTCTAGCGATAATAATTCTTCTCCTATCTTCTACTAAGTCTATACATTTCTTCTCAACATCTGTCAACATACAAGTCTTATTGTGTGAATGGGCATAGGCTTTATCTAATGTTATGGTGGGTTTAAAGAAATGTCCAACTATATCCGGTGTTCTAGCATCAGGTTGACGATTAAAATATTTCAGCAAGGCAATTTCTGAAAAGACCAAGTTTAATTTGAATAATAGTATTGGAGATGTCCCTTTCCATAGAAAAGACTCATCAACAAACTACAAGACACACCATAAGTCATAGGAATATGATGATATGTAATACCCTCTGCGGTGGAGGTAGGCAATTTCATTCACACTTAACAGTCCCTAGCATCCATAGTGCCAATATATTCATAAAGCAATTCGGAATAAACATTCAATGTATAGTCTCCTCTAAATGCTTCTACATGTAAGTCTTTCTCATCTATTGAAGGTAAATTACTGTCAGTAGGAAATGGTGACTGAGGAGGACGTGTAGATCTAAACTCACCTACTTGAGTAGGAGTTGGCAAGTGCAACATTACAAGCAAAGCAATCAATACCACTTTCATGACAACAAATACTCCTGCACATAAATATATAGGTCTACCAGAATTAGTACTAGGCTCCATGATTTCTCGGAGATCATGCAGTTTGGGTGGAAGATAACAATACAGTCAACTCAGTCGGTTTCCACCTGTGCAGACAGTGAAACAAAGTTCAAGTGCTTTTTCAGCAAATTATGTACAAATAATCTTTGTGAGACTTTGTTAGCACTACTCTCTGTTCTTCTAAATGACAACCTTACGCTACTTCAGCAGACTCGGGCCTCGGTACTCTTCTTAGAAGTTTGGGCAAAACCTATTAAGTTCTTTCTAATAAATGTACAGTTCAAATTCACTAATGATCACATCCAGGATAAATTGACTCAGTCTGTGTAGTGGCAATGCGATATCAAGGCTCAATTCAGTCACAAAGTTCAGTTCAAGGAGGCTCATTTGAATACAATTCTTATTGCAAAATGTCCAAATTTCTCTCTCCCAGTGATTGGCAGCATACTATCGCCATTCAGGTGAGGAGTGCCTTTGACAGGGTACTCTTGCTGTCTTTTATCTCCTTACTGCTGGCCCGTCCTCATCATTGCCACTTAGGCCAGATCCTTCGGTATCTTCCGGCATAGTGTATGACACATGCACTTCAGGCAAACTGTGTCTCCCTCTCACTTGCCCTCTTGGCGACTGGTCTCCAGGCACTACTTGCGTTACTGCTGCACTAGGCCCTTTTCCAGTGTCTAAATCTGGTGCAGTCAACAATACAGGATGAGACCCTCCGATACCAACTTCAATTTTTGACTCTCTCAGACCCCCCTCAGGCCAAACAAGTGCTGTTTCAGCTCCTTGCTGGTCCCCAGCAGCTAATTTTAACCTTCTCCCTTTGTCTCACTGTAACCACTGGCTCTCTAGGGACATTGGCTGCTATATCATCAAGGGAATAAGGGACTCTGCAAATATGGGTGGCGTGCACCTAACTGGGGAGACCTCTGCTTTTCACAGCTGTTGTAGTAACCAAGATGACTTGGTAGGGACCTCACCACCAAGGCTTTAAGCAGGACTTGAGCACGTGATTCTTCACCATAACACAGTCTCCGGGCCTGAGGTCATGCCACTATTCCTGTTGAGGCGGGGCTGTAGCCTCTCCAACCTGATGAGACACAGAATGCGTCACTTCAACCAGTCCTTTGCAGTAATCAAGAATCATGTCATCTGTAATGTTCACAAGCGCATTCGTAGGCACAGTAGGCAGTCTCATGGCTCTGCCAAGCTTATCTAATGGGGAGACAATCCTATCCTCCTTTCTGGAGCTCATAAGCTCATCAACACAAGAGACAAAGCATCAGGACACTTCAAAGATGTCGAGGCACACACTTTAGCCAACCTGGGTTTCAAAGTCCTGTTGACCTGTTCCACAATACTGGAAACCTTTGGTGGATAACTGCAATGAAGCCTCTGTTCAACTTGTAATGCTGCACACAACATCTTCTGGACCTCATTATTAAAATGAGTTCCTCGGTCTGACTCCACAGAAGTCAGAAACCCGAAACTTGGTATGAACTCCCTCAGCAACAGCTTAGCAACAGTCGCGGCCGGCATGGTTCGCGGGTAGGGAGCGGGGGGTCACGCGGAGAGGGGGTCGTGGAGAGGGGGATCGCACAGTGGGGTCACGTGGGGAGGTTGCGCTGGGGAGGTTAATTTAATACTAATAAAAAAATTAAACTTACCTTTCCGCCGGCCGGGTCTTGCGTCTTCTCTGCTCCTGCTCTCCTGCCTCCGGCAGGAACAGGAAGCAGGCAGCCAGGCTCCCTCCCCTAAGCAAATCACAACGCTGCAAGCAGCGTTGTGGTTGGTCGGGACGCCGCCAAGCCAGGGGCTTATGGGGAGGACATGTTCTCCATTCAGGCTGCATTGCAGCCTTCATGGAGAAGGGCAGAGTGCACATGACTGGTTTGAGCGGCCCCAGAGGGCCGACCAAACAGTCTTTGTACACTCAGGAGTGGGCACACCACTCCTCCCCTGCCCTGCTCACAGAGCACACCCCATCCACCTGCCCGCCCGCAACCAAACATAAAATGGTAATAACTGAAAGTTATTACAATTTTATGTTTCTGCTTCTCGCACTGCGAGAAAGCTGTGGGGCGTCGCTCCTCCTCCCTAGTGGAGGAGCCACCGCTGCTTAGCAACTGTGAGACTATCACTTCTCTTAGTCGGGTAAGCTGCAATCCAATGTAAGAAGATGCACACAATCACCTGGACATATCTCAGCCCATTACACACAGGCATCTCGACAAAGTCCAGTTGCATCCTGTTGAAGGGACCACCTGATCTCCCAGTGTGATTCAGTGTTACTGCTGATCTCCTGCCCATATTCTGCTGCTGACACACAATACATCTGTGATGCAACACTTCAGCCATTAGTCTGAACTTGGGGTTAAACCAAGTTTGCCTGAACAAGCACACCATGGCGTCTCTACCTACATGTGCATATCCATGATAATGTCTCACCACTGGAGGCAACAAGCTATCTGGCAACACAGGTCTTCCGTCTCCTGAAACCCAAATATCGTCCTCATCTCTTTTGACACAGATTTCTCCAGCCAAGCCTTGTTGTTCTGCTTCTGACACTTCTTCCTGTAGCCATTTAACTTCCTCCTATGTATCATGTGGTTAACAACAGATTTTAATTAGACTCATCTGTTCCTTCATTTTGGTACTCTCCATTGAAAGTACAAACATTTAAGGCACAATACCTGGCAGTTTCATCTGTATACCTATTGCCCACAGTTACATAATCAGTTCCGTTGCGGTGTGCGGAACACTTCATGACCGCATTCTGGGCAGGTAGTTGTAGTGCCTTCAACAAATTATGCACACTCTCCCGTTGTGGATTGGTCACTCCAAGTTGTGACCACAAATGTCTGAAGTCGTGAACAGCACTAAAGCCATACTGACTGTCAGTGAAAATGGTCACTCTCAGCTGGTTTGAAACACAGCATGCTTTAGTAAGAGCGATCAATTCGGCCACTTTTGTAGAAAATACTCTTTGAAGCCAGGAGGCTTTGACCACACCTGAGGCAACACAGTGTGCGTAGGCAGCTCTCAGATTTCCTGCATGGTCTTGTAAACATGAGCCCTCAACAAGCATCACATGATCTGATTCAAGCAGTTGCAAATCTTGTATGTCAAGTCTCAGCTTGGTGCATAGTTCTGTAACATCAAGACAGTCATGCTCAAGTTCACTTTCAACTACATCATTTCCAAGCACAGGCAAAAGGGTGGCAGGATTAAGGGAAGTACATCTCTTTAGTGTGATATTCACGGCTGCAAGTATTACTTGCTCATACTTAGTGGGGTGGCTATTGGCGAGGTACTGCATCCTGGTGTGAGTTAACATTACTTCTACAGAATGGGGGACAAAAATAGTCAGGGGATGACCCATAGCAATGGTCTCACACTGCTTGATGCTGACACCTGTGAAAGCCACAGCTTTGAGACAGCCGGGCAAAGCAGCAGCTTCTGGGTCAAGTGTAGCTGAAAAGTAAGAAATGGGTCTGAGAGCATTCTTGTGCATCTGTGTTAGCACTGAGAGAGCGCAGCCCTCCCTCTCACTGCAAAACAGGGTAAAACATTTATTGTAATCAGGCATTCCCAGTGCTGGGGCACGACAGAGATTTTTTCTCAGCTCTGAGAAGGCACAAATGCAGATGTCATCCCATGGTACCAGATCTGACACATCCCTGTGTGTCAGCCTCTGTAAAGGCTTTGCCTCTAGGAAAAAGTTGTGGATCAACTGTTAACAGTAGCCCACCATCTCCAAGAACATCCTGACTTCTTTCTAGGTGGTTGGCAGATTCAGTTTCAGAATCGCTGAGATTCTCTCCAAAGACACCTTCCTTGCTCATTTCTCAATGTGATGTCCTAGGTACAAGACCGCTTTCTTACAGTACTGCAACTTGGTTGGGGACACTTTATGTCCATTCTCAGCTAAGTTGTTCGACAAATCAATTGTATCTTGTCTGCAAGCCTCCTGTGTATTTGACGAAACAGGTAGTCAATGTACTGGACCAAGACTGAGTGATAGGGCATTAACAGGGACTCCACATTCTTTGTGAGGATCTGTTTAAAGATGGACAGACTCTCCGTATACCCTTGTGGGACTCGGTACCATGCCAAAACACGGCTGCTGAACCAAAATGCAAAGGGGAACTGACTGTCCTCAAGCAACGTTATGGAGAAGATGGTTTGGCACAAATCAATGACAGTTAACCACTCGGCCTCACATGGAATCTGAAATAAAATCACAGCTGGATTCGGTACCTCAAGGCAACAAAGGGGTACTATAGTGTTGATCTTTCTCAAATCTTGCACTATGTGATATTTGCCATCGGGTTTCTGCAAACCCATAATAGGTGAGTTACATTGACTGCCCATAATCTCCTTTTTAATGCCTTGCTTAACCATTGAGTCGATCACAGAAGTAATCCCAGCAATGGTTTCAGGGGTCCGATTATATTGTGGGATTCTCGGATACTCAGCATTAGGTCTCACTGTTATGTGGACAGGCTCAACAACTTTAATGAGACCTATGTCCTTTCCTGAAAAGTCCCAGACTTCAGGTAGCACAGTGTCTTTCAATTCTGGGGGCAGATCATCTTTTGTCAACATAAGGTACAGTCTAACATCTGAACTCTGGTTGGCACGTTTGAAGACATCGTCTTCATCATGCATTAGAAACTCGATGCCAGTTAGGGTACAGCAAATGGAACAATTCAGTTTGCACAAATGATCACGTCCAAGCAGATTTACCAGACTTGAATCACACACCAAAAATTGGTGATTCTTCTCAAAGGACCCTATTTTAACAGGTCAGTGACAGGGCTAGTCAATTGTTTATTTGGAACTCCTACAACTTGAATTATTTTTCCTGAGAGGGGTAGGTTGGGAACCTCTGCTGTTCTCACAGTAGAGTGTATAGCGCCAGTATTGATCAAGATTGATAAAGGGTTGCCATTCACCTCACCATCCACAAATGGACCACTCTGGTCTACCTCTAAGATTATGTCAAGCACGCAACCCCCCCTCCCTTCTAAGGCACCATCATTGCGACATGTCTGAGCTGTACTCCTCATCTGCTTGTATCTTAGGGTACTGCTGAGATGTACCCTGATTCACAAAAGGATTGGTGTTCACATTGGGAAGTTGAATCTGTGAGCATTTGCATTTAGTTGTGGCATTGGGGCTTGTGAAAACTGCATTACCTGAGCTTGGGGAACCTCAAAATGTTGTGTCCTTTGTCTCTGTACATTCTGTGTCTGAACCACATTCTTACCTTGAGATTGCACAAATTCACCATTCTGAACCTGAATGCCATTCACAATATTACCAGCATTGAGACAACACTCCCGCTTCCAATGCCCCAACTTGCTGCAAATGCGACAAGGATTTGTTTTCTTCAAAGTAGGCACATCAATCCCTGTACTCGGATCAATTGGGACACCATGACCTCTACCTTGTTGTTGAAACCTATTACATCCTTGCACTGTTGGGACTCCCTGTTGATACACTCCCTGCATGGGAGCAGCATTCCAAACAAACTGCTGATTCTGACCTCTTTGTGCAGCTTTCATCTGTACCACCATCAACTTCTTCAGTTTCTTGTGCTTTGGCTCCAATTCTTCACTGCAATATTTTGCATACCTCAAGGTATCATCAATTGACTAATTCTGCCAACAAATCAGATGCTGTGGAATCCTCATGCTAATCTCAGATTTCAATCCCTACACAAATTGGAACACAAAATATCCCATGTCTTTGGCTTCAATAGTCTCTGTACCACTGTACAGTTTAAACGCTTGCAGCAGTCTCTTTTAATAAGAATGTACTGTTTCTTTGGACTCTTGGGTCGTCCTGTCAATCTTTTTTTAAATTTTTTTATAAATCTTTTTATTAACTTTGCTCAAGGTCTCATACAATACACAGCAGTGTTCAATTGGCATGCAGGAGAACAACATTAATCGTACAATCGAAGGCAAACTTGGCAGTACAATGGACCAATTACACTTATTCCCCCTGCCCACCCCCACCCCGTAAGGCTCGATACTTCCGCCAAGGCCCCCACACCTTCTTCCATTTTTTAACACACCCCCTGGACTTATAGATCGTTTCCTCTGCCCTCTGACACCAGTCCAGGTCTCGTAGCCATTGGTCCCATTGTGGGGGCGCCTGCGCCCCCCAGCAACTGGCTATATTACGTTTTGCCACCCCCGCTGCCATAGCCAACCAGATCTCGTTGTATCTGGACCAGTCCGTGGCTCCCTTGATCATAAGTAATAGCCACCTGGGTTCCACCGGGACCGGCGATCCCACTACTGTAGCCATCGTAGTTGTAACTTTGGTCCAGAAGGGCACTATATACGGGCAGTCCCATAAAATATGGTAAAATGTACCCTGCCCCTGGCATCCCCTCACACACAGGGGGGACAGTCTTCTGCCCCATAAGAACAGGTGGGTTCGCGGGTAATACACTCGATGCAAGATCTTTAATTGCACGAGACGGAACCTAGTCCGAATTGCAATTTCACGGGGGCTTTGCAGGGCATCTTGCCAATCCTCATCTTCCAGGCCTCCGACATCCCCCTCCCATTTCTCCCGCAAGGACGCTAGGGGATCAGGCATATTGTTTATGAGCTTGCGGTAGATGGTAGACATGGGTTTTCCTAGGATGGGGTCAAGTAAGAGCCTGTCCTCCATGGGAGAATATTCCGGGACTGAGGTGCCTGTGTGTATGTGGGAGCGCAGAGCATGTGTAAGCCCAAATAGTGGTAGTGTTGGGAGTCGTGTAGGTGGTACTCTTTTTTGAGATAGTCAAAAGGATCTAGGGGCGCTCCCTTTCCACACATCCGCCAGGTAGTCAATCCCGATTAATTTCCATCCCCTGAAGCCTGTTAATCTCGTCACCTCCGTTAGCTGGTCTCCGAGCCAGAGTGGGGTCCTACCCGTCAGGGTGCCTGCCCACCCCAGAAATTTATTGTCCTCCCTCCAGCATTGAAGCACCACCCCTGTGTGCGAAGGTAGATCCCTGCATTGTTTTCGTGAGTACAGCAGAGGTTCGCAATTGCCTCCCGGCATGACATACCTATCCACCCTGTAAGCTGGCTCCGACCCTACCGTATATACCCAGTCGTTAACCACCTGCAACTGGGAGGCCCAATAATATAGTTGGACGTCCGGGAGGGCCAGCCCCCCGTCATACACCCCTCTTGTGAGTTTTCGCTGCGCTATCCTCGGGTTCCCACCCTCCCAGAGCAGCGTCCGCAAAGCCTGGGATATGCGCCTGAACACCCTACCGGGGACCGGGTATGGCGTATTTTGTAGGATATATAGGAGTCACGGCAGCGCCAGCATCTTGAATAGCGCAGCGCGCCCCATCAGGGAGAGAGGCAAGGACCTCCAGTGGGTAACGTCCGATGTCAGCCGCGCCAGGTGGGGCTCAAGATTTTTGGTGAAGAACTCCGCCCTGTCTCTGGTGATGTATACCCCCAGATATTTGAATCCATCAGTCACTATCGAGGCAGGACACCTCGTTGGAATCCGCGGGGGAGGGCCCGACAGGGGGTAAATCAGAGACTTGGCCCAGTTTATCGTGTAGCCGGAGTAGCTACCAAACAGTTCGAAGAGATGAAGCGCCTGCGCCATTGATTGGTAGGGTCTGGTCATATAAAGGACAATGTCATCTGTGTATAGAGATATACGCTCCTCCCATTCATCAGAGAGTGACAGGCCCCAGAAAGACCTGTCCCGCCGAATCCAATGGGCCAGCGGTTCAAGGGCCAAGGCGAAGAGGAGGGGGGATAGGGGACACCCCTACCTGGTGCCCCTGCGCAGGGGAAATGCACGAGACATCGCACCGTTAACTCTCACCCTCGCCACCGGTTGTGCATACAACAGGCGCACCCAACTACAAAAAACCGGCCCGAAGCCCAGTCGCTGAAGGACCATAAATAAGTACGGCCATTCGATGCTGTCGAAGGCCATTGAGGCGTCCAGCGCCATCAATGCCGTCTGGGTGCTGCCCACGTCTTCCGTCATATATAAAACCCCGTAGAGCCTACGCAAATTATGCCGAGTGCTCCTGCGAGGCATGAACCCCGACTGATCAACGTGTATCAAGTCTGGTAGAACAGAGTGCAATCTCGTCGCCAAGGCCTTAGCCTCCACGTTGAGGAGCGAGATGGGCCGATAAGACGAGCACTGGTCAGCCGGTTTCCCGGCCTTGTGAATGACCACAATGGTAGCTTCTCGCTGATCAGGCGGGAGCCTCCCCACCTTTCGTGCTTCGAGGAACATCTGTCGTAGGGGGTTAATTACAACGTTAGCCTGCTTTTTATATATTTCCACTGGGAGCCCATTGGGTCCCTGCGCTTTTCTGGCCTGGAGGGAGTTAAGGGCTGCACCCAGTTCCAACCCCGTGAGGTCAGCCTCTAGGCAGTCAGTTTGCTCCTGGGACAGTGTGGGTAACGCAAAGTCTCGTAGGAACTCCTCACAATCTAGCTCCGTTCTGGTGCATACCGGGGTATAGACCCTCTCGTAGTATGCCGCAAAGGCCTCTGCTATGTCCGTACCGGTGGCTACCAAGGACCCCGACTCGTCTCTTACCTTGGTCACCCAAGATCGCTCCCTATCCCTGCGTTCAAGCCACGCCAGTAATTTCATGCATTTGTCCCCCGCATCGTAAATCCGATGTTGCGTGGCAAGGGAGTAGGCGCGCGCCTCTCCCTCCGCCAGCGAGCGAGTTCCTTCTGCTTGAGGGCGAGTTCATGACAGTGCTCCCTCGAGGGAGTCTCGCTGACACCCTGCTCCAGAGATTCAATTTCCCTCTCCAACTGTTTAATCTGCAGCGATTCCTCCTTTTTCTGGGCTCCAATCAGCGCTTGGGCCTGGCCCCTCAAGACCGTTTTATAAGCTTCCCACAGGATTAGCTTGGAATCGACCGAGTCCTGGTTCTCAGCGAAATATAGTTGGGAGCCCTCTCTTAACTTGTCAGTTATGGAATCGTCCTTGAGGCGCCACGGGTCTATCCTAGGGAAGGCCGCCCTGACGGTTATCGCCCCTTTGAGAGTGACACCAACCGGAGAATGGTCGGAAATTCCCCGGGCCATAATGCAGGGGTCCACGAAGTCGCCCAGCTTGTCCCCCCGCGTGAAGAGGTGATCTATCCTGGAGAAGGACCCATGTCTAGCGGAGTAAAAAGTGTATTGCCTTTGGGAGGGGTGATGTGTGCGCCATATGTCACTGAGACCCATTGCTGAAGTAAAACCCTGCAGGGCCATCTCCCCCCTGTTACCCTGTCTCTCACCTGAGCGATCTAAGTCAGCGTCCATGACTGCATTGGTGTGTCCCCCCAGAACCAGAACTCCCCGGGGAAGGTCCGCCAGGTGGGTCCCCAGTTTTGTATACGTCGAGGCATGCAGGCCGGGTGGGATGTAGCATGAGCTAAAAACTATCGTCCGCCCCTCCCATCTGGCCGCCACGGCCGCCATGCATCCAGAGTCTTCCGTCCATGTGCCTGTGGTCACAATCGGCAAGGCATTACGGACTAGAATCCCCACTCCCCTGGAGCCCGACGTAAACCCCGAATGTGCCACCATCTTATAGCCGAAGCGGTCCAGGGCCCTACATCTGTTACCTCGTAGATGTGTCTCTTGGAGGAGCACAACGTCAGGGGAATGGCGCTTCACATGCTGCAACACCAATGTGCGCTTTATTTTGTTACCCAGTCCATTGACGTTCCACGTCCATATCTTTATGTGAGCCTGTTCACCCATTCCTGCACAAGGGCCTGTATAGTCTCGGATCCTTTATATTCCACTGCGTCCTGTCAATCTTGAGCCAATCAATGCCCTTAGGGGATACCTTTGATTTTAAAAATGTAATCACCTGATGATACTTTTTCATCACCACTAGTGATGGACCCTTTGTTATGGGATGACTCATTTGCTCTTTCTCGGGCCACTCCACAGCTATTTTGCATTCAACCCACTAGTCACCTGGGACCACAATTTCAAACAAGGTATTCAAAACTATCCACAAAACCTTTAAGATCTTCTCAAACCGGTCAACCTGTCTGTACCATTCCACTAGGTTTTCTCTCAATTTCAGAAAATCATTTGTGAATGATGCAAGATCACTTCTGCTCCAAGGTACATGGACATAACCTCCACCAGGGACTTCTCTCATTGGAAGCATGTGTATATCCTCATCCTCCTCCTCTGTTCCAGATGGAGGCAGTTCTAATCTGACTTTCTTCCGTACTTTTTTTTTTGCCCACCTGCCATCCCATATATTCAGCTCACTTCACTTCTGGACATTGCCAATTAATTCTGGATAGTTTCATTTTGGGGAGATCACAGTCATTAAAGCTTAAACGCTAGCTTCTCTGTAATGCTTTGGATCTCTGTAAATCAATTTAGTATTTGTGGGCCAATTCACATAACCTTTCATGAGCCTATTCAGCATGTCTAGTGATATCTTTATACATGAACAATAGCTCATCATCCCGATAGGCGTTTAATTGGGACATGCCAAGATTTCCAAGTATCATTTTGTCTAATTCTGGTTTCAGTTTTACCACATCTACCGTCATGTCCCTCACTGGGGTGTGAGTATTCCTTCCACTTTGTCTGGGATTCCCACTACCAGTTTGGGTGTCTATACCTTTGAACCAGTCATCGAGTTCTTGGGCAGTAAGACTGGGTTGTTCTGAAGGGATATTAAAGATTATTTCTCCTGCAGACGTACCACAATTTGTATTAGGTGGTGAGTTCAAAAGAGACGTATCAGAACTTGACGAGCCCATAGGTATTTCTGTCCTGGGGGTATTACGATTAACACTTGG
Source organism: Calotriton arnoldi (assembly GCA_963921515.1). Lineage (NCBI taxonomy): Eukaryota > Metazoa > Chordata > Amphibia > Caudata > Salamandridae > Calotriton > Calotriton arnoldi. The sequence goes on along the minus strand of CAWUFW010012271.1, from coordinate 45,724 downwards.
AGGCACGTTCATATTGGCCATGAAAAAGGGTAGCAATCTTTGGGAAACCCTTCTAGTTGGGTAAAACCCAGCTTGATTTAATGTAGGGTCTGCACTTGCAGCGCATGAGGTCTTCCCTTGTGTTGGAACCAAAGGAATTTGAGGAACTGGTCTCATTGTCAAGCCCACAGGATTATTACCTGAAATATGCATCCCACTAGGATCAGTCAAAGTAAATGCAGTATTTCCTGCTAACCTAGCTGTATATAAGGGAACTACAGGACCATTGTAACAGGAAAAGTCTGTGCATCTGGGATAATTAGATCAGGTGAATTTGGAGGGGCCATCATCCCTGAACTCTCCCCCATTGAATTAGAACTTTGATGTATGCACATCAAAATTTTGACCAGTATGTGCGTTACTCACTCCACCTGCTTGTGTCACATTGTATGGAGGTGGATAGTTTAACAATAGTTCAATCATGAAATCCTCATTTGAATCGCTATCACTGTCTTGGCTACATTCTCTGTATCATCCGCCTCATTCTTTTTTTTCTATCCTGCCATTTACCTTTCCCTTCTTCCTCACTTGTTAATGCAGAGTACAGTCTAGCTCCCTTGAACATGTCAGTTTTCCATGTTGTCTGTTCTGCATTCCATCTAGCATCTGCACAAGTGCTTATGGCTTTCTTGACCGTTTTTTGAAATCTATGTTTCTGCCTAAGGTGGGCTGTATGCTACCAGGCATTAAGTGCTTCACATTGTGTAGGTCTAGGAGGTGGTTTCATGTCATCTAATGTCCTCCTCGAATGTTCAATTATACTCAAATTGAATATGCCATAACGGGGAAATGTCAAAGGACCATCTTTCTCAGTAATCTTATGCCATTGTTCAAGCCAAATAAACGAGTGAAGACCCATGTTTATTGCCATATTATGACCTGGTGTGTCTTCAGGTGGTGCTTCTTCTCCCTCTCTAACAGGTACAGTCACGTCTCCCCTAATTAGACTTTTTAATGCTTTAAAGAATTTCACTTTCGATCAAAAATATGCAAAATTCACATATGACTATTCGTTTAAACCAAGAAATAATTCTTCACCCACAATTCTTCATTCGGTGTTCACAACCAATACCAATGCATCTCTCTATGACGTATCCAACCAATACCAGCGCTGCTGTACACCTACCGACCAATACTAGTGCGGCACTCTGTGACAGCAATCTCACTCCTTGCAGCAGCTCACACTCCTTGCAGTTTTCACAAATGCGTTCTCTCAGCAATTTACGCACAAGACAAGTGCAAGCAATTTTAACAACTTTGTCTGCTCTTCTAAAGAAATTACAGTACTCAATCACACAAGAAACGGTTCGGAGCAACATGTCCTGACCTACCCTGACATTTACTTCGAATGAAACCTCGACCCACCCGGATTGATACAGTTCCTCCCTGTGCTCTGAGATTCACTATACTAACCACGCCTCACAATCACGCAAAGATAAAGTCCCTATCTCAATAGTGCTGTCGACAACGTCTCACAACTAGCACAGCAACACAGAAGGCAACTACACCCAGGGTTGTATTACGCATTGTCATTGTTTGAGCTGAGCGCACATTTTAAAAGGTGCGCCGGGCGCACAAAGTGACAATGTGCCCTATTACGATGTATGCGCTGCCCCAGGGCAGCTGCGAACTCGTGCTGCCTCAAGGGCAGCGCAATCATGTGAAAACACGGAGCGGCTGCTGGCAGCAGCTCTGTGTTTTCACAGTGCAGGCGGAAACCAGCTTGCAATTTTAAAGGAGATTAGCGATCCCCTTGCAAGCGAGTGCAGTCAGTGACTGCACCCACCTGCAAGGGGATGTCTGAGTGGTCCATAGGACCCCCTTTCTCCCCTCCTGAGGGCTGCTCTCTGAGGGGGCTCTGAGGCAAAGAAGCTCCCAGGAGGCGCGCCCCTGAGAGCTTCTTTCCTCTGTGCCCGTGTCTGTAATATGGCGTGGGCGCAGAGGCAAAGGAATTCCCTAATTTGCATAGGGCACGCCCCTATGCAAATGAGGGAACTTCCCCTGAAAGTATAGCTATCGCTATCACTGAGGGGACGCACAAGCGTCTGTGCCCCCTTCTGTAATACCAAAGTGCCCCAGGGGCGTGCACATTTTTGTAATAAGGCCCATAGTGTCTTCTACACTGATAACTTATTATTATTTATCATCCCGGGATCTTAGGCCACGTTGGACCCGTTAATCACATCAACTTCTCTGCATTAAGTGCCACATTCACACAACAACTTAAAACATCTCCGCAGTACACCACACACTCACTGCAAAACACTGCAAGCTATGCATAAGTAATTTCAATGTGCACCCTATTAATACTCACACCTCCGCTGCTCCAACTCGTTCCCGAACTGTTGTAACTCCATCAATCCTTTGCGCTGGAGCATTGGAATGAACCATGGCTTTAGGGGTTTGGACTGGGTCTGTGCAATTTTTGAATGGGACAGCTTAACTCCCTCACTTTAGTCTAACGAGATATCAGTTGATCCAGCGCTGGGTCAACCCTCTTACCTTTTGTTAACTGATAGACCTTTTTCACCAACTGAGAGGTAAAGGGAGTTAGCATCTAATCAAAATATTTTATTTACAGTGCAACCCATTTGGCTACACAATAAGACCAAGAATCAGTGACAATAAGTAAGAAGATTTATTACAAGTTAGTAGTCAAGTTAAGGTAACTACATCTCAATACCATGCTGTAAAGATACAGAATAACAACTAGATAACCCAACCTCCTAAAGAAGTTCAGGCGTACCAGAATAAGGCAAACAAGAAGTTCAGTTACAGCAATACAGAAAATTAATAACAGAATTTGATGCTCAGAGAAGAATTTCTGATTCTCTCTTCTATACATTAGTATAGTCTAAAATCATCTAATTTAAAGTCCAAATTAAGAGGATGGTTTAAACCTAAAAGTATCTAAAAAATCAGGAAAATGCAGAAAGATAAGTAAATGGGGGAGGTGCAGAAAGGTATCAGCATTTCAGAATCTCGAGCAAGAGTCTTCTTGGGATTGGAGTATAAGTGTTAGCCTAAGCCACACTTAGGACAAAGTCAAAACGGGAAAGCATAGAGATCTAAACCTCTCAAAGTCCAAAGGAAAAGTGGCCAACAACGACCTGTGAGAATGCCAATTATTACCACACAATTCTTCTGAGTAACAGTAACACCCCTTATTCATGCCATCAGGGACTCAGTCTTGATTGCTTAGCATTATATAAGTTCCATTTGAAAGGACAGTAATAAGTGGAAGTATTGCAGGAGCTGGTATTCCTTATAGAAAGCAGGCTAAATTCGCTACAGAAGAATTACAGGTGCTGTGGACTGTTACGTGTTTGCAAACGATGGAGTGCCCGACAGAAGAGTTGCATTCTTTTCCAGTAAGGAAGACCTCTTTGCCGGCGCGTTAACAACGTTAAAAAAACAGAGAGTGACCAGAATTCATGACTGATACTGCCTGCTAGGGGTTCATATCTACTGACAGGGAAATGTTTCATGCACGCTATGAATTGAAATGTTGAGATGGGCCAAGATATCACCCGTGCATTATCCAGACAGCTGAAGGTGTTTCAGCTATTGTGAAGGGGAGTTGTTCTAACTTCTCTGAATGCAGCATTGTATAGGTGACATCTTTCTTTGCCATCAGTTATTGTTTGTGTGTTAAATTGATAGGCAAAAATAAGCTACTGGAATTCAGACAACGCCATGGTACATGCCCATTCTTAAAGGTTTGAAGTGTCCAGCTAAACTGCATGATAGATCTAAGCTGACTTTGCCCATGATGCAATATTGACTAAGGCTGGGCGTAGTTCGCGAAGTAGTGCTTCGCGAAGCTACGCAAAGTGCAGTTCGCACTACGCGAGCTTCGCGTAGCACTACGCGAACTGCGTAGTGCACTGTTCGCAATGATTGCACAGTGCCGGATGCTTGTCCGCACTGTGCAATCATTGAAAACTGCAACTTGCACAGTGCGAGCTGTCTTTACTGCCGCTCGAGTAGATTTTTACTCGAGCGGCAGCTTTCTAACGCGGACTGGTAGTTTCTCATCGCGGCGGTCGTGAGCATACGTGACCACTCGCAATGAGAAACCTGACCTCCCAGCGTTGAGAATCTCGCCGGGAGGTTTATTTTCCACGCTCGCGATCGGCAACTTGATGTTGCTGATCGCGAGCGAGGAAAAAGTCTCGCCGGGATGTCATTTGCTTGCTCGCGGTCGCCAACTTGACGTTGAGGACCGCGAGCAAGCAAACATGACCTGCGGCGCTACGCTTCGCGTGTTTGCACTGTGCTACGTGCAATTCGCGTTGTGCGAAGTAGCGCAAACTTCGCAAACTACGCGAGCGTAGCGTAGCACTTCGCCCAGGGTTAATATTGACATGTCACTTTGCATAATATCAATAACAGATCTGTTAACACAATGTTATTCAAATTATAAATGTGATAAGACAGCGTATTAATACTATTATCAACAACAGGAAGCACTTTATCCAAATTATCCTGATCTATTTTTCTTAAACATGCGGCAGCTTTATTTGTGACTATTTCTCAATGTCATTATATGTAGCATAAATAAATCTTTCAGAACGTGGAGATTTAGGGCCTAATAAAAAATCTGATTAGCCCATGTCTTCGGACAGGAGAGAAAAATGTTTCACTGCAGACAGTGTGGAATGTTCTAACCATTGTTGACACAATTTCCCCACTGAATATGTGGTAACAATACCTGAATGTTATGAATGTTGGAGGTTGGGCTAGCTTGATTTAAACCCAGGTGTGGAATTAAGAAAACGAGCATGACAACCATTTATGTCTACTGGCAACAATAGCCACCCGTGAGGACCTGAAAGTGTGGAATTGAATGTACCATTCTGCACAATACTATTGAGTTGTTCTTCAGTATAATTTGTCAAACGTTGCCAATTAACGAAGCGGGCAATAGAGGGAATATCTAGGATATTAATTTTTGCTAGTCCCAGGCATGTAGTCTGCTGGAAGGTGTCATTGAGGAAAATTATTTGTGTTGAGATTAAACATGCTTGAAACAAGGTTTCCGTTCCCTGAATTTGCCATGGTTTGGGTCCCCAAATCAATTTCAGTTCAATCATGTCCTTCCAATAATCATGACCTCTAGGGGATAACTGGGTAACAAAAAAAGCTGTATATATTAGCTTAGTTTGGATAAGCATATATTTCTTTGGTGATGTAGAAACTAATTTAATAAATAGTATGACGCTGGATCTGAGGTGTCATATCTGGTTAAATATGTGAATTTATCTTTGTATGTTTTGGAACTCCCTTGTGGAGGAGTAAGACAATGTTCCCATTATGTGTAATTAAAAAGTGTACGTTGAACACTGGCCCTAAGTAGAAAATGACGGCTGTAATGTTGATAACAGAACATATCAACAAAATTAGCAGGATTAAGGTACAAGTCCTCTGATTCGAAAAGTGAATAATATTCCAGCTTTGAGAGTATGGAGTTTACAGTTTAAACATCCCAATCATTTGAATGTAACCAAGGTACTATTACATCCCCATAGAAACTTTGAAGACAAATGGTGTCTGCAGGATCTCCCTAGGACCGAATAACTCAAAAGGAACTTTATCCCAAACAATCCCATCAGTTACTGGAACGGCTGAAATGTTCACTAGGGACGAGTCTCTTTTCAGTTTATGGGAAGAAGAATGGGGGGCCAACATTCCATCAACTAATTCCGTAGCAGAATGTTCTGGGAGATAGGGACCATTAATTAACAGGAAAAACACAGTCACAAATCCAATCCACAGGAAAAGAAAAGCCAAGGAAAGTGGAATACAAACATTTATCCAAGGAGGGACTAGATAAGTGTGCTTCAACCATGAAAAGAAAACACAGATCTGTGCTGGAGGAGTGTCTAAAACAGAAGACCTGTAGGAGGAAAAATCATCTCAATCCATATAATACGCAGTGACACCTAGTTGAAAAACAGGAGGCCCCGGTTCTGTAACAGGACTCGAAAAATCCAAAAGCAGTGGATCCACAAACGGTGGATCAGTATAACTGACGTAAGCTGCAGAAGATACACTAGTAAGAACAGTACTCACTTCAGTCATGCTGCTGGTTGCGGGCTAATTCTCCGCCCCAATCCAGCTGGGGAGTAACAGCTTCGGTTGTTATCACTAACTACAGAGGAATGCCCTGTGTAGTAGCAAGGACACCTCATGCCTCCTATTTAGAACTGGCCACATTGTGTAATTTGACATGTTCAATGGAGACTAAGCGTTTGTCTTTAGAACCAGGAAGCAGTGACAGGATAACAGTCCTTGTGCCTTGGACCCCAAGGACAGACATTGGTGCTCGGTATGATGGCCCAAATTCCTTTTTAATGTTTTCTCGAAAGAGATTTCCAATTTTTGGAATCTAGCCGGAACTCTAAGAGGGAGATGTCTTCAATTGGTCGCTCAACTGAGCGTCACAGTCCTTTTGCAGATCCTGTAAGACAGCACAGTGGTTATCTACGTCAAAGTTTGCGGCCTCTGCCTCAACTGCAACTAAAATGAACATAAACCAAGATCTGAGATAAGAGGATCACAATGATCCACGTAAATGCAGCCAAAAGGCTTGTTAGAAATTAACAGCTGTGTCTGCGGCGGAAGATCCACGGTGGAAGCTTTAGTTTGTTGACAAATGTCACAACAAAGGACATATTTTTGGGCCTGTTGATTTAAGCTATGCCACCAATAACGTTACTGTAGCAAGGATATAGTGGCTGCCACACTAGCACGTGCAGAAGCAATAGATTTGAATGCAGCTATAGCTAAAGCAAGTCTGCGGTCTTGGCTACCCCAGGAATTGTAACATAAGGGAAGTATTGTTCACTCAAGTGATAAGTATATTTAGATGAGAAGCCTTTAGGTAAAGTGCCGCTGTCTTTATTTGCATAAACGGCAGCCAAGATATCAATATCTATCCTTGTTTTAGAATGAGTAATTGCAGCAACACTAGCTGTGGCGACTGCAGATTTGGCTGATTCATCAGCCAAGGAATTCCCTACAGTAGTGCATGCCACTGAATATTGCTGCTTAGAACCTATAGCAGGTTGAGCGTAACCATCAGTGTAAATAATATTTATACTTATCAAGAGGCGAAATAGTAGAGGGCATGGGATAAACATGCTCTTATTGTAAGAATTACTGCATCTGTAAAGACGGGTCAAAGATAAAGTCTACATCAACAGCTTTTAAGGATGGTGTCCACTGTATCCATCGAGGATAAAGAGCGTTAGTGTTTGGAACACTAACTTTTGTGACAGCCTATAATGCCGGCACGGGAGTAACAACAATAATGTGTTTCTCTTTTGCAAGCAGCTGTTCTTTAAGGATGGCCATCTGCACTTCTGTCAGTATTTTTCAGTGGAAGCAAAACACATCTCTGCACTGGAATATAAATGCAATTTAAATGCAATCGGCACTATTTCACCTTCATTAAAAGTGATATAGGTAAAAACCAATTGCACCCGGCAAAATCTGGATGACTATGTTCAAGGTATTTGCATGTGTATGTAAGTGACGTGTAGCAAGTACATCAGATTGTAATGATCTCAGTGCATTTGTTTATTCTGATGTCCAACATGAAGTGGAAAATTTTGTTTGTATTTATTCGTAAAGTGGTTTAATGCGTTGTGCATACTCGGGTATGTATGTTCTGCCAAAATTAAGAAATCCTAGTAGGGACAGCAATTTCCTTAAAGTATTTGGAGACTGCAGCTGTGCACACTTCCCCAGAAAATGAGGGGCAAGGCTCTTTTCCTCATTTGTAAGTTTGTATCCTAGGAAAAGGACACTCAGAACAGGTATATTAGATTTCTTTAGGTTGAACTTATAGCCTAGCGCAGCAAATCTCAATATTATGCGATCTACTCTGGATGAATGTGGATTTAGTTCATCGTCCGTGGGGTAGATATAATCTACACAGGACAATGCATCTGGGCCAATATCGTGTAGTATTGACATTATGCATGCAGTAAAAAGACCTGGGCTATTTTTATAGCCCATTGGGAGTCGTCTGCATCGCATTTGAAAACCCAGGGCGCTAAAAGCAGTCCAATCTCGGCTTTCATGCGCTAGATTGCGGCTGAAAAAAACGTTGGAAATGTCCAACGTGGTTTTGTATTTTTTATGGACTATATTGTTAATTAGTGCTGTAATATGTGTATTTTGCACTGCAAATGTGCGTGCACGACTGTTTAAATGTCTGTGGTCTAAGACAAAGTGATAGGAATGATCCAGGTTCAAAACAGGAACAAGAGGATTATTCATCTGAGAGACAGAGGATTCAATTACTCCCTGGTACTACAATTGGGAGAGTACTTCTCTAACAGGTGCTTTTATATGCTGTTTAATTGGGTAATGTGGCTGCACTTGTGGTCTGGGCCTTAAGGATATGTTATGTTAAAATTATTTATGAGCGCACGTACACCGATTGGCTTCTTGGCGCTAGTATAGGAGTAGTTGAGCCCCGGTAGATCTATTCATAAGCCTGGACAAAGAGCCATGTCTTAAGAAGTCTCCTGAATACAGGTAAGTCTGTGCAGGATCTGATTTCATAGGGGAGAGCATTCCAGAAGTGTGGAGCCAACACTGCGAACCTGCTGCCACCTAGTCTCTTCCGTTTATAAAGAGGAATGACTAGTAAGTCCAAGTGGGCAGATCTCAGATTGCGCGTGGGTACATGTCTCTTAATAAGGTTAGAGAAGAATTTTAGGCCCACATCCTGTAAGGATTTAAAAATAAGGCACCCAATTTTAAAAGCGCAGCGTTGTGGTATTGGGAGCCAATGGAGCTGCCGCATAAGAGGGGTGGCATGTTGCCATTTTGGTTGATGGAAGATCAGTCTGGCAGCCTGGTTCTTCACCAGCTGCAGTTTCCTAACTAGATACGCAGGTAACCCGAGATATAAAGAGTTTGCGTAGTCTAGGTGGGAGATGACAAGGGCTAGGACGACCTGCCCCAGTGCTTCTCTAGTAAGGAATCTACTGATTTTCCTAATCCTCATTAGCTGGAAGAATCCGGTGGAGACTACTGTTCCGATCTGGGACTTCATAGATAAGTCATTGTTTATTGTGACCCCTAGGCTCTTCGTTGAAGGGGATGGAACTGGAAGACAGCCCAACTCCGTGGGCCAAAAGTGTGAGCTCCAGGGCTTCTGAGTGTCACCAGTCAAGATCAGTTTGGTTTTGTCCGGATTTAGCTTCAGATGGTTGCTATTCATACCGTTACTGATGTACAGCAAGGTAGCCTGAAAGTCAGAGATGGACTCTGGTGTGTAATTAATGGTGAATATAAGTTGTAGGTCATCTGCATAGTTAAAGGTATTCACCTTTCACACCCTTAAGGATCGGATCACAGGGCGTAGGTATAGGTTAAACAAGTGCGGGGATAGTGACGATCCCTGTGGCACTCCATAATTGGTCATAACCAGGGCCGGACTGGGAACAGAAACCGACCCTGGCAAACTGCTCAGCCGGCCCCCCCGGGGTGAGGGGGAGTGCAGCCGAGCAGTTTGCGAGGGCCGGTTTCGGCCGACTTTGTTACCAGGGGCCGACATTGCCGACCTCCGGTAACAAAACCGGCCCCCCAGGGGCCAAAAACCGGCCCCCACCCTAGCGGCCTACCAGGGAAACGCCCGGTGCCCGCTATGGCCAGTCCGGCCCTGGTCATAACCTCATGAGCAATAAAGTGAGACAGACGAACAGATTGAGACCGATCTTCCACAAAGGATGTGACCCAATCAAGGACTGGAGCCTGGAGTCCTGCGTCTCTGACCCGGTCCACCAGAATTCCATGGTCGACCATGTCAAAAGCCGCGGAAAGATCTAACAGCACCAGGGCCTGAGGGGTATCCCTATCAGCCTCTTTTCTTAATTCGTCCAATACCGACAGAATGACCATCTCCGTAGAGTGAGAGGGATGAAATTACGCTTGATGGGGGTCGAGGAACTGAGATTGTTCGCTACATGGAATTCCAGTATTTTGGTCAGATAGGGAAGCAGAGATATGGGACGATAGTTAAGTAGGGCCAAGGGGTCGGCCCTAGGTTTTTTCAGAAGGGGGACTACGGTAGCTTTTTTAAAGGCTCTGGGGACACGGCCCGTTTCAGTGATTCATTCAGAAGACGGAGGGCGGGGGCTGGGTTTGCAGTGAACACTTCCTTAAGGATGTGTGGTGGACAGCTGTCGGAGGGGGAACCAGATTTAACCCTACCCAAGAGTTCCAGGAATGCTTCACTACTAATCAATGGGAATTGGTATAAAGAGTTAGGGTTCCTCGAGGCCGTAGGCAAGGTCTCATATGCAGGATTTACGATGATGCTGGTTTTGATCTTAGCAATACTGGGCCTGATTCACAGAACTAACTTACGTCAAAAACGTAAACGTAAACGTAAAGTTAGTACTTTTAGAGTATTCACAGAATACACTTACTCATTTTGGTATTCACAGAATGAACTTACTCATTTCGGTATTCACAGAAGTTAGTAGTCCTAAAGTTAGGACTACTAACTTCTGTGAATACCGAAATTGTCATAAGGTTTCTGCACATACACAGAGCTATGCACAGGAAAATGGGACCCCGGAATACAGTGGTTTGCCACCATATACCGTAGCACCCAAAAACCCCAACCCAACTAGCTTAGCATCCCATTAGCACCCAAGTACTAATGTTTGGACAACCCAGAACACGGTATCTTTATCTCAGGACTCGCAGAAGCAAGAACACTCTTTCATCACTCACTCGTACTTGTCCACAAGATGCGTAGGAAGAGACACTGGATAGGTTAAAATATTTATTCCAACTTACGTGCTCTAATGTACAGTACACGTGTCAGTACTAATAGCATAATGCATATGACTAATATAAGCAGCATGGTTACAATTCCATAGAATACAAACGGGGAAAGCATCTCAGAGCTCAGTGGATAAACGTATAAATAACATTACCACCCTCCCCTTGCAGTAAGATAGTTTATTATAATAATAGAAGACCTCTGGGCTTTGACTAGCGAACCCCCATACCTCAGTCTCTAGATGCAGAATTACATCAGCAGGACATCATAGCTCTTCTCACTGAAAGGGATTTCTCCAAGTGTGTTTAAGCGCTAGTAAACCACAGTATTAAAAGCATATCAAATTCTTCATGGCAATTGCACATAATGTTATGTCTGGGTGCGCGAGACTGGCCATATCAGGAAGAACCAGAATACATTGTTATGTGACCTTGTACATGTTTGTGCAGACTGAGCCCAAAAAGGTGAACAACAGAAAATGCAGACAGTGCAAAAGAACTTGGCACGAGCAAAGGGCGAGGAAGGCCCGGCTCAGTGTAACGTGCGCAAAGAAAAGCAGCATGGCAGCCAGGCCTAGGCCAACATAACAAGGCAGGTAACAATCCACAAGACACCCTCCCCTGGACAGTCCGGCGGCCAGGACAGAGGCCCATCAGAGGAAAAACACAGCTGTTGGAGCACAGGGAGCGCCCAAACGGCGAAGGGCAGGTCAATCCATGAAAGTGTAAGTGCAGAAAAAGCCATACCCTCCAAGAGTTCATCATTGGAATCGTCAAAAAACATAGATGCCATCCAATCCATGAGATCAAAAGAGCAGGAATGCTCCTCAGCAAAGGGAGCATCCAGAAGCAATGCGGGACAGCTTGCGTGATAATTGAAACAGCTTCGTTGTAGGAGATCCTGGGCAGCCGCCCAGATATCCCATTGCGCCAAAATCCCCAGTGCAGCCGCACGCGCCATACAGCCAGCGACGGAACAGTCCTGCTCATGGGCCTCTAAGGGACCCATCAACTGAACAAAATCCGGAACAGACAATGACGAATTGGAGAGGCAATAATCCAGAGTCCAGGTGAAAGGACAGCGGACACAAGTCATCACAGGTTGCACGCAAGTGAAATACGCAAAGCGAAATGAAAGAGCATATGACACACTCAGTGTCGCCAATGGCAGTACACCAAAACCGGCCAAAAGGCGCTCACGGAGCAGCTGGAGGCGTTCTGGATCGAGCAGGTCCCATCGGGGAGCAGCCATTGCGCAGAAAGCAAATTAAGAGCAAGACACCAGCCGCTAAAGCGAGGATCAATGGGAAACCGCCAAAGACACTGGAAAAAATAGAATGTATGAAAGCCGGGATGACACCAAAAATAGTTTGGAAGGAGGACACCAAGCCCGACCCAACGACCTTAAAAAAGTGTACTAGGCCTTCAGTGTTAGATGCGTTAAAAATACGATGTATTAACTCCCCAAAATGTTGGGGGAGATTAGTGTTTAAAAGGGCCTGTATTTCACTGTGGGTACTCGCCACCTGGAGAATGAATGTCTCCCGGGCGGACGTGAGCATAACTTCCTCGTTTAATAATAGTGCCTTTATTCTGCTCAGTCTATTGAAATCTGCTTCCATGGTAGGGATGGAAGGCCAAATAGAGATATCAACCTTGCCATGAGGGGGAGGAAAAAGCACATTTTTGCAGCAGACAACCCTGTGTGAAACTGTTACAATGTAAGGAATGCCAGCCTGCAGGCCACAACAGTTTTCGTTATTTAAAAGTAAATAACTACCATTGGAAAGGAGAGTGAAAGTAGGTGAAATAACAGGAGCAGGAATACCTTTCAGCACACAAGCAAGATTAGGAGAGGAAACGCTACATGAGCCATGCAATTTAATGTGTTTACAAATAAGCGAATGACCTATAGTCGAGTCGCAGTACTCCCCGTGAGAAAGACTTCCTTGCCGTCCCGAAGGCATTTATACATGAAAGGCAAGGACCAGAGTTCATGCAGGAAAGCACTGCCCAATGGCCGGTAACGGCCCACAGGATAATGTTTCATGCACGAGTCAAATTCAAATAAGGAAAATGGTAAAGCTATAACCCCATGGACTAGCCATACAGCAGAATCGAGTTCTGCAACAGAGAACGGCAAAGGATCCACCTTTTCGATATGTAATAGAGTGTAAGTTGCATCCTTCATGGACATAAATTGCTGTTTGTCAGTTAAGTTAAAAGGTAGAAACAAGGCAGAGGTGTTCAAAAATGCCAAGGCACTTTACCTAACTTAAGCGTTTGTAAAGTCCATGCAAACTGCATAACCGAACGCAATTGATTCTGACCATGATATAACACAGAAACATCATCTTGTACAATATCAACAACAGAGGACACAATATTCTCTAAAGTGTAAATGCGAGAAGACAGGGTATTAATACTATTGTCCACAACAGCAAGCACCTTTTCCAAATTTGCTTGATCTATTTCCCGAAGACGGGAAGCAGCTTCCATTTGTGATAGCTTCCAGAGTTCATTATATGTTTCATAAATGAATCTTTTAGGTCGGGGACCACGAGGTCCCAAAACAAAGTCGGACAGATCAATATTGCCTGAAAGGAGGGACAAATGTTGTTTAACAGAATCAAGGGTCGAATGTTGCAGCCATTGTTTGCATAATTTACCAACAGAGTATGTAGTGACCGTACGGGCATCAGTAAACCTCGGATCAGGCCTATTCTGTGTGTAGCTAGCACCAGTATCATGAAAACGCATTTGACATGCATTAGATGATATAGGCCATACTAACCAGGGTGACTGAACCAGCTCAGAAACATTAAACGAATTATTTTGTAACATTGCCTGCAGGGACACGAGGGACATATTGAATCGTGAGCTTTCATTTGGAAAACTCGACAGGGATGGTATTGATGGCGTATTCAATTGTTTAGTGGTTGCTAAGCCCCAACATGTAGTCTGATAGATGGAAGCATTTAGGAACATAATTTGGGTAGGGATGAGGCAAGCACGATGCAACGCCTCGGTTCCCTGTACCTGCCATGGCTTGGAGCCCCAAATAGATTTTAAATCCACTGTATTATCCCAGTACTCATAACCACCCACAGCTAGGGCACTCAGAAAGGAACCTGAATAAAGCAATTTGGTGTGTGTCAACATAATTTTCTGAGTTGATGTGTTATTAAGTCTAAAATAATAGGATGCAGGGTTCGACCGATTAAAATCAGTAAAATAATTAAACTTATTTCGAAGAGTTTGAGAGCTACCTGGCAAGGGGTTTGGACAATGTTCCCATTGGGTGATAGTTAACAGAACTACGCAGGGCACTGGGCTTATGGAGAAAATGATTACCCCAATGTTGGTAACAATACAAATCGGCATAATTAGCAGAATTCATATATAGATCTTCAGCATTAAAAGATGCATAATATTTTAAATCGGCAAACAATGCTTCAACGGCATGCACATCCCAATCATCAGAATGAATATTATTTTGTACTACATCACCCATTGAAACACGAAGGACATTAGGTACATTAATAATTTCCGTCGGACCATGGATTTGATAGTTCACTGCATCCCATACGATGCCATCAGCAACTGGGAAGGCTGAAATGTTCACAAATGTGTGGTCACGCTTCATGATGTGAGACGAGGAATGAGGAGCCAAAGTTCCAGAAACATAGTCTACAGCAGAGCGTTCAGGTAAATAGTGACCATTGATTAGTAGAAAAACACTGTGACAAAGCCAATGGACATGAACAAAAAATCAAGAAAAGTACCAACCAGATGTATGTCCAGGGGGAATCAAAAATTGTCTCTAAACCAGGATATAAAAATACTGAACTTGGATGGAACTTTTGAAGATATGGAATCCGAATCAAAGGAATAACGAGTCGGGCTTAGTGGCGTTGTTGGTTGATGTGCCACCGATTCTGATGCAGGATAAGTATACTCGTCCTCGTCGATATTGGTGGAGAGTTGGGGATCAATTGTAGTTTCAGGCAAAATAGAGGATTCAGGCAAATCGACCATCTCAATTACAGCATCAGCGATCGTTCGTGTAGATGGACTATGAACATATGTCCGATAAATGGCAGGACAAGAGACCGCTGGTGTGACACTATTCAGGATCGGCCAGGCGCTGTAGCTTGACATTTTCAACTGAGATGTATCTGTTCTCTTTGCGACCAGGAAGCGGTGGTAAAATGACTGTACGTGTTCCCTTCAGGCCAAGAACTGGAACCGGTGCACGAAAAGAGGGGCCAAATTCTTTTTTGTTTTCAACCTTCTCTCGAACCAGTTCTCCAACTTTCGGAAGCCAGCCGGCTACCGGAATCTGCAACGCAGGATCTGTGGCTGAAGGCAAATGTGTAGTTGCAAGTTTGTCTCGGGCTTCTTGTAAGTCCTGTAACATAGCAGAATGGTTATCTACATCAAACTTGGCGGATTGCGCCGCGATGTCTGGACCCTCAAGGTCAGGCACAAACATTCTTATGCCAAAGAGCATTTCGTATGGGGTCCGCCCACCCAGAGGTCTTCTAGGGAGATTATTAAGTGCACGCTGAACGGTATACAAATGGGCCAGCCAGTTCCTGCCAGTACCTAAAACCCTAGCTGTTAAGGATTGCTTTAAGTCACGGTTCATTCGTTCAACGATAGAGTTGCCCTCAGGCCTATACGGAGACGAAAATTTCACCCGCACCCCAAGCGAAGCCATTGCATCCTTGTAAGCCCTAGAGGCAAACGCTGGACCTTGGTCCGAATGGAAGGTGCCGCATGCGAAAATTCCCACAAAGACACGCAAATCCCTGATTACATTTCGGGCGTCAGCACTCCGTTGTGGCCAGACCCAGAGAAACCGTGTGCACGAGTCCACTGCCACTAAGATGTATTTATAAGCAGTGTCTGATGAGAATGGACCGCAGTGATCCAAGTAAACACACCCAAAGGGTCTGTTAGCAATGCAGAGCGGTGTTTGTGGTGGACGTGTTACCGTGGAAGGCTTAATCTGTTGACAAACGTCGCAAGAAAGCACAAAAGCACGGGTGTCTTTATATAACCCACGCCACCAATAACGCTGCTGCAAGATGGAAACCGTAGCTGACACACCTGCATGTGCAGAAGCCATGCCTTCGTGTGCAGCTGATATCAAGGCACTCCTGCGGTCCGCGTTGGGGATCAGCCGATCTCCAACGTCAGGTATAGTTACATAAGGAACCTGATCGGGACTTAATGTGTAAGAATACTTGGAAGGGAAACCTGTAGGGTAATTATTACCTTCCTTGGTTGCAGCAATAGCTGCTAATATAACAGGGTCTATTTTAGACATGGACCTGGTAACCGCTGCTACTGAACACGTGACTACTGCTGAACGGGCAGCTTCATCTGCCAGATCGTTACCAATAGCGTGTGCGCCCACCCGCTGATGGCCTAAGGTGTGAACCACCTGTGTGAGGGGCAGACGTTGTTGCAATTCTGCCACTCGAACCCAAAGCATTTTATGCTTAATTGTGCTCCCTTTGCGTCCTTGTAGTCGTTTTCGACCAGAAAAACAGATTGTCATTGTAAGATTGTACACAGTAAAAAGAATCACATACAATAAGAGTGGTCTCATCCTGAGAAGCGAACTCAAGTGCAAGTAGCAATGCATGCAGCTCGGCCAATTGTGCGGTACTATCTCCAAGTGTGCGAGTGTGCACTACAGTGGATTTGAACTTTCCATCCACAAAGGATCCCGCAACAATAGCACATGCAGCAGAATAAGCGTGTTTGGACCCAGTGGCCGGTTGCGCCGAACCATCTGTGTAGATCACACATTTGTAATCCTCAAGCGGTAGTAAAAACAAAGGAGGAGGATGAACGAATTCATACTGTAAATACTCCTGAGTCTGAAGAGAAGAATCAAAAACAAAAGTGACGTCCGAAGACGTCAAGGATGTAGCCCATTGTATCCAACGGGATGCATTGCTTTTGAGTTCGGTACACTTGCCTTTGTTACTGCCTCTAGGGCAGGACAGGGTGTTACCACCAGAATCCGCTTTCCCTGTGCCAGTGCGCGTTCTTTCAGAATCGCCATTTGCACTGCAGTTAGAACTTTTTCGACAGATGTAAAGCGCAATTCAGCGGAAGTGTACAGATGTGACTTGTATGCGATGGGTACTGTATCACCTTCATTAAAGGTTAAGTATGTGAAACCCACCGCCCCGGAATTATTCTAATCACCAGGTTTGTGTGGTTATCACGAGTCAAAAGATATTTAGACTCCAAAAGGTCTGTCTGCAAAGACTGCAGAATTGAGGTGTGCTCAGGCAGCCAGCAAGACCTTGAATAAGTAGGTTGTATCAAAGCATACAAAGGCTTGATACGCTGGGCATATTCGGGAATGTAAGTACGCCCGAAATTCAGGAACCCCAGCAAAGACTGAAGTTTCTTCAGAGTATTTGGGGGCACAAGTGTGCACATTTTTCCAAGAAATGGGGGCTAAGCCCTTACCTTCGTTATTGAGCTCATAGCCCAAGAACAGAACAGTAAATTCAGCAATGTGTGACTTAGCAAAGTTAAATTTGTAACCCTGTTCCGCAAATTCAAGAATAATGCGGTCCACACGGGACAGATGCTGATATAACTCGTCGTCTGTCAGATAGATGTCATCAACGTACGAACATGCGTCTTGATCAATGTCATTTAACAAAGAAACAACACGGGCGGCGAATATACCCGGACTATTTTTATAGCCCATGGGTAATCGCCGGAACTGGAATAATTTACCACCGGATGTGAATGCGGTCCATTGACTACTCTCCGGGGCTAGGTTGTGCGTGTAGAAACCGTTTGAAAGGTCAAGTGTCGTTTTGTATTTTTTACGAACAAGACTGTCTACAAGCGCAGAACTGTGTGTATTTTGCACCGCAAAGTTCCGACAATGAGTATTTAAATGCCGGTAATCCAAAACTAAGCGGTACGATCCGTCGGGTTTAGAAACCACGAAAAGGGGATTGTTCATAGGTGATACGCATGGTTCAATTACTCCCTGATATTCCAACTGTGTCAGAATTTCGGAGACGGGGCCTTTTGCCTGCCGTTTAATGGGATATTGGGGTTGTGGCTGCGGTAGTGACCGCAAAGGTATTGCATGAGGAGGTGATTCTTCATCCCATCCCACATGGTTGCGGTATAACGCTGGTGCCAGGTACACAGCCCACTCAGCTGCAAGTGCTTCAGCTTTGTCCTTTGGGACATGCCTTGATAAGCTTGGAAGGATTACCTCCTCTCCTTTATGTGCAGCTAAAACGAATGGGGGTGGCCAATCCACCTCTGCTAACAAAATGTCATATGAAGAGGTTAGATTTTCCCAAAAATCCCTTTTATTTCACGCGGTATGTCACCTTCAATTTGTATGACTATATTATATAGTCTGTCAGGGGTGCCACTCTCGTGTCAGCTGTCTCTACAGTAACGAATGTTTCAGTTGCTGTCGCCTCCATATGAGGACGTAGCGCCTCCCGCACTATGGTAACTTCCGCGGCGCTGTCTAGGAGGGTTACTGCCCACGTCCAATTCTGGAGTCTCGTTCTCACCGTCTGTGGCATATTTCGCTGTTACAGCGGCAACCTTTTTCTTCTGAAATTGTGGTCGGGAATGGTGAAAGTCTTCCGCTTTCCCTCTGACTTGTTGTCGAGGTTGGTCTCGCTCCTGGGGAGCCTCTCGGCCCCTTCCTCTGTCTTGCCGTTCTCCTCCACCAGCCTGTGACGACGTCTGGGCCTGTGAAGAACGAGGAGAACGCGTATCAGAGCTTTGAAACCTATCCGGTGATTTAATTCTCGACCTATCACGTAAATCATATGTACGTTCAGAAGAAACCGAAACTGGGGAAGCGCCTCTCGACCCCGGCTTCTTTTGTTGCTTACCCTGTTTTTTCTGTCTCCAACTCTTTTTAGTGAAGACTGGTTTATCATCTTTCTCAGATGCACTTTTTGCTTGTGCAACTTGTGTTTGCGATTGAGTTTGCGTTTTTACAAAAGGCTTGTTGCCTAGGCTATTTCGTCCAATTGTTTTATAAGCCCGGGCAATGATTTTCGGTAATTCGCGAGGCCTGTCCAACTCTGGGACCAAAGCCAAAGCATTCGCTACTTGAAAGTTCATAGCATCGCCCTTGACATTTCCAAGGATCAGCTCTGCTACTACATCAAACACTCCCACTAGTCTCATCCCTAATTCCACAGCCGCTTCAGGGCCATGTTCATCCTGTACTTTTTTAATTACAGAGGGTAGAACCGTCATGGAAGGAGTTCCAAAACATTTTGAATAAACTGCTGCGAATACCTTACCCCAGTTTTCACATGATGTCAAATCGGGGATTATGTCTTTTGGCAAACTTATCGTAAGGATGCGATGTTTATCTACTGGGGATGTATGTGGAAACACTGCTTCTATCTGATCGAACTTTTCTGCAAGCCAGTAAGGATAGTCGTCCTTATTTTGTGGACGTTTGCCCATCACAGAATTTACCATGACAGGACTTATAGTCACTCCAGCTGCAATAGCTGGTTGGCCTGCGACTACAGGAGCAGCTCCATGGAGGCTACCTGTAACGTATGTCACTAAGGCTCGATGCACTCGCACCAATTCGGTATGCATAGTGCGCAGTTCCGCAAGCGGTAATGCCAGATAATTCGGATGTGGGGTATACCCGGCCAATACAGGCCAAGTGGCCCCCTGAATTGACAAGGGGCCTAAACGAACTGCGGTAGTTGGTTGTGGTAGGGCGCCATTAAACCAAACACGGTGCTGCCAAGCCGTGAGAGGTACTTCAAGAGTGGTATAGGGTCGATATGCAGCAGGAATAACGGTGGGTTTATATTCATGAAACAGCTTATCACCTGCATCCACCGCCTCAAAAGTGATCCAAGTGTAAAACACTTCAAAGTGATAAGCCGCGATCGGCTTGAACCACAAAGACCAACTCGACCCCTGTATCGGGCACTCCATACACAGCTAAGTGGTCTCGGAGTGCTCTCGACTATGTGCAGCTATCGCCACACCAGCCATGACTAAACAATTATATTCGACAACCTAACAGGGAGCACAAAAATGGGTCTATTAACTAACCTTTTTAATAATATCAAGCTTGAAAGAACCTATAAAACATTCAATATAGGAGGTATCACCGTCACATACGCCTCCGGAAGCGTACGCGAGGGGTTTGTGGACAAGCACAAGTACTACTCAAGCTGTCTCGCAGATAAGCTGCCCCACGGTGGTCGCGCCATGTCATAAGGTTTCTGCACATACACAGAGCTATGCACAGGAAAATGGGACCCCGGAATACAGTGGTTTGCCACCATATACCGTAGCACCCAAAAACCCCAACCCAACTAGCTTAGCATCCCATTAGCACCCAAGTACTAATGTTTGGACAACCCAGAACACGGTATCTTTATCTCAGGACTCGCAGAAGCAAGAACACTCTTTCATCACTCACTCGTACTTGTCCACAAGATGCGTAGGAAGAGACACTGGATAGGTTAAAATATTTATTCCAACTTACGTGCTCTAATGTACAGTACACGTGTCAGTACTAATAGCATAATGCATATGACTAATATAAGCAGCATGGTTACAATTCCATAGAATACAAACGGGGAAAGCATCTCAGAGCTCAGTGGATAAACGTATAAATAACATTACCACCCTCCCCTTGCAGTAAGATAGTTTATTATAATAATAGAAGACCTCTGGGCTTTGACTAGCGAACCCCCATACCTCAGTCTCTAGATGCAGAATTACATCAGCAGGACATCATAGCTCTTCTCACTGAAAGGGATTTCTCCAAGTGTGTTTAAGCGCTAGTAAACCACAGTATTAAAAGCATATCAAATCCTTCATGGCAATTGCACATAATGTTATGTCTGGGTGCGCGAGACTGGCCATATCAGGAAGAACCAGAATACATTGTTATGTGACCTTGTACATGTTTGTGCAGACTGAGCCCAAAAAGGTGAACAACAGAAAATGCAGACAGTGCAAAAGAACTTGGCACGAGCAAAGGGCGAGGAAGGCCCGGCTCAGTGTAACGTGCGCAAAGAAAAGCAGCATGGCAGCCAGGCCTAGGCCAACATAACAAGGCAGGTAACAATCCACAAGACAAAATGAGTAAGTTCATTCTGTGAATACCAAAATGAGTAAGTGTATTCTGTGAATACCTAAAAAGTACTAACTTTACGTTTACGTTTACGTTTTTGACGTAAGTTAGTTCTGTGAATCAGGCCCACTGTCAATGAAGAAGACTGTCAGGACCGTTGGACCCTCAACACGTCTGGCAGGTTCAATTTGTGCCTTTGTGAACTCCGGTTGGGCGAAAGGAAGAGAGAACTTCAACAAAGGCCACACTTGGGGCGAGTTGTGGCAGATGCGGAATTCCAAGATGGCCGCCGCTGTGTTGATGCGGTAGCGGTCTAGTTGTTTTGGGTGCACCTGTGTGGAATCTTGGTGAAGCGCGCTCTCCGTAACGAGTGCGCGCTTCACTGAAGTAATTCCGTGAGCGACCCTGTATTTCTTAGCTCCGTATGCCTTTTGGTATTCCGTGGTAATATTGTCCCAGAGTTATTTCCCTATCGTTTCCCGAACTCGAAGAAGTAATTAAGTACCTCGTCATTCCGCTCGAGGCATTTGCTGGCATGAGAAAAACCGAGGACATTGTGAAGGCGGTTCTTGCTTGGTAACTCGTGACATCGAGACTCCTCCCGCTTCAGGCTTCTCAGCTGCTGTTAACCCCTGAAGAGCAGGAAAAGACTGTGAGGAGAAAAGAGACACAATTCAGCTAAGTGAAAGACAATTGTTGTGGTGAATTAAAAGAAAGACTGTTGTATAAGTTTATGGAAAAAGAACATTTTAAAACTTACCTTGTCAAGGGCAGCATTACAGCAACCTGTATATATAGTTGTAAGGAAAAGACAAAAGACAACTCAAGTTAGTTATGTAATCTACTATTATAAGAAGACAAGTTATTAATAGCAAGCTAAATGAATATTGTTCGAGGACAATTAGGAATTCATCTAAAAATCTAATTGGAAGTTACAGTAGAAGAATAAATAGAAGACCTCTTAGAAGATAAAACTGGTAGGTGAGTTGACTAAACAATTTATAACGAGGTTAATATCTCATAGAGAAATTATTTAAGTATTAAATGTTTTGCAGATAAAAAACAACGCAGAAAGAAAGAAAAGGTCTAGAAAACATCAGAACGAAGAAGAGGGGCTAGTTCAAAAAAGGACTAGGGGTATGTTAAAATAAATAATAGATTGCATATATCAAAATAGAGATAGTGTAGAGTTGATTAGGGTGTTAAGTAATTGTGTTGTATTAGTTTCCTTAGGTTTCTTCAGCGAGTTAGTCAGTTGATCGATTGACAGGAAGAGCCAGACAGAAAATCCGAAGGTCCAGAACCAGTCTCTTCTGTTGTTTATTATTTTATCCACTCCCCCTTCCCCCTTTGGGGTTAATTGGAGACGTGATGATATTCGGTCTCTGAGGAATCCTGGAGAGGGAGTTGGGAACTAGCATCTTCTGTTCCTGTGCAAGTGACCGGTAAGAGTAGTTACTTAAGACGGTCTGACAAAGACATTCAATGAGTTGCAGAGTGACTGGGATGGTACTGGTTTTATTGTGACTCTATCAGGGTTTGTAACTCGTTGACAATTGAGAATATGTCTTTTGATTTGTTAGTGCAGCTCATAATCTTCGCAGAAAAGTAACTAGCCTTAGTGATTTGGATCGATTTCTTATAGTCCTTTAGTTGAGCTAGGTAGGAGACTTTCTTATATGGGGAGTAGTTCTGTCTCCACCTTCTTTCTAATTGTCACAAGGCCAGCTTTGGGATTTTTAGGTCTTCAGAGAACCATCTCTGTGCCTCATGGTGCCTTGCTACTCTAATTGTCCTGAGAGGGGCATGTTTATTACTAGCTGCAGTTAGCCAGTCTGTCATAACTTCTGCACTGAGGTCGAGGTCAACAGATGGCTAGTCAATGGGAGCTGTAGCTGTCAATAATTTGCAAACGGCATTAATGTTGACATTGTTCCATTTCCTTGCCTTCAGACTTCCTTTGGCTGAGGGTTTACTTGTGATTGCATTGCTAATCACGAATTTTATTAAGAAATGGTCAGACCAGGTGCATGGGGACACTGTCAAATCGGATATTGCAAGATTGGATGTCCAGATTTGATCTAAGATATGTCCCTTAATATGTGTAGGGGAGGTAACATGCAGAATACAATTCAGCCAGTTGAGTAAATCAGTCATTTCAGCGGAATGTGGGCCGCCCTCCATGTCATTGGCCCAGTAATTAAAATCACCAATGAGCAAAATTTTTGCATGATTAATGGTTAAATGGGCCATCTGTTCGCCCAATTTTTGAGGAAAGAGCGGCTTGCTCTTGGGGGGTCTGTAAAGCAGTACGCAGACTAAAGGTGCCAAGGCCGAATCTAGTTTAAAAACTAGACTATCTACTGAGGTTATGTCTAGAGTGGTAAGGATATAATGTGATAAGGAGAATCCTTATCCCAGCCAACATGATTGCGATAAAGTGCAGGGGCTAGTGCAAGAGCCCACTCTGCTGCATACGCTTGTTTGACTTTTTTAGGGACAAGTCCAGAAAAGAAAGGAAGTATAACATCCTCTCCTTGGGGAGATGTTTTTATAAACTGGGGGCCCATCGACCTCTGACAACAGGATGTCATAGGACAAAGTAAAAATTTCCTAGAATAGTACTTTAATAGTGCAATGTACGTCACCTTCGATTTGAATGTGTAAATGATATAACTTATCTGGAGGGGCTACGCGTCTATCTGGGGTCTCAACTTAACAAAGGTATCAGTTGCTCTCGCTACCAGAAACTGCTGGAAATTCCGGCGCACTATGGTGACTTCTGCCATGTTGTCGAGGAGAGAACCGCTCAACTGCTGTTTAGGAGGAGGGTTCTCATTGTCTGTGGCATATTTAGTGGTAAAAGCTGCAACTTTCTTTTTCTGAAAAAGGGGCTTTATATTGAGGAGGTTTTTCCTCCTTCATTATTTTCACGTCATATGAGTGTTGTGTGTCCTTTGGCCACAAGTATCCTTCTTGTCTGTGTTTGGATCAATCTCCTCTGTTGTACTGCTTGTCAGATGATTCCTGAAAGGAACGGGGAGAACATGTATCAGGATCCTGATGCCTGTCTGAAGTCTTGATTTTTGTGCGATCTCCAAAATCGTACCGCCTCTCAAAGGACTCTGCGGGTTTGAGAACCGCCACTAGGCTTATCTTTCTATTGTTGTTTAGATTTATCCCATGGTTTTTTAACAAACTCACACGCCGGCTTGGCTTCCTTGTCTGTACTAGGTTTGCCAAGAGGTGGTTTGGTAGGTCTGGTCCCAAACTATTGCACCCTAAGGATGTATACACATCAAAAAATAATTATAGGCAACTAGTGTTCACGGTCGACTCGTGCAACCGCTGCGAGCCGCTGGCGTAGAGCCAGAGAAGCTGCTTAACATTCAACAGAATCATTGCGGATACAATGGGAAAATTCCCTATTAGTTTCATCCCCAAATTTAGGGCAACAGCTGCCCCATGTTCGCTCTGTATCTGTTTGAGTACGTCTGGTAAGACGAACATCGAGGAAGTGCTGTGTCAGATAGTATAGACAGCGGCAAAAACTGTCCCCCAGGAGTTACAGTCGCCAATACCGGGACCATCCAATTGGGTAAGCACATAGTAAAAATTCTGTGGTTGTCTTGTAGTCCCATAAAGGGAAACACAGCTTCAATTTGGTAAATGTTTTGTGTGATCAAAATGGAATTTCCTCATGATTAGTGGATCTTTCGCCCATAACTGAATGAACAATTACAGGACTTATGGTAGGCACTGCAAGCATTGTAGGCCAATCCTAGCTGGCCCTGGTGATAAAAAAAATTGAGTTAAGCATCTGTATAAGGTCACTAGACCAGTGTATAAGTTTGTGATTGTACAAGATTTTGATTAGGCATATCGGGGTTATGGTGTATATCCAACTAATGCTGGCCAAGTCGCCCTCTCATTACTAAGGGGACCCAAGCGTACAAGTGTAGCTACATGTGGGAGGGCTCCAGGGAACCAATTTTGGTGTTCCCAGTAGGTGAGAGGAATCTCAATAAGTGCATAAGATTTATATAGATTAGGCGCTGTAAGTACAGTGTACATATGGAATGTGTTAGTATTCCCATCCAAAGCTGGAAATGTCATCCAAGAATAAAAAACTTCAAAGTGGTATGCTGCATCCTCTTCTACTACAAAGATAAGAGGACCACCTGAATTAGGAAGTCCATGTTGTGCTAAATGTACATAAACTGCAGGCCTGCAGTTATCCGGAATTGCAATTGGTTGTGGCGCAGCCATAACCTAAACAATATGAAAAACGAAGTGCAACACAAAATTGGGTTATATCATTTTAAACTTTCAAGCTTAAAAAACCATCAGAATTAGGTGCTTCCTAAATACTGTGGAAGATTAATCCCCAGCACCATGGATGTCTCCGGTAAAGGGTGCAAGGGTATTGTGGACATGCACAAGCACTACTGGGGAGACCCACAAATAAGTACCAGGCCAAGTGTTGGCAGCGCCCTGTTGCAAGGATTCTGCTCAGGAACAGAACTATGCTTGGGACCATAGAACATCAGTACGTAGGAGTAACCATACCACATCAGCACCTATGAGCCCGAATCTGACTAGCTTATAGTGCCTCACTTGCCCTCACAACCTTCCCAGAGAGACAAGTGATTTGGCACCCCAGAACACAACCCTCTCAACCCTCTCAGGAATCGTGGTAGCTGGTCATCCCCTTTTGTTCTTTCACTCGTACTTGTCCACAATAAATGGAAAAGAGACATGGAGGAAGCTTACAATATTTATTGAAACTATTGTGCTCTAATATGCAATAACTGCACCACAATTAGAAAACATATGCAGGTCTGCAATGTCATTAGCATGATTAAAAGACCATATACAATAAAAAGCCCTGTCATAATATCTGACAGATTTGCCTAAACCCACCCCTACTATATAAGCAAAGTGATTATAGATCTCTGAGGTTAGTGGCGAACCCCATACCTTGGCATACATAAATGGCTGTTCTACATCTCAGCTGATGCAGCCCTTTCGTCTCAGGACCTTTGCCCTGCCTGCAAGTCTCTGCTATGTGTTCTCAAAACGACACGTCCCGGGTAATGTAACAAAACATGTGTGTTCAAAAACAGCAGCTGGGTTTCTGAACACAGTTGCTAGTGTCTGACCACAGAGAATAACAAGGAGCAATGTTGGTTGATCTTGCATGGGCTGTTCTGACTAAATCCCAGGAAGAGAACAAAATACAAAAATATGTGCTGCGTATGTGTAAAAATGCAATGTGGCACAAAAACAAACATGATATTTGATAACGTGTGCAAAGAAAATGCGGCCTACAACTTGCACAGTTAGGCTAACATAGGGAAAACGACAATGGGCTATATGGAGAACACATGTCACTCTTGCAATATTACTGAGTTGAAACTGTCAGTGAACTCTCTGGCTCTCCATGTTCTTTGTCAAGATCTTCTTCTCAGGCTCTCTTTCGCTAATACAGTGTTACATCTATTCTCAACTAACAAACCATAGAATGCACTTGCAAGGGAAAGACATGCAAACAGAAAATGGAAACCAGAATCTCATGAAGAAAGAAATGCAGGCCTAATCATGGCAATTTACATGTTAACTCAACGGTGGACCTTTAATATGCATGTGAACATTCAACCACAAATGAATGGAAAATGTCAGTACATTAGACTCATGTTACACATTGCATACATATAAAATAAATCGAATACATGTGTATAAATGTGACTAAGAACTACATTATAAATGCAAATATGAAACATTAGTGCACACATTACATCAGTCCTTCTCATTTCTAAAGTAAATACATTTTAATAGTGTGAGGGTGGTTTTATTCCATCACCTAAACAATAAATGTCATTTAATATAGTTAAGGCACACAGTATATATATATGAGTCTCTGTTTTTTTTCCTATAAAGTCATGTTTATAATGTCTTATTTTTCCTCCCGATTACCATTTATGTTTGCAGAAATTATTCTCAGTTCTGTTATGAGAGGTATGCTGTTTATAATTAAGCCTGGGTGGAGTTTGCGGAGTTCCGCTATGTGGAACTCCGCGAAGTGACAAAAAAACTCTGCCAAACTACGTGGAGTTCCGTGAGCGGCAGAGTGGGTTACCTCGCTCCGTTCACACTGATTTTTAGTGCCGGGTGTTTGTCCCGTGCTGTAAACGGCATCTTGCACAGTGCAAGAAGGTGCAGCTTCTTTCTGCCACTCGAGTAGAAGTTCTACTTGAGCGGCAGCTTCCTCAATGCAAATGGAAGGTTTCTCAACGTAAGTGGTAGTGACCATCCGCGACCGTACAATTTGAGAAATCTTGCTGAGAAGTGGTCTAGCATTGTATTTTCCACGCTCGCGCTCGCCAACTTACCGTTGGGGAACACAAGTTTTTCAGAACTCCGCAAGCTCCACAGAGCGCAGAGTGCGAAAAACTCCCCAAACTCCGCAAACGGAGTGGAGTTCACCACCCAGGGTTAGCTATAATGGAGACCATCCCAATCTTGTCTATTTAGATCAATACAGATTTGACTTTGTTCTTCAAAGCTAAACTTTTGTCCCCTGATATCCTTCTGCTTCATTACTCCCCTAGCCACCCAGTGATCCCTTCTTCTTCCCTTCCTGTGGATTTCTGCCATATTCCACAGGATAAATCTCTATTTTCAATCATGGTGCAATACTGTGCACCTTTTTTCAGGTTTATGAAAACCCAAACTTCCACTCACCTATCCTGTATATCAGTTTCTATATTTACACTGTGTTACAGCATTATCTAGACTTCATAAAAAATTATTTTAAAAAACATATAATTGAGAAATTAACATTAGCTGTTGCAGTATTAAACAGTGTTCTCATTATGTCAGTCTTTCTTTTATAATTCATTAAGATATTCTTGAGCAGAGAATATACCTGAGAAGATCTCCCATCTCATCCTGAGGCTTCTGACTGTATTAATAGATCTATATTGTAGAGTGCATAAGCTTCTGTTTCCAGCCCATTTATTCTGACTGGCTAGTGAAATTGGAGGACTTGATGTGTAGTGGGGGTAAGGGGGGCATTCATCCGGGCCAAATTCAGTTCCTCTAGAATACTACCTTCCACTGTTTGCTCTTCGCTCAGCACTTGATTCACAAAATGCAGAATGTCTATAAGTGTAGGGACAAGAATGCATATATGCTGCTATTTTCATCTTCACCCTTGCAGGAATGGATCTTTATACATCTCTCTCCCTGTTGTCGACTGTGCTGGGGTCGACACCTTTTTCAGTGCTACCAGATCAAGGCTTGAGGCCAACACAGAGTATGTCATCTTTGGCCTCTTTAGCACTCTTCTCAGTGATATCCTTGGCAAGCTGAAATAGTTGCTTCAGAGAATTCACTAGCAGGACCTTCTTTCAATCAATCAATCAATCAATCACAGAATTTGTAAAGCGCACTACTTACCCGCGAGGGTCTCAAGGCGCTGGGGAGAAAAAAAGGGGGGGGGGCTGCTACTGGTCAAACAACCAGGTTTTGAGTAGCCTCCTGAAGGTCAGCAGGTCTTGGGTCTGTCGTAGGCTTAGTGGAAGGGTGTTCCAGGTCTTGGCGGCGAGGTGGGAGAAGGATCTGCCGCCGGTGGTAGTTCTTCGAATGCGAGGGACGGTGGCGAGGGAGAGGTCGGCAGAGCGGAGTTGGCGTTTGGGGACGTAGAAGAGGAGTCGTCTGTTGAGGTAGGCTGGGCCAGTCTTGTGGAGTGCCTTGTGTGCGTGGATGAGGAGTTTGAAGGAGATTCTCCTGTCGACGGGGAGCCAGTGCAGGTTCCTCAGGTGGGGGTGATGTGGCTGTGGCGTGGTACATCGAGGATCAGGCGTGCGGAGGCGTTTTGTATGCATTGAAGTCGCTTGATGAGCTTGGCCGGGGCTCCCGCGTAGAGGGCGTTCCCATAGTCAAGTCTGCTACTGCTACTGTTTCCATTGCATATATGTAACATTACTGGTCTATCCTGCTTTTACACCATGACAGGGGCTTGAGTGAGCCTAGACTTATATTCAGATTCTATACAAGTGGCACTGATTGCTGTTATGCCTTCAAGTGATGAGTCTAAGTCCCAACTGCGATTGCTGGAGATGAGGCCATCTTAGGAGTGATACTGTCTATATCCTGAGTCTTGCCCCAGTGTTACTTTAACTGGACAATGTCTGGTCCTCCATGACAGGCATTTGTGGCTATAACATTGCCATATCTGTGAAACTGGTGTTGCTCCATGATGTACCAGATATCCCAGAAGTGAACCCCGCTAGAGAAGGTGATTCCCTCAGCTGAGGGAGTTGACAAGATGTGTGTGTTCTCAAGAAGGTACTTATCAGTTATGCCAGCGTAGGAGTAATTGCTGAAGTTACTCTTTTTGCCCTTATTCCCGCATGTGCAGTTTTAGGGGGAAAATCCTACCGCAAGAGCAAATTTCGCCAGTGCGAGCGGTTGCTCGTACACGCTGATCATATTCTGCTGCATTTAGCACTATTTCTTAGCACAAAAATGCATCTTTGTGCCCATTTTGGACACAAGGGGGCATTTTTGTGCTAAGAAATAATGTTAAACAAGGAATTACTCTTCTCGCATAATTCTGTGTAATCTTGCGGAATTCTTGGGTAATTCTGGGTGATTACGCTACAAGGAATTACACGAATAATGCCACCCCTACGTTTTTTGCCTAAGAGTCACATGAAGCTTTTTATGTCATTATGTCTGACTTCTGTGGCTTTTATATGGATTTCTGTGTGTTAATGTAGGAAAGTCCTAATTTTATCAAAGATACGGAGGCAAGTATTGTGCTCCCTTTCTGCTGTTCATTTTATCAGTGTTACAGCAAACAAATGATGAACGGAATGCTGACAATGCAAACATTCTCCCCCAGTCAAATGATCTGGGTTAAATCCATCGTTCTTTTGCCCACTACGCCACCCCAGTTTGGACCCAGCCATATGCAAATCAGTCTTGACCCTGTGCCCCATGGGAACAGTCCAGACCGAACTGCCAGGCCAGGTCCTCTCTGGACCGGAAACAAGCATCCTGGGACCGGTTTCAGGGTATGTCACGCTTCTTCAGCCAGGCTAGCTTGAATCCAGTGGCACAGCGAGCAAGGGACCCACGTCTGGGCATACCCATCCCACTTAGGGCGAAAAGTGTTACAGCAAACAAATGATGGACGGAATGCTGACAATGCAAACATTCTCCCCTAGTCAAAAGATCTGGGTTAAATCCATCGTTCTTTTGCCCACTACACCACCCCAGTTTGGACCCAGCCATATGCAAATCAGTCTTGACCCTGTGCCCCATGGGAACAGTCCAGACCGAACTGCCAGGCCAAGTCCTCCCTGGACCGGAAACAAGCATCCTGGGACCGGTTTCAGGGTATGTCACCCTTCTTCAGCCAGGCTAGCTTGAATCCAGTGGCACAGTGAGCAAGGGACCCACGTCTGGGCATACCCATCCCACTTAGGGCGAAAAGTGTTACAGCAAACAAATGATGGACCGAATGCTGACAATGCAAACATTCTCCCCCAGTCAAAAGATCTGGGTTAAATCCATCGTTCTTTTGCCCACTACGCCACCCCAGTTTGGACCCAGCCATATGCAAATCAGTCTTGACCCTGTGCCCCATGGGAACAGTCCAGACCGAACTGCCAGGCCAGGTCCTCCCTGGACCGGAAACAAGCATCCTGGGACCGGTTTCAGGGTATGTCACCCTTCTTCAGCCAGGCTAGCTTGAGTCCAGTGGCACAGTGAGCAAGGGACCCACGTCTGGGCATACCCATCCCACTTAGAGCGAAAAGTGTTTCAGCAAACAAATGATGGACGGAATGCTGACAATACAAACATTCTCCCCCAGTCAAAAGATCTGGGTTAAATCCATCGTTCTTTTGCCCACTACGCCACCCCAGTTTGGACCCAGCCATATGCAAATCAGTCTTGACCCTGTGCCCCATTTTATCAGAGCAGCCAGTTAGTGACCAAATAAAGTAATAGAATAAGTACAATAAACTACACTACTCAGAAATCCTTATAGAGAAACTACCAATCCAAATTAAACAGGCCAGACAGGTGAATAATTAGACATTTATATATAGACCCAAAAACGTCCAGCTTCCTCTTTTTTGATGCTGAAGCTCTGTAGAACTTGAGCAGAAACGGCAGAAAAATCTGAAAAATGTAGCTAATGCCAATAGAAACAGTGAGGATCCATTCTCCATCTTCTGAAGTATATTCAGGAAGATTTTGGAACAGTAGTTTGTGGCACTGTAAAAAAATAAAAGTAACATCCAAATTCAACTGAAGTGGAAGTTGGCAGTTTGAAATTATAAACAACACTCAATTGATAGTGGTGGGTAATACTCGTCTTTGTATCTTTAATAAAATACAACTTTCGACATTAACGCCTGGAAAATCTGCATTTTATGTCGAGACCAGAGGTCTTATCTAATCCAAATTTACATCAGGGATATATGAGAAATAGGTTTACACATTTTAAAAGTGAAAATTGGAGACCAGTCAGCAGCTCTCTCCAAACTGGCACCAGTCCAGTAAGCCTTTGAAGCCAAAGCTCACCTGGAAGAATGAGTACCAAACATAGAGACGGCAGTGTCCACCTCAGAACTTCAAACATAACCCGTTTAACCCATCTATCCAATGTTGCTGAGGATACTGGTGTATGAGGTTTTGTTAGGGGAATGAGCAGTTGACCAGAAGACAATCTGACAGATGAAGAATGAGATTCATATCCCTTCAAACATTGTACAATACATTTATTTGGATGGTTTGGAAAAGGAAAATACTATGATCTGAGTAAGAGGTTTTATTCTTCTGGTAATTGAGAAGAAAACCCCATAGGGTGCAAACCACTTAGGTGACAAATTTAAGAGTTTGGCATCTGACACTCTTTGGAAGAAATGACAT
Source organism: Calotriton arnoldi (assembly GCA_963921515.1). Classification (NCBI taxonomy): domain Eukaryota; kingdom Metazoa; phylum Chordata; class Amphibia; order Caudata; family Salamandridae; genus Calotriton; species Calotriton arnoldi. The sequence goes on along the minus strand of CAWUFW010012271.1, from coordinate 13,776 downwards.
AGCTACATAGTCAGTTTTGCAGATAATGCGTTAATGATATATCACAATTTCCAGGCCATTTCTTGACCAAATGTAGAACTAAGTTAAAAATAAGGAGTTATATTTAGGAATAGGAAGAATACTCATCCTAATTCCTCATAGAAGTTTGCAAATGAGATGTTCTACATAGGTTTTTCAGCTATGCGACATTGATGTAAAGAAATGGCAGCTACATGAACATTGATTATTCTATAACACTTACCCTTAGAAGGTAGGTGACTCAAATAAATAGCTAATGAAATAACATCAGACAAAATGGAATTAGTGCTTGACTCAGTACATCAGCAAGACCATTTGTCTAAGATAATTTGAATACTGTTGTTGATTAAATTGAGATATTTTGACAAAAGCTCTGGGGTGGTCCAGAGTGGCCTGATACACTCAATGACATCAGTTGTAAATTGCCTGAAAGTATTATCTTGTGTGAATTAATCAGACAAGTCCTGTTGGAACTGAGGAAAGTTGGTGGAATTATTGGGATGCCCATTGACATATGTATATCTGGGAACCAGATTTGGCCAACAGGAGTTATTTTGACTAAATGGGTTGCTCCCCTTCTGGGGAGGTTGAGCATTAGAAACATAGGAAATGCATAAGGAAGACCCTGGTTCCATGGATGTTGGAAGGCATATGTTGGTACAGCCAGAGGTTCCAGTCTCCAACTGCAAAACCGGGGACGTTGAGGTTTTTTTTGGGGGGTGGGGGAGTTTTATATATCGCAAACTAGACCCGAAGGTATCAGAGCGCTTTACATGAGCACCAGTTAAGGTGCAGACAGACACATTCATTTTTGTTAGGTACGGGTAGATTCAGTGATTTTCCCAGAATCACAGAATGTTGAGTGTCCCTGCCGAGACTCAAACCCGGTTCTCCAGCTCCAAAGTCAACTGCCCTAGTCGTTGGGACACATTCTCTCCCCTGAGTGTTCAATCTTGAGACAAAAAAGATTTATCAAGAAAGGACTCTGAATTGTTTCAAGGTCTTGGAAAATTGGAATGTAAGGTTGTTAATCATTGAAATCTCTAAGATGGTGTGAATACCAATCTGCTACCGAATTGAGGTGACCCAGAAGATATTTTGCTGTTACCGAGATGTGGTGTTGAAGGTGACATTTACCCCAAATGTGCTCAGAAGATAGGCTAGAACCTTAGACTGAGTGCCTCCTAAATGATTATTGTATTTCATTGCTGTGAGATTGTTCATCATATGTGAATGAGTGCATTGCAAAGGAGTCTGCTAGAAGCCTCCCTCAATCATCAGGTACCGCCAGTTGAGAACTTGCCACATCGAGCATCTCATCCTGATGAACTTGTGGCTGATTCTAATAGAAGATCTGGGTGGAATTGAAAACTGTTCTTCCATTCCAGGCATAGATATAGTCTAACCATGAATGTGCCTCTTCCTTTATGTCTGTATCTAAGGGAAACAAATATTAATAATTTACACCTCATCGGGTGTCATATTTGTAGTTTCTGAAAGGCCTGCTAGTGGAGCAGACACAGAAACGTTGCCTGGATTGAAAGGGCAAGACTTACTATTATGGGTAAGTGGAAATAAGATATATGAGAATAAGTAACACATGAGATAATTCTTTCTTGGTAGTAAAAAGCTTTGATTGTCAATGTTCTAGAATGCAAGATGTGGAATTCCCCAGAAATCCTAAAAATTATATCTTATGGACAGGAGAAATTTTGACAGATTTCTAATGAAATCCAAACTCTCCAGGAGAAGAACCTTATTTTCCAACTGAACCATAGGAATATTGTTTTCTTGCGATAGTATTAAAATTTTATCTAGATAAATTGTTAATTGAATGACATTGTGACATTGCAGGTTTTAAAACTTGAGGATAATGGAACTGGTGGCTCTGTGAACTGGTGGAATTTGTTCTCCCATTGGAATAGGAGACATTTTCAATGGGATAGAAATATTATAACTATTAAGAGGTTAGAATCGTTTAGGTCGAATAGAACAATGCAATCCGAAGTTTGCAGGCAATTTCTGAGGTGGAGTATTGGCTCCATTTTGAAATGTGTGTATAGCAAATGTTGAGTTAATGAGCATAGATTTATGAGTTGTTATTCTTACCAAGAAAATATCGATTAAAAACCTGTACGCTCAAACAAGGTGGATTCCATTGCCCCATTGCTAATATCTCCTGAATCTCTTCGCGATATTAGATGGGAACCTGAACAGAAAGATCCCTAGATTTTTTAAAGAAATCTTGGACCGATTGGCTGTAAAATTCCCTTTGGTGCCCTGGAACACCCACAGTCTGTTGTGATCTGATGCCAATTGTCTAAAAATAATGGAATCCGAACCCCTATGACAGTAGAAATTGGCTTTACACTTACCTTTGATAAGTTCTTGATTAGCTTTAAAATCCATATCTGGTCTCTCTGCATCTTCGTGGATATAAGGTTAGCCTGTTGTATCACACTGCCCTCTGTTACCTACAAAATGGGACTGGGAGTTGAATACAGAACGGCCCTCTTTTCTGCTGATTCAGCCAAAAACATAATGACAGAAGACTTAGCGATACCTGAGCCTTATCGATGGTGCTGAAATGCTTAAATATTTAAGAAATTTCTTTAATTAAAGTTTCCTCAAATTGGAGGACATTTGATGCCAGAGCTTCTTTGGGAGAGACAAATTCTGTGAGGGAAGACCTTGTGTTTCTCTAAAGGGATAGATTAATTAGTGTTTCCAGTAAAGCAACTTTGAGGTCGATTCCGATTCGGGCCGGAAAAAGCACCGACCGACTCGGAGCCGGAAAAATTACCGACCGACACGTACCAGTGGCGCCCGACACGCCAAGTACGATGCAAGCCGCGATAAATCCGACCGACACGTCAGGAAACCAAGCCGACCGACCGAGCCGCTCGGAAAATAGCAATCCGGCCGGAAAAACACGCGAATCCAACCGACCGACACGCACCCGGAACAAATCCGACCGAATCGTACCCGCCAACTCCAACCCGCAAAGTACGATGCAAGGCGCGAAAAACACGACCGAGTCGGACGGAGGACAAGCCGTACGACCGACACGCGTACAAAACCGAGCCGAAGCAACACAATACACCGCGACCGACACGTACGCAGCATACAAAACTGCACAAACACAGCGTGAACGAAACGGAAAACACCGTACGAGACCAATGCAGGGTCCGACTCGGTCACAAGAACGTTTCCAACATACACAAACAGCACAAAGGAAAAATCAACCAAAAAAAGGCCAAACAAGCAATTACCAAGCCAATAAATACTGGGGGGGTGGGGACAGAGAACAAAGACACACCCACAACTCCACCTATATAAAGGACACAAATCACTACCATGAGCCTTTGCAAATGCCATTCCACTGCCAGCACCCAAGAGAAAGCAACCACACACCCACAGCTCATCCCTCACACAAGCCACACACCAGCAGCACACCAACAAATACCTACCTCACATACACCCAGCACAACACACACCCACACACCCTCACCTGCACACCAACACACACATCACCCACCATCACCACCCATCACCATGCCCCCCAAGAAGAATCACAAGTTCCTAGATTGTGAATTGGAAGTCCTGGTAGACGAGATCCTCAGGGTAGAGCCACAGCTGTTTGGCACATTGGTCCAACAGACCCCCATGTCGCAGAAAACCAAGATGTGGGAGAGGATCATCAACAGGGTGAACGCCCAATCACCATGTCGGCGCACAAAGACCGACATCCAGAACAGGTGGTATGACGTGCGCAGGAGGGTACGGAAACTGCTGAAGCAAGACTACATCAACAGCCAACACACCGGCAGTGGCCCTCCTGCCAAGCCAATATACCTCTGGCCCTGGGAGGAGAAGGTGCGGGCCATCCTACCGCCAGTGAGCATATATGGACTAGAGGACATCCCAGAGCCTGGTGAGTACACAACAAATGTACACAATATACTGCCACAAAACACACACACATCACTGTCAAGGGGAGAGTCAAACCATGCACTCATAGCAATCACACAGCAACCAGAACAGAATCATCCCAAAATGTGTATGTCAGTCAGAGAAACACAACACATGCCATCAAAAAAGTCACATCCAACCGTGCCAACACATGTACAAACACAACCACAACTACAGCTAGGCAGTGGCACAAATAGAACTAACAAACACATCCACACATGTAGCCACCACAACAACACCAACACACAGTGAAGACCACTCAAAGGAAGGAATTCTGTGTATGCTGGCCAAGTCAGTGTAGCCAATAGCATCATGGGAGTCGCAGTCACACATTTTGCCCCCCACAACTGTCCCATCAACACCACCATGAACCATGCGCACATCACAGGGAGTGGAGAAGGACTCACAAGATGGCTGACACTGGCTACTGCTGTGAGGAGCACAAGGCCCTGCTGGCAACTGTGCACCAACAAACAGCAGGACACCACTGACTGACATCCTGAGAGACAACTTACACTCCCTGCAATGCAAGCACGTTCCATGGTGGGATATCCGGCTAGCTGGGTGGGAAGGGGGACTTGCAGCACTGACCATAGTCACAAGCACCTCCCCTCACACCCCCCCACACAAACTCCACAGTACCCACCTGGTAGAATGCAATGCCCTCCATCCTAACACAAGATCCCACAAAGCACCACCACCCTGGGTTATGTTGTGTGAAGCACAGGGACACTCTTGGGACTCTTAGCCAAACAACTGCCAGGACAACACTCCCAGCCATCCTGTCAGCACAGCCAGCCCACCCCACAGGGAAGCAGAGTCAAAAGGAAGGAAGCATGGGCATGCTGGGAAGGGGGTGGAGGCAATAGCATGATGGGAGTCGTAGTCACAGACATTGCTCAGCCTCACAACTGGCCCATCAACACCACCCTGAACCATGCTCACATCACAGGGAGTGGAGAAGGACTCACAAGATGGCTGACACTGGCTACTGCTGTGGGGAGCACAAGGCCCTGCTGCCAACTGTGCACCAACAAACAGCAGGACACCACTGACTGACATCCTGAGAGACAACTTACACTCCCTGCAATGCAAGCACGTTCCATGGTGGGATATCCGGCTAGCTGGGTGGGAAGGGGGACTTGCAGCACTGACCATAGTCACAAGCACCTCCCCTCACACCCCCCCCCACACAAACTCCACAGTACCCACCTGGTAGAATGCAATGCCCTCCATCCTAACACAAGATCCCACAAAGCACCACCACCCTGGGTTATGTTGTGTGAAGCACAGGGACACTCTTGGGACTCTTAGCCAAACAACTGCCAGGACAACACTCCCAGCCATCCTGTCAGCACAGCCAGCCCACCCCACAGGGAAGCAGAGTCAAAAGGAAGGAAGCATGGGCATGCTGGGAAGGGGGTGGAGGCAATAGCATGATGGGAGTCGTAGTCACAGACATTGCTCAGCCTCACAACTGGCCCATCAACACCACCCTGAACCATGCTCACATCACAGGGAGTGGAGAAGGACTCACAAGATGGCTGACACTGGCTACTGCTGTGGGGAGCACAAGGCCCTGCTGGCAACTGTGCACCAACAAACAGCAGGACACCACTGACTGACATCCTGAGAGACAACTTACACTCCCTGCAATGCAAGCACGTTCCATGGTGGGATATCCGGCTAGCTGGGTGGGAAGGGGGACTTGCAGCACTGACCATAGTCACAAGCACCTCCCCTCACACCCCCCCACACAAACTCCACAGTACCCACCTGGTAGAATGCAATGCCCTCCATCCTAACACAAGATCCCACAAAGCACCACCACCCTGGGTTATGTTGTGTGAAGCACAGGGACACTCTTGGGACTCTTAGCCAAACAACTGCCAGGACAACACTCCCAGCCATCCTGTCAGCACAGCCAGCCCACCCCACAGGGAAGCAGAGTCAAAAGGAAGGAAGCATGGGCATGCTGGGAAGGGGGGTGGAGGCAATAGCATGATGGGAGTCGTAGTCACAGACATTGCTCAGCCTCACAACTGGCCCATCAACACCACCCTGAACCATGCTCACATCACAGGGAGTGGAGAAGGACTCACAAGATGGCTGACACTGGCTACTGCTGTGGGGAGCACAAGGCCCTGCTGCCAACTGTGCACCAACAAACAGCAGGACACCACTGACTGACATCCTGAGAGACAACTTCCACTCCCTGCAATGCAAGCACGTTCCATGGTGGGATATCTGGCTGGCTGGGTGGGAAGGGGAACTTGCAGCACTGACCATAGTCACCAGCACCTCCCCTCACACCCCCCCAACACAAACTCCACAGTACCCACCTGGTAGAATGCAATGCCCTCCATCCTAACACAAGATCCCACAAAGCACCACCACCCTGGGTTATGTTGTGTGAAGCACAGGGACACTCTTGGGACTCTTAGCCAAACAACTGCCAGGACAACACTCCCAGCCATCCTGTCAGCACAGCCAGCCCACCCCACAGGGAAGCAGAGTCAAAAGGAAGGAAGCATGGGCATGCTGGGAAGGGGGTGGAGGCAATAGCATGATGGGAGTCGTAGTCACAGACATTGCTCAGCCTCACAACTGGCCCATCAACACCACCCTGAACCATGCTCACATCACAGGGAGTGGAGAAGGACTCACAAGATGGCTGACACTGGCTACTGCTGTGGGGAGCACAAGGCCCTGCTGCCAACTGTGCACCAACAAACAGCAGGACACCACTGACTGACATCCTGAGAGACAACTTCCACTCCCTGCAATGCAAGCACGTTCCATGGTGGGATATCTGGCTGGCTGGGTGGGAAGGGGGACTTGCAGCACTGACCATAGTCACCAGCACCTCCCCTCACACCCCCCCAACACAAACTCCACAGTACCCACCTGGTAGAATGCAATGCCCTCCATCCTAACACAAGATCCCACAAAGCACCACCACCCTGGGTTATGTTGTGTGAAGCACAGGGACACTCTTGGGACTCTTAGCCAAACAACTGCCAGGACAACACTCCCAGCCATCCTGTCAGCACAGCCAGCCCACCCCACAGGGAAGCAGAGTCAAAAGGAAGGAAGCATGGGCATGCTGGGAAGGGGGTGGAGGCAATAGCATGATGGGAGTCGTAGTCACTGATATTGGTCACCCCCACAACTGGCCCATCAACACCACCCTGAACCATGCTCACATCACAGGGAGTGGAGAAGGACTCACAAGATGGCTGACACTGGCTACTGCTGTGGGGAGCACAAGGCCCTGCTGCCAACTGTGCACCAACAAACAGCAGGACACCACTGACTGACATCCTGAGAGACAACTTACACTCCCTGCAATGCAAGCACGTTCCATGGTGGGATAACTGACTGGGTGGGTGGGTGGGTGGGAAGGAGGTCTGGCTGTCAACCAAACACAATCAATGCAGACCATGTTCACACCCCAGAGAATACATAGAAATGCCCAAATAATGCAGGACAATGTGCCACACCAATATCAACCCCTGACTGTGACGACTTAGGAGAATACAATGTACAGGCCCGCACCCCGAGGCACAGTCACAACTGTCAGGTGTGTCAACCACTGATGCCTGCAGAAACATGACATACATTGTTTGTGTCTCCCAAAAACAGGTGATGATAGGGACACAGCAGCAGACGCTGAGGAGTCCCAGTCCCAGGCTCAAGAGGATGCCAAGCTCACTGGCGTCGTACAGCCTCTGTCCTCCTCGGACGATGAAGAACAACCTGGCACATCCGGTGCAAGTCAACATGCTGCACCAGCAGGACCACCAGCTGCAGCACCAGCAGGTCCACCAGCTGCACCCCTGCACCCACCCCTCCAACGACTGTCACCACGAATACCATCCCTGCCGACATGGACAGAATAAGGAACAACACCAGCGCAGTGACCCTGGACCAACCTGGGGCCATGGACACCACCACCACCACCAACCCCCAAGGTGGACCAGGGTTATCTGTGCGTGCAACTGCACACACTGCACATGTCAGCAGGGGTGGTGGGAGGGGTGGGAGACAGAGGTCGCTGCTTGCAGACGTTGCTGGTGTGCATGAAGACCCACAACTGGTACGCATAGCTGATGCGTACCAGTCCAGCACCGGAGAGCTCAGCCAGGTAGTGGGGCTCCTCAGAGACATCAAACAGCAGCAGGCTGCCCATCATGCCCGCTTGGACTCCCACATGTCCCACGTGGAGTCACACATGTCACGTGTGGACTCCCACATGTCCCGCGTGGAGTCCAAGTGGGATGTACTACATGAGATGACGGCGGTGCACAGGGACATTTTACAATGCCTCTGCCAGATGAACAGCAACCAGTCCACACCTCCCTGTGTGCCAACAACATCTGTTACCGAACAAACTGCAACTGCCACAGGGAGGGAGGAGGACTCTGGCGGAGAGTCCCCTGCACCGCAGCAGCCTGCACTTGAGGGCCCCCCCAAGAAGAGGGGTCGTCCGAGGAGGGGAAAGTGAGAGGCTGATGGCCAAGCGCAACTCCCAGGAAGCCTGAACCTGTTCTGGATTTTCGCCTTTGTGCACAGACTGTTCACCCTGTTGATGGCAACACTACTCCCACACATTGCATGGGGAGTACAAGTTGGAACAATGTGTCAGACAACTGTGGCCCCGATACTGGGGATCCTGTCTACCTGGACTTTCTATTCATCTAGGAACTTGGGATTGCAAGATTCATGTACAGCACAATCCATCCTATGCACTATTATCACAGATGTATCACAATAAACACAATAATACACCATACTTGCCTCTGTCGTGATTCCAACGTGGGTGCTGTTATGGGGATGATGAACAGCAAAATTACACTGTGTATGCGAACTGCAACAGCAAGGACAACACAGGCATGTGAGTACAGGCAACGTGACACATATGAGGGAGACACACCACCAGGGCTACACAACACATACACACCTAGGCCATCTGACTCATTGCCTACACTGATGTTGCCAGGGAAGACGGTGCAATGCACAGACACCACACCCATTCCCAGTTGTAGTCAAGTAGCCCACAGGTGCAGTAAGCAAATGGCAGTCAAATGTGTGACCACAGACAACGCACATCACTAAGTGAAGCACAGGTACATTACACAGTAGCAACATGCCGTAACCACTACAGATGCAAGGTAACCCCACCTGGTAGCGGGCACACAGTCAACAACTGTAGACAGAAGGAAGTCCATGGGTGTGGCGCACATCACCTGTAGGGACACAACAGCTACCAGCCTGGATGTGCAATCACGTCGTCGGTGGACACAGTTGACCAAACGAATCTGAAAGTACCCTGTGAAGGACAGAAATGACACACAGTCAAAAGCAATGCAGTACAGGACAGAACAGCAAAACTCATGCACAATACATGTTACAAGATACCCACCCAGAACCAAGTTAGCATGTCAACACTGTTGGGGAGTACAGCCCACCTGTCACCACACATCGCAACACACATCCTGTCAAGTAGCCCATGGACACACTCCAACAGCACCAGAGCACCACCCACACATCATGCCAACTCACATCATTCACATGACACCTCAGGATACTCACATTCAGCTAAAGAAGTTGGTGATGAGCTGTGTGCGGACATCACCATCACCATCATCATCATCATCGTCACTGGCATCGTGGTCCAGGCCAGGATCCTCCACAGGTGGCGGATGTTGGTCATCGTCATCCTGGATGAGAGGCAACTCCTTCCGCACTGCCAGGTTGTGGAGCATGCAGCAGACGATGATAATCTTGCACACTTTCGCAGGGGCATATGGGAGGGACCCTCCGGTCTTGTCCAGGCAGCGGAAGCGGCTCTTCAGGAGACCAAAGGTCCGCTCAATCACTCTCCTGGTCCGACCATGTGCCTCATTGTAGCGCATCTGGGCAGGTGTCACAGGGTTCCTGAGGGGTGTCAGCAACCACGGCATGTTGGGGTATCCCGAGTCACCTACGGACAGACAAGTGCACATCAGCTGACTTGGAAAAGTGGGCGGAATACTACAGATCAGATCACACACAATGGCACAAAGTCAGTACACACCAACAAGCCAGGCACGCTGGTTCTGCATCTGTGCCATCAACCTGGGGATGCGACTACTCCTCATCACAAAGGCATCGTGTGCTGAACCAGGGAAACGGGCACACACGTGTGTGATGGTCATGTCTGCAAGACACACCACCAGTGCATTGACCGAGTGGTAGTGCTTGCGGTTCCTGTAGGCCTGCTCCTGGGCCTGTGGTGGTACCAAAGCCACATGTGTCCCATCAATGGAGCCAATGACATGCGGCATCCTCCCCAGGGCATAAAAGTCACTCTTCACGTCAGTGAGTCGTCGCAGTCTAGGGAAATAGATGTACCGGTTCAGGAAGAGCAACATTGCCGCCAAGAAATCGCGGAGCACACGGCTGAACATGGTCTGTGACATCCCACCAGCAGACGCCACAGTATGTTGGAAGGTACCGGTGGCAAAGAAGTGTAGGGCTGCCATCACCTTCACCTTGGGGGTCAGCGCTGTAGGATACGGCCGGCCAGGCTGCAAATGTGGGGACAACTGCACTGCCAAATCCTCAATCAGCTGCCTGGTGAAGCGGTACCGTCGGATGCTGTCCCGTTCCACCATCGTTGCCAGGTCTGGGAATGGCCGATGGACAGCAGGAGCCCTGCAGTGCAGAGGAGAAGTGAGCAAGATCGTCAGTCACCCCACATATGCGGCATTGAACACACTCAAGATCCCAACATACATCATCATGAGGCACAACTACATGAAGTGTGCAGTACCGGAACGACATGTATGGTACATACATGGCCAACATCTGTCAACACGGTCCTACAGGTGGCATCAATTTGTCCCAGGTTGGCCCATTGGATATCATGATGCTGTGTCACAGTCACCCCCCAGTGACATGTGAGGACAGATGTGCCCCAGGCACCACAGCTCAACGACAGGCACATTCCCAGGGACCCTGTAATGCCACATGGACACTGGCATCACCTGGAGTATCATGTGTACACCACAACAAAACAAACATGACCCCCACAGGTAGTGGCCACACTTGCCATGGCAGGAGAGCCATGGACGTCTGTGACACACACGCACAACATCAGAGTCCATGCACACACAACGTGGATGTGGAGACTGTCTCCCATTGTGCACATGAAATCAGAGACATTGTAAACACTACATGCACAAAGACTGTGGAGGGCCATCACTATTGTGCCACTGGGACACCCTGGCTCAAACATACCGTCCCACATGGGACTCACGGGGTATGTGACATGACATACACAAACACCACTGTGAAATGTGACCATGGCACATGCACAGATATGAACAGTTGCACATCACAGTGGTCACGTACACGTAACACCCAGGATCCTGTCCCCATTAACACGTGCACAGCCTGGGGTGGCTGCCCACAGGTGACACCCACAGGACAACATGTACACCAACATACACACAATAGGAAATGCAGCCTTACATGCCTTATGATAAGGTTTGGACAGGCTGTCGTGATGTAGGTGTGCCCCTCACTCCCTGGGAGCTATCTGTGGCTGGCATATGTCCATCTGAGACAGGCATGCTGACATATGCCAGTCACATGTACAGTGATGCGTTGAACAGCAATGGACCGATCGGTGTCTCCGGCCGGCCCATTGCTTTCAATGTGTGCGGGTACGCGTTGTACCCCTGTGCGCGTTGTACTGCAATGGACCGATCGGTGCCTCCGGCCGGCCCATTGCATTCAATGTGTGCGGGTACGCGTTGTACCCCTGTGCGCGTTGAACAGCAATGGACCGATCGGTGCCTCCGGCCGGCCCATTGCATTCAATGTGTGCGGGTACGCGTTGTACCCCTGTGCGCGTTGAACAGCAATGGACCGATCGGTGCCTCCGGCCGGCCCATTGCTTTCAATGTGTGCGGGTACGCGTTGTACCCCTGTGCGCGTTGTACTGCAATGGACCGATCGGTGCCTCCGGCCGGCCCATTGCATTCAATGTGTGCGGGTACGCGTTGTACCCCTGTGCGCGTTGAACAGCAATGGACCGATCGGTGCCTCCGGCCGGCCCATTGCATTCAATGTGTGCGGGTACGCGTTGTACCCCTGTGCGCGTTGAACAGCAATGGACCGATCGGTGCCTCCGGCCGGCCCATTGCTTTCAATGTGTGCGGGTACGCGTTGTACCCCTGTGCGCGTTGTACTGCAATGGACCGATCGGTGCCTCCGGCCGGCCCATTGCATTCAATGTGTGCGGGTACGCGTTGTACCCCTGTGCGCGTTGAACAGCAATGGACCGATCGGTGCCTCCGGCCGGCCCATTGCATTCAATGTGTGCGGGTACGCGTTGTACCCCTGTGCGCGTTGAACAGCAATGGACCGATCGGTGCCTCCGGCCGGCCCATTGCATTCAATGTGTGCGGGTACGCGTTGTACCCCTGTGCGCGTTGAACAGCAATGGACCGATCGGTGCCTCCGGCCGGCCCATTGCGTTCAATGTGTGCGGGTACTCGTTGTACCCCTGTGCGCGTTGAACAGCAATGGACCGATCGGTGCCTCCGGCCGGCCCATTGCTTTCAATGTGTGCGGGTACGCGTTGTACCCCTGTGCGCGTTGAACAGCAATGGACCGATCGGTGCCTCCGGCCGGCCCATTGCTTTCAATGTGTGCGGGTACGCGTTGTACCCCTGTGCGCGTTGTACCTCAATGGACCGATCAGTGCGCACCCATTGACAATGGGCTTGCCTGGCAACGGACGCGTTTTCGAATATTCGAACGAGTCGGTTGCTGGAAAATCAGTTGGTCACCCACAACAATGTTGCAAAATCATGTATGTCATGAAGTTGAAATTTTGAAGGATGCTGTGGGCGTGTTTTGGTGCTGCTATTCCATGGATTGGCCAGATTCAGAAGATGCAAACGACTTGGACCTATCACTTTGGACACAAGGGACAGTATCTGCCTCTCCAGCACATATATATTGCTGCATGTTCCCCTGAGAGCCCACTTGCCTGCACTACATGCTCCAGGACGACATCTGCCACTGCACTGCTGCTGTCTCTGCCCCTCTGGACCCTGCAATGGCACGTACTGTGGAGAGAGCCCCAGCCTTCAGCCTTGAAGAGAACCAGGCCCTGCTGGACAGCCTACTTCCACAGTACAGCAAGCTGTATGGGACACCAGGGGAGCAGGTGAGTGTTCTGTGCACTGCCTTTCTGAATGTGCATTTTGTCTGACTAGCAAGGCTGAGAGTCAGCACACCACTGGCTAGCAGGCTCACTGAGTAGTTGTCACCCCCATAGTGTGTAGTGACTTGCACTGGACAGGTATGGTGCAGTGACAGTGCTTCTGAACAGGGTTTTACTCCCCATGCAATGATACCATGTAGTGACTTCTGGAAAACTGTCCATGGGCAGCCGTGCACTGCCTGGGTACACCATGTGCCCCTGTGATTGCGACATGTATATGCAACTGTGTCATGCACGGATATGTTGCATGTGTAGTAATGGCCTTATCACTTTGTCATCCTGACAGGCTTCTGCCCATCGGAAGCATGAGATCTGGAAGGACATCGTCCGGGCTGTCCGGTCCGTGGGGGTCTACAAGCGCCGGATCCGCAACTGCCAAAAGAGGTGGCAGGACCTTCGGGGCTGGACCCGGAGGATTGCACGGGTCCAGCTGAAGCTGTCGCCTCCTCGCAGGAGGGGCGGAACACGGACCCTGACCCCCACATGCTCAGGATCCTGGCGGT